>JASEVX010000014.1:5860524-6040524 GCA_031761405.1 Serripes groenlandicus
CTACGGTTTATCCCAAGGCATCAATCTTGTTATAAGAACAAGAAATACTGACATGTATCATATCTGAGATCTCTAGGAATGATAGATAGAAAAAGGGAAGTAAATTAATATGAATGGAACGAGCCGTAACTAGATCAAATTGGGGTAAGCAGTTAATGTATCTGCGTACAGTGAAGACTCAGGTGAGCTGTTGGTAAGTATCCTCATGGCCTTACCAGAGCCTTCAATGTCTGTAAAACATCATTTAGAGAATCAATCCTTGTAGAGAGATATAGGAGAAAAAGAATAGTAGAAATAAAACAGAGAAGTAAGTTGAAAATCAATTGGCATTAATTGATGTGGAGTGAGAATAGAGATGTATAAAGGAAAAGAAAGTTTCAAATCAATTAGCATTGATTGATTCATTGACAACGATAAAAAAGGAAAGAGAGTCAAGATAATGTTCAATATGGAAAGAGAGTCAAGATAATGTTCAATATTGAAAGAGGACAGGAAAGTAATAAATATTAGAGAGATGGAGAGAGATTGGAGTGAGAATAGAGATGTAAAGAGTTAATAAAGTTACATATATAAGGACTCGATTCTAGTGGAGAGATAGAGAGAGTTTGGAGTGAGAATAAAAGATATGTAAAAAGATAACCCTTTCCCTCATATGACAATTCTGCAGCAGATGGACTGAACATATTTTGTCAAAAAATAGAAAATCTCTATAATTGAATGGATACCCTTCGACTAAAAGTGATAACATTGTTGCAAAAGCAGAAATTGCTCGTTTTGAGCAATTTCTTCTTTTGTCACTATGTTTTCAAAAAAGCTGTCTGCTGCAGAGGCGTCAGAAAGCGGTCTATATGAGGGAAAGGGTTAATAAAGTTACCAATCCATGAGCATTGATTAGTATTGTCTTGATGATGGATTATAATCAAATGTTGACCAGAAATGCCCACATCTGAGACAAATCAATGGTGAAAGATGATCCCATCGTTTACGTTAACAAATAGTAATTTACAAACAACTAAATATGAAGATAGTAAATCAAAAGTTGTATTCAAAATTTTAAACATTTGATGTAATTACAAATAATTGTAAGTGGGATATAATTGTGAGAGTGTTTATATAAAATAGATCCATTAACTGTATCAATATACCTTGACATGATGCCCGTAGTGAAGTGAATAATTATATAATTAAATCATAATTGATAGTCAATCGATTTTATAAACATAAAACCGATAATCAATAGTAAATTTTCTTTCTGATTCCCAACACTATAGCATTGATTGGTATATACTGAGAGAGTCTAGTTGGCTATAGTCCACGGAGAGAATATTATAAAAGAGACGGAGAGAGTAAGAAATCAATTAGGGGACGTTACAGTTCATCCAGAGGAATCAATCCTAGTAATTAGGCACACTGCTGACTTGGTGTCCCGTGTCAATATTATATGTTAACCCTTTCCCACATACAGACGACTCTGAGCAGACAAATTTGAACACATCAGGGCATAGACTATGAAACTCTATGAAGATAAGTAAATACATAATAATACAGTTTAAAAACATTGTGCTAAAAGGAGAAATTGGAGAAGCAGTTTCGTGTTATTTGCCACAACAATTGTTTGCCGATGTGTCAAAATGGCGTCTGCAAGTGGGAAAGGTATATATCATGGTGAGGAAGTCCAAACCCGCACGTGAATTACTTGCTGTCAAATATTCCACTGTTATACGGGTCATTCATACTGGCTACTGGATCACTAACAATGTAACCCTTTCCCACATACAACTGATCTGCAAGCACACGACTTTTGACAACACTTGGCAAAAAACTATGGGAAATCTCTGGTCAATGAACGTTAAATTAATTATTGAATAAATGTGACAAAATGGAGAAATTTTCTCCTTGTGCCACAATTATATGATTTCAAACGATGCCATTGCTGCAGAGCTGTCGGAAAGCATCTGTTTGAGGGAAAGGGTTAACCAGTTCCAACATACAGACTTTAACCCTTTCCTCATATAGACGCTTTCTGATGCTCTCTGCAGGACAGCTTTTTGAAATCATAGTGACAAAAGAAGAAATTGCTCAAAACGAGCAATTTCTCCTTTTGCCACAATGTTTTCACAACTTTTGGTTATCCTTTCAATAATAGAGATTTTCTAATTTTTGACAAAATATGTTCAAAGACGTCTGCTGCAGAATTGTTGTATGGGGGAAAGGGTACACTAGATATTCGTGCAGCAACAACTTCTAGGTTGTCTGTTTTCTCCCATCTAGGCAGGGTTGCAAGGCCTCATAATAAAGTCAGAGCACAGATTTGGGGCTTTTTTCACACTCTAAAAATCCTTAGTTTGATCTCAAAAACCTATGTTGTGGGTACTCAAAAGACCGTCGCTTTACTTTTTGATGCTCACTGTCTGAGTGTTTTTCAAAGAATACACTGTTTTAATTGAACCTTTCCGAAATACAACAAAATCTGCAGCAGACGACTGAAAACATTTCATTAAAGATGTGTTAAACCAGTCTAGCTATAAATAGTGTTTTTTGGAAGCAGTCCTGCAGAGGCGTCAGAAAGTTGTGAGTATGTGGGAAGCGGTTACATGGATTTAGAACCAGATGTTTCCAGTTCATTTGGCTGTTCACGTCAGTCATGGTGGAGTGCCCTTGGGCAAGGCTACCCATGGATCCTAAATAAGTGACTATAGCCGTGATATAACTGAAATAATTTTGAAAATGGTGTAAAACACCAATTTAAACGAATCCAATGAAAAATGGGCCTTCTCATAAGCATTGACCAGACAGATATGTTATTTTTATGTCTGAAAAACATTTGAGACGGGGGGGGGGGAATGTAGTTTTCTTCCTTTTCCATATATCGCTTTTCAGTATCAGAATAGAGTCTGAAAACCTATTTTATTGAGGAAAAAGAATATCAAAAATACTCCGAAATTAAACGTTGTTAAAACTCTGATTAAAATAGCAAACATAAAAAACAATAGTAACTCATGAAACCAAATTAAGGTCTTTTATAGAAAGCATTGTATAATGATTTTAGATTACATTTTGTGAATTATTTCTGCACGCTATCTGTTAAACGTCTGTACCAATCATGGTTCGTTGCTTTCAAGATTTTCAAGATTTCTTGTTGCGAAAATCAGGAAACCATCTTCAGGAAGAAAAAAATGTGAAGGAAGGTGTGATTTACCATTTCCCCCATTAGACAATTCTGAGACGACAACATCTATACAAGCATATGGAACATTTCTACAATTGAAAGATGATATACATGCAATTAAAAGTGTATTACATACACTTGAAAGTTTATTTCATACAATTGGAAGTTCATAACATAAAAGTGAAAGTGTATTACATACAGCTGAAAGGGTATTACATACAATGAAAGTTTATTACATACAATTGGAAGGTGTATTAGGTACATACAATTGGAAGTGTATTTCATACAATTGGAAGTTTATAACATACAATTGAAAGTTTATAACAATACAATTTAAAGTTATTACGTACACTTGAAAGTTATTCACATACAATTGAAAGTTTATTAACATACAATTGAAAGTTTATTACATACAATTGAAGTTTATAACATACAATTTAAAGTTGATACGTACACTTGAAAGTTTATCACATTACAATTGAAAGTTTATAACATACAATTGAAAGTTTATTACATACAATTGAAATTTATAACATGCACTTGAATAACAAATATTAAATCATTATCAAAGGTTGAATGCTTCAATTGTTGAACTGGTTAAAAAATGTAAAACAAAATATTTTTTTGGAAGAAAATGTAATTGATTATATGTTGGCCATAGCTCTATATTACGGGTGATTTTCATTTACGTTATTCTTTATTTATAAATGATTAAATAAATATAAATTTAATATAAATAGTCATATATAAATGATGATGAGCAAATTTTCTTCTTATTTGGCCATAATGTTTTCAAAAGTTGTCTGCTGCAGATATCAAAGCCACTGTATGAGGGTAAATTATGCTGCAGTATACCAAAGCCACTGTATGAGGGTAAATTATGCTGCAGTATATCAAGCCACTGTATGAGGGTAAATATGCTGTCAGTATATCAAAGCCACTGTATGAGGGTAAATTATGCTGCAGTATATCTAAAGCCACTGTATGAGGTAAATTATGCTGCAGTATATCAAAGCCACTGTATGAGGGTAAAATTATGCTGCAGTATATCAAGCCACTGTATGAGGGTAAATTAGGCTGCAGTATATCAAAGCCACTGTATGAGGGTAAATTATGCTGCAGTATATCAAAGCCACTGTATGAGGTAAATTATGCTGCAGTATATCAAAGCCACTGTATGAGGGTAAATTATGCTGCAGTATATCAAAGCCCACTGTATGAGGGTAAATTATGCTGCAGTATATCAAAGCACTGTAAGAGGGTAAAATTATGCTGCAGTATACCAAAGCCACTGTATGAGGGGTAAATTATGCAAACAAAGGGATAAACACAACAGGAGCAAGGGGGGGGAAATGGTTCATGGTTCTGTTCCCCGATTCCCACAAGCTTTTCAAATGTCGGCTGCAATGGTGTCCACTGTAATCTGCATCCGAAAGTTGGGTAATAACACTTATCCTGCTCTTTGTGAGTTTAAACTCCTTATCTTGCTTTACACAACTTTAATCCCCCCAGAAAGCCCCCCCCCCCCCCCCCCCCCCCCCCCCACTTCCACATACAATAAATCTGCAGCAGTACGACTTTGAAATAACGGGCCAAAAACATAGAAATCCTCTTTTAAGAAAAATTAAAAAATGGATTAAACCTATGAACAAAAAGTGGAAAACATTGTGGCAAAGGGAGAAATGCACGTTTTGTGCATTTCTTCTTTTGTCACTATGTTTTCAAAAAGCCGTCTGCTGCAGAGGCGTCCGAAAGCGTTTATATGAGGAAAGGGTTACAAGCTGAAAGTGTAATTATTGTAAACAGTTGATAACACTGAGCATTATTTCCCTTTTTAGCTCTGTGTATTGTGATTCACTTAGCGTATTCGTAGTCTGCATGATTCTGCGTCTGTCACAAATCTTACCTCATAACTCACAAAATCACTTTCAACATAAAACACATTTAGGAACAAAACACATTGACTTAGAGAGAAGAAATTGTTTTAAAAGTCTGTGCCCTAAGGAACTGTTCAAGACAGTGGAAGACAGTGGATGCACGGTAGGGCGTCGACCTCTAGAACCTAATTATTCAGAAATGCCCTTTTTCGACTTAGAAAAAGCGCTCTTTGGCGCTCTTGTTTAGCCCTTTCCCTCATACGACAATTATGCAGCAGACGATTTTGAACATATGTTGTCAAAAAATGGAAAATCTCTATAATTAAATGGATAACCTATGACTAAAAGTGGAAAACATTGTGCGAAAAGGAGAAATTGCTTGTTTTGAGCAATTTCTTCTTTTGTCACTATATTTTTTAAAAAAGCTGTCTGCTGCAGAGGCGACAGAAAGCGTCTATATGAGGGAAAGGGTTAATAATATTTTCAAGGGTTGTCAGGAAAAGGATGGACAACATAACATAGTGCAGAATTAATTTGAATAAACAGTGAAAATATGTCCTAGATTATTTTATATAAAGAACTTAATAATTTGACTTTTTTTGGTTAAGAAAAAACAACATTTGGATCAATTTTTTACGACATTCAGTCAATCATTGAATAAAGTTGAAAACATTGAGGTAAAAGTTGAAATTGCTCATGATAAGCAATTTCTCCTTTTGTCACATTGTTTTCAATAAAGCGTCTGCTGTAGAGGTATTTGAAAGCATCTGTATGTCCCAGGGAAAGAGTTAAAAATATATATATATCTTTTTCCTGTAATGTCTTCAAATTTTTTTTTTTTTTTTTTTCTTTTTTTTTTTTCATTCTTAAAAATCAGAGTTTCAGCAACAGCATGTTAAGAATTGTATCTGACTATCTTAAGAATTGTCTCTGCCTATCTTAAGAATTGTCTCTGCATCTCTTAAGAATTGTCTCTGCCTATCTTAAGAATTGTCTCTGCATATCTTAAGAATTATCTCTGCAAATCTTAAGAATTATCTCTGCATATCTTAAGAATTATCTCTGCATATCTTAAGAATTGTCTCTGACTATCTTAAAAATTGTCTCTGCCTATCTTAAGAATTGTCTCTGCCTATCTTAAGAATTATCTCTGCAAATCTTAAGAATTATCTCTGCATATCTTAAGAATTGTCTCTGACTATCTTAAGAATTATCTCTGCATATCTTAAGAATTATCTCTGCATATCTTAAGAATTGTCTCTGCCTATCTTAAGAATTATCTTTGCATATCTTAAGGATTATCTCTGCATATCCTAAGAATGGTCTCTGACTATCATAAGAATTGTCTCTAACTCTTAAGAATTGTCTCTGCCTATCTTAATTATGATCTGCAAGTCTGAGAGGACAGGAAATGATGTCAATTTTATCGTAAAACGGCATCAAATTCTCGTCGATTAAAGAGGAAGTTAACATGCAAGACCCTACGTCACTGATGGGAACGATATCATGAGATTGGAAAATAACAACCACTGGATATGATAGGAAACATGAAACTCTCCAGGAGGGAGGAGACTTTATCTCTGTTACTAATGGTAACCCTTTCCCTCTTACAGACACTTTCTGACACCCATAGCAGGCTGCTTTTGATAACACTGTTGCATCAGAAGAAATTTCTCATAATGAGCAATTTTTCCTTTTTGCCACAATGTTTTCAACTCTTTTCAATAAATAATCTTTCATTGAAAGAGATTTTCCATATTTTTGACAAATACGTCGTCTCCTGCAGATTTGTTGTACGAGCGAAAGGGTTAACTCTTTCGTACCAACATACAACAAGTCTATAGCAGACAACATATAGACAATAATAATATGGTAAATTCTCTATGAATAGATGTTATACTATTGAATAAAGTTGAAAACATTGTCTCAAAAGGAGATATTGCTCATTAATAATGTCTCTATTTGCCACAATGGTTTTAAATGTCATACTGCAGAGTGGTCAAAAACAGAAATGGTTTTAAATGTCATATTGCAGAGGGGTCAGAAAGAGAAATGATTTTATTCCTGGATTAGCGTTTGTCAATGACGCTAAAGAAAGACCTGTGTTCACAATTATTCAATGGACTTCTTTCTGTATATTATAAATCATTTCTAAACTCATGAATTCCCAAATCCAGATGACTTTTTATCCTTTCCCCACATACAAACACTTTGTGACGCTTTTGCAGTAGACAACTTTTTTAAACATTGTGGTTCTTTGAATAAAAATTAAATTATTAAATTAATTTGAAGATATTGTTGCAGAAAGAGAAATTACTCATTATGACCAGTTGTAGATGCGTCAACATGTGGTTTGTTAAAAAACCTGATACTGTAAGTTAACCCTTTCCCTCATACAGATAGTTTATAACACCTCTGCAGCAGACGACTTTTTGAAAACTTTGTGGCAAAAGGAGAAATTGCTCATCATGACCAATTTCTCGTTTGCCACAATGTTTACAACTCTATTCATTTTTAGCTCACCTGAGCTTTGCTCAAGGTGAGTTATTGTGATCGCCTTTTGTCCGTCGTCCGTCGTCCGTCAACTTCTTCTCCTCAGTAACCAGTGGGTCAATTTGGATGAAACTTCACAGAAAGCATCCTCTCAATGACCTCACCAGAATTCCTTCAAATTTTTGGGATCCATACAAAATTCTGGTTTCCATGGCAACGAAACTGAAAAAAACTTCAAAATTCTTCTTCTCCCAAACTGGTTGGCAGATTTTCAAATAATTTTGTAGAAATGTTCCTTAGATAACCCTCTATCAGATTCCTTCAAGCCATGTTGATTGGTCGAAAAACATGGCCGCCAGGGGGGGCGGGGCTATTTTGCCTTATATGGCTATAGTGAAAACTTAAAAAATCTTCTCCTCCGAAAGTGTCTGGCCGATTTTCAAATAATTTTGTAGAAATGTTCCTTGGGTGATCCTCTATCAGATTCCTTCAAGCCATGTTGATTGGTCAAAAAGCATGGCCGTCAGGGGGCGGGGCTATTTTGCCTTTTATGGCTATAGTGAAAACTTAAAAAATCTTCTCCTCCATAAGTGTCGGGCCGATTTTCAAATAATTTTGTAGAAATGTTCCTTGGGTGACCCTCTATCAGATTCCTTCAAGCCATGTTGATTGGTCGAAAAACATGGCCGCCAGGGGGGGGCGGGGCTATTTTGCCTTATATGGCTATAGTGCAAACTTAAAAAATCTTCTCCTGCAAAAGTGTCAGGCCGATTTTCAAATAATTTTGTAGAAATGTTCCTTGGGTGATCCTCTATCAGATTCCTTCAAGCCATGTTGATTGGTCAAAAAGCATGGCCGCCAGGGGGCGGGGCTATTTTGCCATTTATGGCTATAGTGAAAACTTAAAAAATCTTCTCCTCCATAAGTGTCGAGCCGATTTTCAAATAATTTTGTAGAAATGTTCCTTGGGTGACCCTCTATCAGATTCCTTCAAGCCATGTTGATTGGTCGAAAAACATGGCCGCCAGAGGGCGGGACTATTTTGCCTTATATGGCCAAAGTGAAAACTTAAAAAATCTTCTCCGACGAAAGTGTCAGGCTGATTTTCAAATAATTTTGTAGAAATGTTCCTTGGATGACCCACTTTCAGATTCCTTCAAGCCATTTTGATTGGTCAAAAAACATGGCCGCCAGTGGGCAGGGCTATTTTGCATTATATGGCTATAGTGAAAACTTAAAAAATCTTCTCCTCCAAAAGTATCTGGCCGATTTTCAAATAATTTTGTAGAAATGTTCCTAGGGTGACCCTCTATCAGATTCCTTCAAGCCAAGTTGGCCAAGTTGATTGGTCGGAAACTATGGCTGCCAGGTGGCGGGGCTTATATAGCTATAGTGAACAAAAAAAAAATAATCAGGTGAGCGATTCAAGGGCCATCATGGCCCTCTTGTTTTATTTATAGGAGTTGTTGTTTTTAAGATATTTTCAAAGTAGTCAGCTGTAGATTTCTTGTATGTGGGAAACCAACCTTATCAATTTATTTTCCCAGCACCAGGGTACCAGACGGCACAATGAAGCTTGGCGGGACAGTCTACGGTATCGCCGACCAGATCTGGATCGAATGCCCGGGATTCGAAGGATCACGATCAACAATAACCCGATGATAGGTGACCAGGGTGCGATGGTTCTCGCCGAGGCTTTGAAAGATGACCTGTGGTTAAAAGGTATGTTGTCAGACTTTGCAGGGAAACACATCGGGATCACTTCTCGGTGTATTGGTGGTAGAGAGTCTTCCTCAGGTGTGTGAGGACGAGGGTTAGATCTCCGGCTGGGTCATACCAAAGACTTTAAAAATGGTGGTAATTGCCACTTTCCTTGGTGCTCAGGGTTGCGGGTTAAGCATTATTATACCCCCAGATACATAGTATATGGGGGCTATATAGGAGTCACGCTTGACGGTTTGTCGGTGCGTTTGTCGGTCGGTCCATTGGTCTGTGGACATTTCTTGTGAACACTTTCTCAGCAACCCTAGGTCAGAATTCAATATAACTTCACAAGAATGATTGATACCAAGCATAGTTGTGCATGTTGTCGGCGTGTTGCACTGGAATTATTTTTAAATGAGTTATGGCCCCTTGAATTTCTCATACATATGTATATTGTCAGGCACCAGCTGGGGGTATTCATCACCTTCAGTGATATTTCTAGTTTCTGACTGGCTGGTGCCCAGATAAAAGGACCGGCAGGACTGGTGAGTTACCCAGGTAATGCAATGATATAGCTATGGTGGAAGTGGCGTAAAACATCAAACATCGTGTGTCTTACTCCTTTCACACATATGACAAATCTGCAGCTGACCAATTTGACAGCATCTAGACAAAAATATGAAAAATCTCCTTGAATGAAAGTATTATTATTGTTTTGAGTTGAAATCATAATGAGCAATTCCTCCTTTTTGTCACAATGATTTAAACAGTTGTATGCTTCGTATTCATCAGAATGTGTCTGTAAGTGGGAAAGGGTTAAACACCTGTGCAAAAACTATACCATCTAATGATCTTAGAAATTGGAAATTGTTATTCTAAGGAATTTAAAACTTTGAGGGAAAAGGAGAAACTGTTCATAGCAAGCTATTTCTCCTATTGCTACAATAGACAACTTTGAAAACTTATTAATTAAAATGTGAAAAATCTCCATAAATGATAGTTTAATTATTGAATTGCAGTAATTTCTCCTTTTGCCACAATGTTTTCAAAATTCGACTTCTGCAGAGTCGTTAGAAAGCATCTGTATAAGGGAAGAGGTTATAAAACAATTTCCCTATTTTTTCAGCCCTAGACATGCAGGGAAACGGAATCTCATCAGGGGGGGCCAAGTCATTACTGGACGTGTTAAAGTACAACACTAACCTTGTGGTGCTAGATGTCCGCAGAAATCCCCTCATTGGTAAGTCTCCCCTTATTGGCTAATTCTTTACCCTACCCTGAATCTTATCAGGGGGGGCCAAGTCATTACTCAACGTGTTAAAGTACAACACTAACCTTGTGGTGCTAGATGTCCGCAGAAATCCCCTTATTGGTAAGTCTCCCCTTATTGGCTAATTCTTTACCCTACCCTGAATCTTATCAGGGGGGGCCAAGTCATTACTCAACGTGTTAAAGTACAACACTAACCTTGTGGTGCTAGATGTCCGCAGAAATCCCCTTATTGGTAAGTCTTCCCTTATTGGCTAATTCTTTACCCTGAATCTCATCAGGGGATGCCAAGTCATTACTCAACATGTTAAAGTACAACACCAACCTTGTGGTGCTAGATGTCTCATTGGTAAGTCTCCCCTTATTGGCTAATTCTTTACCCTACCCTGAATCTTATCAGGGGGGGCCAAGTCATTACTCAACGTGTTAAAGTACAACACTAACCTTGTGGTGCTAGATGTCCGCAGAAATCCCCTTATTGGTAAGGCTCCCCTTAATGGCTAATTCTTTACCCTGAATCTCATCAGGGGGTGCCTCAACATTACTCAACGTGTTAAATTACAACACTAACCTTGTGGTGCTAGATGTCTCATTGGTAAGTCTCCCAGATTGGCTAATTCTTTACCCTGAATCTTATCAGGGGGTGCCAAGTCATTGCTCAATGTGTTAAAGTACAACACTACACTTGTGGTGCTAGATGTTTGCCAATTGATACTTCTGGCATTGACTTTGTCAACAGTCTGAAAGAAAGTGCTGTTTTCAAGATGAATTTCCTGGTATTGCTAGTAATTTACTAAGGACACGTTTCATAAGACTATCTTGGGAGGGAAAGACTCAAGTAAAGACTCAAGTTGTATTGAAGGTTTTAAAAATAGTAGTCTTGACTCAAGAATAGCATTATGACTGGTGCATAGGATTCAGGATGAATTTCAAGGAAGTTATGGTAATTTACCCAAGAAACTTTTGATATGTCTGGAATACTGTTATCCGTTACTCAAATGCAGAGGTATTTTGAAGCATCTGCAACAACTTTTTTAAAACATAGTGGAAAAAAGAGAAATTGCTCATGATGAACATTTTCTCCATTTACCTCAATGTTTTCAACTCTAATGAATAAATTACTCTAATATTCAAAGACATTTGCCACATCTGAAGTTGTGTACTCAAATGTGTCAAAATGCTGCTGCAAGTTGGAAAGGTTATTTTTTATCCCCCCCAGAATGGAGAGTACTTTTGTCTTAATATATAATTATAGTAGTATTTCCTTGTCTGTCACACAAAATTTACCATTGTCCATGCATTTTGACCCATCAGAGATAGGGCTTTCATATGTTGCATGCATGTCTTTTAGCTTGCCTGAGCACGAAGTGCAAGGTGAGCTTTTGTGATCACTCACTGTCCGGTGGCGTTGTCATTGTCGTCGTCTGCTTTGGCATCAGAAAAGAGGGAAAATTCCAAAGCTTTAAAAATCCTCTTGTCCATAAGTACAGTCCCAATTTCAGAATCATTTGCACAAATGTTCCTTGGGTGACCCTCTACCAAGATTGTTCAAATTATTCCAATTCAATGAAAAACATTGCCAACAAGGGGCAGACCTTGTTTTCTTTATATGTATATATATAGTGAAAACTTAAAAAATGTTCTCGTCCAAAAGTGCTGGCTCAATTTTAAAATAATTTGGCACAAATGTTCCTTGGTCACCATCTTCCAAGATTGTAAAAAATATTACGATTCATTTATAAATGTGACCATAAAAGAGCCTTGCTTGTTGTCCTTATATGCATATCCTAAGAACATTGAAAAATGAGATTTCTATTAAATCAGATGATTGATTTAGGACCATCATGGTCCTCTTGTTTGTAACAAGTCTTTTCTACTGATGCTGAAATATTTTATCATTTGACCTTGACATTGTCCTTTGATCTACATTTTATCCCTTTCCCATGTACAGCAAATCTGCAGCAGGCAACTTTCTCCTTTTACAACAATGTTTTCAAAGTTGTCTGCTGCAGATTTGTTGTATCTGGGAAAGGCTTAAAAAAAGACTTTGGGGCCAACTGGCATTAGTGTTTGTCACTTACTGGGATGATTGTTATAGCCAAACATGTGCTTAAGACCACCTTGTTATAGCCAAACCTGTGTTTAAGACCACCTTGTTATAGCCAAACCTGTGCTTAAGACCACCGTGTTATAGCCAAACCTGTGCTTAAGACCGCCTTGTTATAGCCAAACCTGTGCTTAAGACCACCTTGTTAAAGCCAAACCTGTGCTTAAGACCGCCTTGTTATAGTCATACCTGTGTTTAAGACCACCTTGTTATAGCCAAACCTGTGTTTAAGACCACCTTGTTATAGCCAAACCTGTGCTTAAGACCACCTTGTTATAGACAAACCTGTGCTTAAGACCGCCTTGTTATAGCCAAACCTGTGTTTAAGACAACCTTGTTATAGTCATACCTGTGCTTAAGACCACCTTGTTATAGCCAAACTTGTGCTTAAGACCACCTTGTTATAGCCAAACCTGTGTTCAAGACCACCTTGTTATAGTCATACCTGTGCTTAAGACCACCGTGTTATAGCCAAACCTGTGTTTAAGACCACCTTGTTATAGTCATACCTGTGCTTAAGACCACCTTGTTATAGTCATACCTGTGCTTAAGACCACCTTGTTATAGCCAAACCTGTGCTAAAGACCACCTTGTTATAGTCATACCTGTACTTAAGACCACCTTGTTATAGCCAGACCTGTGTTTAAGACCACCTTGTTATAGCCAAACCTGTGCTTAAGACCACATTGTTATAGCCAAACCTGTGCTTAAGACCACATTGTAATAGCCAAACCTGTGTTTAAGACCACCTTGTTATAGCCATACCTGTGCTTAAGACCACATTGTTATAGCCAAACCTGTGTTTAAGACCACATTGTTATAGCCAAACCTGTGTTTAAGACCACCTTGTTATAGCCAAACCTGTGCTTAAGACCACATTGTTATAGCCAAACCTGTGCTTAAGACCACATTGTTATAGCCAAACCTGTGCTTAAGACCACACTGTTATAGCAATTCCCTGTGCTTAAGACCACCTTGTTATAGCAATTCCCTGTCTATAACAACCACACTTTTAGTTTTAGTTAAACTTTTAGTTTCCCAATAACTCATTTTCTGCATAAATGACCCTTGAATCATTGACCATATTTAATGCCGGATTTGTACTGTAATTATCTTAAACATTTTTCATTTTCATTATATTTTATGCAGATGTTATGAGTAAGTCAGTAAAAGAATGTTTGTGACTAGTGTTTTTTAGGATAACAATTTAACACTTTCCAATATACAGACACTTTCTGATGCCTCTGCAGCAGACGACTTTTAAAATCATTGTGGCAAAAGGAGAAATTGATCATGATGAGCAATTTCTCCATTTGCCACAATGATTTAAACACTATCAAATAATATCACGTTCATTTATTGAGATTTCTATAATTTGGATTTGATAATTTAAAAGTCATCTGCTGCAGGTTTATTGTATGTGGGAAATGTTTAAGTAATGTTTGTGAAAGTGTTTTTTAGGCTAAAAATTTGAATGAATGCAGGAAAACAAAGATATTTGTAAAAGTTCAGCCTTTTCCCACATACAAAATATCTGCAGCAGGCAACTTTAAAAACATTTAGTCAAGAAAATGGGTACTCTCTTTAACCCTTTCCCTCATACGACAATTCTGCAGCAGACGACTTTAAACATATTTTGTCAAAACATAGTAAATCTCCATAATTGATTGGATAACCTATGACAAAAAGTGGAAAACATTGTGGCAAAAGGAGAAATTGCACGTTCTGTGCAATTTCTTCTTTTGTCACTATGTTTTCAAAAAGCCTTCTGCTGCAGGGGCGTCAGAAAGCCTCTATATGAGGGAAAGGGTTAAATGAAAGAAGAAATATTATTGCATGAAGTGTAAAACAGTGGCAAAAAGAGAACTTGCTCACAATGTGTTTAAAAGTCGTCTGATTGTGGGAAAAGGTTAAGTAAACACTTTATGTTGCTAGAAATAATTTTGTGACATTTGAGATAATTTTAACTCAGCTGATTCTGAGTTTAATGATCGCTTTAACAATTTAATGTTGCTAGAAGTAATTTTGTGACATTTGAAGTAATTTTAATTCAGGCGATACTAAGTTTGATAAAAAACTTCAACAATTTAATGTTGCTAGAAGTAATTTTGTGACATTTGATGTAATTTTAATTCAGGCGATACTAAGTTTGATAAAAAACTTTAACAATTTTATGTTGCTAGAAATAATTGTGTGATACTTAAAAATAATTTGGTGACATTTGGAAGTAATTTTAATTCAGATGATACATGTTAACCCTTTCAATGCTGAATTTTTAAACTGGACATGTCCAGCTTTGCATTTAGAAGAGTCCATAGCCTATTTTAGGAATATCACGATAATAATGTTGCGTTGAGCAGCTTACAGTGTAGAACTTGGTCTGAGAGCGACTGGCGGAGGCTTCACAAAATCGGTTCCAGCAGGCAAAGGTTTAAATTTAACCCTTTCCCACATACTGACCTGCCTGCAGCAGATGACGTTTGAAAATATTCTGGGTAAAGGAGCAATTTCTGCTTTAGCCACAGTATTTTCAACTCTATTTAATAATAGTTCTTTCATTTAAACATCTGTTTCAGATTTGTTGAATATGGGAAAGGGTTAATAAAAACTTGAACAATTTTATGTTGCTTTAGAAACAACTTTGTGATATTTGAAGTGGATTAATGTTGTTATGAGTAGTCCTTGTTAGGTTCATTAACCGTTTCCCTCATACGACAATTCTGCAGCAGACGACTTTGAACATATTTTGTCAAAACATAGAAAATCTCCATAATTGAATGGATAACCTATGACTAAAAGTGGAAAACATTGTGACAAAAGGAGAAATTGCATGTTTTGTGCAATTTCTTCTTTTGTCACTATGTTTTCAAAAAGCCGTCTGCTGCAGAGGCGTCAGAAAGCGTATATATGAGGGAAAGGGTTAACCCTATCCCACATACAGACGCTCTCTGACACATTTGCAGCAGATGACTTGAAAAGATTGTGGCAAAAGTCGAAATTGCTCTAAATAAGCATTTTCTCCTGTAATAATAATTTGACATTCATTTATTGAGATTTTTCATTGCTTTGACTAGAAATGTTCAAAATTTGTTGTATGTGGGAAAGGGATGAACAGATTTGTGATTTCCTAATTATTATTTTTATCCTAAGACTAGATTTGTTTGTGATGTTAAAATAGATTTGTTTGTGATCCTAAGACTAGATTTGATTGTGATGTTAAATAGATTTGATTGTGATGTTAAAAATGGATTTGTTTGTGATGTTAAAATAGATTTGATTGTGATGTTAAAATAGATTTGTTTGTGATGTTAAAAAATATTTGATTGTGATGTTAAAATAGATTTGTTTGTGGTGTTAAAATAGATTTGAATGATAGAATGTGATAGAAATGGTAAACCCTTTCCCCCATACAGCAAATCTGCAACAGATGACTTTAATACTTTTTATGCGAAAACTATGGAAATTCTGTATAAATGAATGAATAAAAACTGAATTAAAATCAATGAACCCTTTCCCACATGCAGGTACAATTTTTACGTTTCCTAAAGTAGGAGACTTTTGAAATCATTGTGAGAAAAGGAGAAATTGCTCTTGATGAGCAACGTCTTCAACTCTGTTCAATAGTCTATTCACTTTCAGATATTTTCCATATTAGGCCTCGATCTTTTCAAAGTTGTTTTGCTGCAGAATTGTTATATGTGGGAAAGGGTTATAATAGGATCTGGCATGAGTTGTCATTTTATATAAAGTTTTATTAAACGAGTTCAAGAAAGTTGTTATAAAGCGAGCCTATGTTGTACACAATTTAGGGAAACAAAGATGGTAAAATATGCCTTAATTATTAGCAGACGGCGTTGAACATATTTTGTCAAAAAGTAGAAAAATCTCTATAATTGAATGTATAATCTATGACTGAAAGTGGAAAACATTGTGGCAAAAGGAGAAATTGATCATTTGAGCAATTTCTTCTTTTGTCACTGTTTTCAAAAAGCTGTCTGCTGCAGAGGCGTCAGAAAGCGTCTATAGGATGAGGGAATGGGTTAAAGCACTTTCAAAGTAATCTTGACGGAATTGGATCCTTGACCTATCAGAGAAATAGATGGATTGAAGGCATGTCAGCTATCTGTAAAGGGTAGATGACTTTGTGCATTCTTTCCTTTTACCACAACATTTTCAACTCTGTTCAATATTTTAAAATTCTGTTCTGTCTAGATGTATTTAAAGTTGTCTGCTGCAGAATTGTTAGAAATGGGGGTAAAACTTTAAGAATTTAGAACATGTACGATGCATAGAGCCCTGAGAGAAATAGATGGAAGACATGTCAGATCTATCTCTGTGAAGGGTTGACAGGAAATTGTCTTCAGTGTCACACCTGCTTCTTGTGACATTGATTATTCAACTGATAGAAGCTGCGACAATAATATGCGACACATGTGATGTCAAACAAGTTTGCAACATTAAATGTAACACAATATGTCAGTTAGCATTTTACAATGGTGCCACATTTGAATTGTTTTAATTGCACGTACTGCAATGCAAAATAGAAACAATATGTTTTATGCGTTCCCCTGAGCAAGAAGTGCACAGTGAGCTATTGTGATTACTCGCCATCGGTGGTCTTACCGTCTTGGTGCACAATCAGGGTTCCAGGTGGTAAGAGACCTAGGGAAACATGTGCTAAAGACCACCTTTGTTAAGCAATTCCCTCATACAACAATTCTGCAGCAGACGACTTTGAACATATTTTATCAAAAAATGGAAAATCTTTATAATTAAATAGATAACATGACTAAAAGTGGAAAACATTGTGGCAAAAGGAGAAATTGCTCGTTTTGAGCAATTTCTTCTTTTGTCACTATGTTTTCAAAAAGCCGTCTTCTGCAGAGGCGTCATAAAGCATCTATATGAGGGAAAGGGTTAAACAATTCCCTGGCTATAGCAACCACACTTTTTAAGTTCTCCAATTACTCATTTCTGCAACAATGACCCTGTAATTAATCAAAGCGCTGAAGGCACTACATTTGTTTGGGTACATAAAACTGTTCAAACATTTGCCTTTGCATAGATGTGTGATTTATAAACTATGCATTGTTTATAAATATTACAACTTCGGGTAAAAGAATAAATGACGCATCCGTTAAAATTAAATGCCATTTTAGTTGTCTATAAAAATAAATCATGAAACATACATGTAAATATTATATTTAATGTCCAAGTTTCAAAAGACATGTAAAACAAATGGATAACCATTATGGCCCCGACTCACTCATCTAAGTATTTAATAATTTTTGTTACAAAAAAAATCACCATTGACCAAGGGTTTTCTAAAATCTTACTCAAAAGCTTCCTGCTTAACAAGAGATTTTTCAAGTTTTCACTATAGCCATATAAGGCCAAATAGCCCTGCCCCCCCTGGCGGCCATGTTTTTCGACCAATCAACATGGCTTGGAGGAATCTGATAGATGGTCTCCCAATGAACATTTCTACAAAAAGAATTGAAAATTGGGCAAAAACTTTCGGATGAGAAGATTTTTCAAGTTTTTACTATAGCCATATTAGGCAAAAAAGCCCCGACCGCTGGCAGCCATGTTTTTCGACCAATCAACTTGGCTGGAAGGAATCTGATAGAGGGTCACCCTAGGAACATTTCTACAAATTTATTTGAAAATCGGCCTGACACTTTTGGAGGAGAAGATTTTTTTGAGTTTACACTATAGCCATATAAGGCAAAAAAGCCCCGCTCCCTGGCGGCCAAGGAACACTGTAGCAACGTTAAATGTCGCACCAACGCTAAATGTCACACTTGACGTTTTATGTCACAAGGCTGACGCTAAACGTCGCAACAAACGCTAAATGTCGCAAAACCTTCTGACGTTATATGTCGCATCTGTAACGCCAAATGTCGCAAAACAAGGTACTGCCGCTATATGTCGCAACATCAACGCTAAATGTCTCACTCCTTTATAAGCACTCTTCTGTAGTATTACTGTTTCACAATGTACAAATTACAATGTTTCATCTCACTCTGTCCCTTCTTTTTTTAGTTATAGCTCCTGAAGTAGTCATTTTTTTTGAGACCCTCCCCCATACCGTTGTATTATTTATAAATAGAATTCGACGATCACGATTTCTCTGCAAATGTGTTACTCTCATTTTAAATGCATTTTATGACGCACATATTTGTTTTTTTAATTCTTTATACTATATTTATATGGTCGACAAGGCACAAAGAAAATATTTTCAATTCTGTTTTTATCTACATTTTCAATGCGTGATTGAAAATTCAAATACCGTATCTGGAGCTTAAATCGGAAATAGTTCTCCCTGTAGCAGTTCACTCATTGAGATTTATAAATCTCTCCGCATTCATGTTTTAAAATACAATGTTTCATTTTATTTCGTAATTCTCTTTGAATATAAGAACCACATAAGAAAACAAAGACGATATAAATATATCATTATTTCAAAAATCGTGATACATTTGAAAAGTAAGAGCAAGTATTGAGTACTACTTTCACGCGTATGAAATTCATGGAATTTAAATAAGACGAACGGCTTCAGAATTGCAGCTACTAAATTTGTTTGTTCCAAACAAATAAAAAACACCTGTGAACAAAGACCATATTGTTCTCCCAATGGGTGGTCCTTTACTTAGAAATTCTGGTTAAAGTTTTGTGTGCAATTACATAATATAAAAGTCCATAACTTAGTAAAAACTTAATGCATTGCATTGAAATTTTATACAGTCCTCCCCAACCATCACACCTATGAACATAATCAAGTTGAATAATTACTGCATGCAACTACATTAAGAGTCCATAGCACAGTAACTACTTAATGCATTGCATTGGAACGTTGTACAACCCTGCCCATCATGCACCTGTCAATATTTTGCCCCAGGAGGGGGGGGGGGGGGGGCGGGCCTACACAGGACTTTAGACAGAAGACGATTCCCGACAGACGGGAATCAATTTGACATGCCGAATGACTCCGGGTCCCGGGAAATAGACATTGGCCGGATTTTACATCCCGGTACCCGGAGTACACAAAGCATCTCCCACTATGGGGATTTAGACAAAATTATTGGCTCTAGGGTGGGGAATTAGACCCCAAAAAGGAAAACTTGTCTAATTCCCCTGGGTCTGCCCGCCGCCCCGCCCCTTGGGGCAAAATATTGATAGGTGCATCTATCCCACCAATGTAAATAATCAAGTAAGGTAACTCTATCCTGAATATACTGCAAATGATGGCACTTTTTTACTAAGAAATTCTGGTTTCACAATTAATAGTCCACATCTCAGTTACTACTTGATGCATTGCAATGAAACTTTGTACAACCCTGCACATCCATTCCCACAAAATGTAAACAAGTAAGTGAGATAACTCTTTCATGCATATAATGAAAATTATGGCCCTTTATTACTTGCCTTAAAAAATCTGTTTAAAGTTTTGCATGCATTAGAGACCAAGTCTCAGTAACTAAAAAAGGTCCAGGTTATTAACCCCTTTACACACATACAGCAAATCTGCAGCTGACAACTTTGCAAACCTGGCAAAAATTCTACAAACAGACCTGCAAAACATGTGCACCGTTAAACGCATTTCTTATTGAGTTGAAAACACTGGCAAAAGGAGAAATTGCTCATAATGAGAAAGATTCCCCTTTAGCAAAATTGTCTGATGTAGAAGCCTCAAAGTGAGTCTGTATGTGGGAAAGGGTTAACATTTGCATTTGCATTGTTAAAACAGGCTAGGCATATAACAGGATTCAGGAATAAACATGCTGAGGTGTTTCATAAGCCAGAAATGGCTGGCCCTTTCAATAGGGGCGACACTACGTATTATATAAACAAACACTTTACTGCAAAGCAGACGAAACATATAATGATACACAAAACTAGGTAAGGAGGATTAAATAATATCTCTCTTATGACTAAACCAAACCCGATGTTGTGGGTACGAAAACTAATCCTCTCACTGAGACAATTCTTTTGAGTACCCACAACATAGGGTTTGAGGGTCAAATAATGATTTGGCAATGTGAAATATTATTCTTGTCTCGAGCTCTGTACTATTATAGCATAATAAGCCTGAACTCAAAGGACTAGATTAGGGGAAGTCTTTTCTCATCAATATCTCTCTTATGACTCATCCAAAACCTATGTTGTGGGTACTCAAAAGAATCGTCTCAGTGAGACGATTCTGTTGAGTACCAACAACATTGGGTTAGAGTGTCACGTAAGGATTTTGAAAATAAGAAATGTGCTGATTTCATGTAATTGTTTTTTTTAGATCGAGATCTGGTGCATGCCATAATGGAACAATTGATGATAAACTGTAATGGACAAGACACCGAGGTAACCTTACCCTTCCCCATATACAACAAATTTGCAGCAGAAGTCTCAACCCTTTCCCACATACAACAAATCTACAGCAGACGACTTAACCCTTTCCCACATACAGACGCTTTCTGATGCCTCTTCAGCAGACGACTTTTGAAAGCATTGTGGCAAAAGGAGAAATTGCACATGATGTTTTCAACTTTATTCAATAGTTGTACTTTAATTTACAGATATTTTCCAAATGTTTGCAGGTATGTTTTCAAAAGTCGTCTGCGACAGATTTGTTGTATGTGGGAAGAGTGAACATTTCGAGGGCTTGGCGTGAAACGGTTGTAACTTAAAACCTATTTTGAAAACCCTGGTTTAGGGGCAATTTTGACCCTTTTGTAAACAATGCAAATTTAGGTGCCATTGCTCAGAACGAGCAATGGCACCTAAATTTACATTGTTTACCAAGAAAAGTGATTTAACGCTTATAAAGACTTCATGGCGAGGTAATTAACCTTGGTAAAAAAATACCAATTTTAGATACAACTGTTTCACGCCAAGCCCTCGATTTAGTCAAACTCAGGGAAAATAGATATAGGATCTACATGAGTTGTCATTTTATATAAAGTTTTATTAAACGAGTTCAAGAAATTTGTTATTTAGCGAGTCTTTGGCGAACTTAATAACAAATTTCTTGGACGAGTTTAATAAAACTATGAAATGACAACGAATGTCATTCTTTTTATCACATGACGAAACACAAAAAGATAATCTGTTTTTCACTGTCAGAAAACAGTCCCAACATGTAATACTTAATAGACTGTTAACTAATCACACATTTTTATGAACGATAATGGTCCATTTACCTCATCCATTGTGCGTCATGTTATATTACACGTGTCGCATATTAAAAAATACGTAATGGGTATATTACATCCGTAACAAGCATTGTCATGTGATAATATAAATTATGGTTCATATTGAAGAATGGTGAACATTCTTTCCGATGTTTTACAGGTGTTGTTTGTCTTCCACCAATGAGTTAATATACAAAGTGGAAAAGCAGCCAGTTTTTTTGGAAAGAATGTTGTGAAGAGTGAAGGTGTCAGAAGTCAACGAAATATATGAGTCGGTGAACTTGCCGTGTGTGTGATATGAGTGAAAAACTATTGAAAACGGCGTTAAATCTGATCGAATCAATCGGATGGCTCTTAAAATTGTTGTGAGGCATCCGCTGTAGTCGAGTGGTTAGCGTCGGGGATTTCGAAACAGGGTGTCCCGGGTTCGATCCCCAGTAGCGGCACTACAGTCATGGTGGAGTGCCCTTGGGCAAGGCACATTTTCTAGCCTAGTACTGGTTTGTTTACCCAGGGATCATGAATAATTAAATTTAATTGCGCGCTAAATGACCTTAGCTGTCGATGCTCCATAAAACAATATACATTCATTCATTCATTAAAATTGTTGTGGCTATTAAAAAAATTTTCATGTAGAGCAATTTTCTATTTTCAATGAAGTTTTCATCTCTATTCGATGATTATATCTACATTAATAGAGATTTACAAAATGTGTGCTGAGAAGTCCTCTGCTGCAGATTTGTGGTGTGCGGGAACAGGTAATTACTGGCTGCATCAGGCGAAAAAGGATCTTATGGTATCAAATAAGTTTGTAATATAACCTTTTGTCTGTTACCAATATACTAGGGTAAATCAGTATGTCTGGCATGAACCATTTACCCTTTGTCTATTGTCTAGTACTGGCTCGGCACCCAGGGATCATCAACAACTGTACTGTTACTCAAATAATGTTGAAGAAAGTACAGTCACACCTGTGCTAAAGACCACCTTTGTTGAGCAATTCCCTGTCTTTAGCAACCACACTTTTAACTTCCCAATTAATCATTTTCTTCATAAATGACCCCGCAATTAAAGACCACCTGTGAACAAAGACCAGATTGGTCTCTTCCCATGGGTGGTCTTTAAACACAGGTTGTGCTGTACATTAAAAATAAAACAACAGCAGCAACACAAGTATTTAATTTATGCTTTTCAGTACAAATGGATCAAAGTGGATGAAAATGGAGAGAAAGGAAAACAATTAAAGAAAAGGACAAAAACATTGAACAGCAGTTTTGGAAGGAAAACGACCATTCGTGTATGTAGTATTACATCTGTACTTCTTTATAACAACCATTTGTGTATGTAGTATTACATCTGTACTTCTTTATAACAACCATTTGTGTATGTAGTATTACATCTGTACTTCTTTATAACGACCATTTGTGTATGTAGTATTACATCTGTACTTCTTTATAACAACCATTTGTGTATGTAGTATTACATCTGTACTTCTTTATAACGACCATTTGTGTATGTAGTATTACATCTGTATTTCTTTATAACGACCATTTGTGTATGTAGTATTACATCTGTACTTCTTTATAACAACCATTTGTGTATGTAGTATTACATCTGTACTTCTTTATAACGACCATTTGTGTATGTAGTATTACATCTGTATTTCTTTATAACGACCATTTGTGTATGTAGTATTACATCTGTATTTCTTTATAACAACCATTTGTGTATGTAGTATTACATCTGTATTTCTTTATAACAACAATTTGTGTATGTAGTATTACATCTGTACTTCTTTATAACGACCATTTGTGTATGTAGTATTACATCTGTACTTCTTTATAACAACCATTAATTTTGTGTATGTAGTATTACATCTGTACTTCTTTATAACAACCATTTGTGTATGAAGTATTACATCTGTACTTCTTTATAACAACCATTTGTGTATGTAGTATTACATCTGTACTTCTTTATAACAACCATTTGTGTATGTAGTATTACATCTGTATTTCTTTATAACAACAATTTGTGTATGTAGTATTACATCTGTACTTCTTTATAACGACCATTTGTGTATGTAGTATTACATCTGTACTTCTTTATAACAACCATTTGTGTATGTAGTATTACATCTGTACTTCTTTATAACGACCATTTGTGTATGTAGTATTACATCTGTACTTCTTTATAACGACCATTTGTGTATGTAGTATTACATCTGTATTTCTTTATAACGACCATTTGTGTATGTAGTATTACATCTGTATTTCTTTATAACAACAATTTGTGTATGTAGTATTTTATCTGTATTTATTTATAACGATCATTTGTGTATTTAGTATTAAATCATTCTTTATAAGTTTTACTAGACATTGATTTTTATATTCTTGTTCTGTTTGGGAAGGATATATAGTCATTACATTGTCTGTTTGTAGATCTGTTTGTCAGTTAATTAGAATACGTGTCATTTACCATTTCATTGTGTCTAAAGTCATGGAGTGTTTTTGGGCAAGGCACATTTCCTAGCCTAGTACTGGTTTGTTTACCGAGGGATCATGAATAAGTGAACTGTCACCTTGATATAACTTAAATAATGTTGAAAATGGCGTAAAACCCCAATAGAACAAACAAACAAACAATGATTGTGTCTGCCATTTCTGAGCAACCCTTCAGTAACAAGATATTATCGGCTTGTTCATACCTTTTTAGCTCACCTGTGCACGAAGTGCTCAAGGTGAGTTATTGTGATCGCCCTATGTCCGTCGTCCGTCGTCTGTCAACATTTTCTCCTCTGTAACCGGTGGGTCAACTGGGATGAAACTTCACAGAAAGCATCCTCTCAATGTCCTCACCAGAATTCCTTAAAATTTTCGGGATCCATGCAGAATTCTGGTTCTGAAATGAAAAAACTTCAAAATTCTTAAAAAATCTTCTCCTCCGAAAGTGTCAGGCCGATTTTCAAATAATTTTGTAGAAATGTTCCTCGGGTGACCCTCTATCAGATTCCTTCAAACCATGTTGATTGGTCGAAAAACATGGCCGCCAGGGGGGGCGGGGCTATTTTTCCTTATATGGCTATAGTGCAAACTTAAAAAATCTTCTCCTCCAAAAGTGTCAGGCCGATTTTCAAATAATTTTGTAGAAATATTCCTTGGACGACCCGCTATCAGATTCCTTCAAGCCATGTTGATTGGTCAAAAACATGGCCGCCAGGGGGCGGGGCTATTTTGCCTTTTATGGTTATAGTGCAAACTTAAAAAATCTTCAACATCTTCTCCTCAGTAACCGGTGGGTCAATTGGGATGAAACTTCACAGAAAGCATCCTCTCAATGACCTTACCAGAATTCCTTCAAATTTTTGGGATCCATGCAGAATTCTGGTTTCCATGGCAACGAAACGAAAAAAACTTCAAAATTCTACTTCTCCCTAACTGGTTGGCAGATTTTGAACTTATTTTGTAGAAATGTTCCTTGGGTGACTCTCTATCAGATTCCTTGAAGCCATGTTGATTGGTCGAAAAACATGGCCGCCAGGGGGGCGGGGCTTTTTTGCCTTATATGGCTATAGTGAAAACTTAAAAAATCTTCTCCTCCAAAAGTGTCAGGCCGATTTTCAAATAATTTTGTAGAAATATTCCTTGGACGACCCGCTATCAGATTCCTTTAAGCCATGTTGATTGGTCGAAAATCATGGCCGCCAGGGGGGGGGGGGCGGGGCTTTTTTGCCTTATATAGCTATAGTGCAAACTTAAAAAATCTTCTCCTCCAAAAGTGTTGGGCCGATTTTCAAATAATTTTGTAGAAATGTTCCTTGGATGACCCTCTATCAGATTCCTTCAAGCCATGTTGATTGGTCAAAAAACATGGCTGCCAGGGGGCGGGGCTATTTTGCCTTTTATTGCTATAGTGAAAACTTAAAAAATCTTCTCCTTCAAAAGTGTCAGGCCGATTTTCAAATAATTTTGTAGAAATGTTCCTAGGGTGACCCTCTATCAGATTCCTTAAAGCCAAGTTGATTGGTTGGAAACTATGCCCGCCAGATGGCGGGGCTTATATAGCTAAAGTGAAAAAAAAAATCAGGTGAGCGATTCCAGGGCCATCATGGCCCTCTTGTTTACAGGGTCATTACCTTTTGATATTTAAATATCCACTTACAATTCCTAGGTTTATTGGGTTTTTTTAATGATTTTTTTCCGAGATTGTTTATTACCAGGTTTTTAAAAATTATCATTTAATTCATGTATTAAAAGGACATTTCTTTATTTACCTTATATATTTTTCCCGTAGTTGTTTTAAATGTAATAAGGGAATGGTACGCTAATGTAAGGTTAAAGTTAAAGTATTATAATAATTATGGATACAAAGTAGAAAAGCTGTTTTAACCCTTTCCCTTATATAGACGTTTTCTGACGCCTCTGCAGCAGACGGGTTTTTGAAAACATAGTGACAAAAGAAGAAATTGCTCAAAACGAGCAATTTGTCCTTTTGACACAGTGTTTACAACTTTTAGTCATAGGTCATCCATTCAATTATAGAGATTTTCTATTTTTTGACAAAATGTGCTCAAAGTCGTCTGCTGCAGAATGTCGTAAGAGGGGAATAGTTAAAATATGTAGCAAAGGCATCAAATTTCTTAAAAAGCGTATGTTTCATTTTATCAGATTACGGCTGGTGCAGCTTCACGAAGGAGGACAAGATCAGCCGAGTCCGTGGGTGTGTCTAGGAAGATGAAACCCATCTGCTCTGAAGAGGTGAAGGGAGGTCCGTGGAGAACCGCAGCAAGGGCCAATAGATACAGGTTAGTGGGAACCAGGTTAAATTGTATAGTTTAGCCTCGTCTGTTGATTTGGACTCATGTTACATCTGCATATCGTTAACTCCTTCCCACATTAAAACGCATATGCTGTAGACGGCATTTGAAAACCTTATGGCAAAACGAGAAATTGCTGATTATAAGCAATTTCTCCCTTTGCTATATTGTTTTTAGCTCACCTGAGCACGAAGAGCACTCAAGGTGAGTTATTGTGATCGCTTTTTGTCTGGCGTCAGTTTTAAACATTTTCTTCTTTGTAACCAGTGGGTCAATATGGATGAAACTTCACAGAAAGCATCCGCTCTATGTCCTCCTAATAATTCCTTCAAATTGTGTTGTTCCATGGCAACCAAAAGGAAACAACTTAAAAAAAATCTTCTCCCAAATTGTCTTGTAGGAATGTTCCTTGGGTGACCCTCAATCAGATTCCTTCAAGCCATGTTGATTTGACGAAAAACATGGCCACCAGGGGGCTGTTTTGCATTACATTTGTATATGGCTATAGACTTTAAAATTATTCTTCTCCAAAAGTATGTGGTCGATTTCCAAATAATTTGCAGAAATGTTCCTTGGGTGACCCTCTAACAGATTCCTTAAAACCATGTTGATTGATAAAACAATGTAGCCACTAGGGGCTGGACTGTTTTGCCTTATATGGCTTTAGTAAAAGCTTTAAAAATCTTCTTTTCTGAAAGCATCTGGCCTATTCCCAAATAATTTTGTAGAAAAGGTCTTTGGATGAACTTCTTATTGATTCCTTCAAGCCATGTTGATTGGTTGAAAAAATATGGTCGCCAGGGTCCGGGCTGTTTTGCCTTATACAGTCAAACTTGTGTGAGCGGTCACATGCGATCAGCGGTTTCTAGCCTGATACTTCTGATGCAACAATAAAAACTGGGTTAACCCTTTACCCTCATACAACAATTCTGCAGCAGACGACTTTGAACATATTTTGTCAAAATATAGTAAATCTCTATAATTGAATGGATAAACCTATGATTAAAAGTGGAAAACATTGTGGCAAAAGGAGAAATTGCTCGTTTTGAGCAATTTCTTCTTTTGTCACTTTGTTTTCAAAAAGCCGTCTGCTGCAGAGGCGTCAGAAAGGGTTAACTTGACGGCATTTTACAGGGGATACCCGCCGGAGCATGTCCCGGGACAGAGCAGTCTGCTGGAGAGGAGTGAGGAGTACACGTCACGGTCGTTAAACCAGTCCGCCATCCTCGTATCACACGCCGAGGGAAGCACCGAGGACGAGGATATGGACGACTCGGTTCAGGGAGAGTTTGACCGAATGAAACTCGACGATAGTAATTTGTCGACTGTCGTGAAAGGACGAAATGTCCAGGTAGGTTTTATGAGATTTTTAGCTCCACTGGCCGAAAGCCAGTCGAGCTTATGTCATGGCGAATTGTCTGTTGTGCGTGCGTCTGTGCGTCTGCATGCGTTAATTTTTTCCTTTAAACGACTTCTTCTCCCTAACCACTTGGTCAATTTGATTGAAACTTCATAGGAAGCATCCTCTCAATGTCCTCTCTTAAATTCCTTGAAATTTTTTTTATCCATCCATAATTCTGGTTTCCATGGCAACCAAAAGAAAAAAATAGTGAAAACTTAAAAAATCTTCTTCTCCGAAAGTGTCAGGCCGATTTTCAAATAATTTTGGAGAAATGATCCTTAAGTGATCCTCTATCAGATTCCTTCAAGCCATGTTGATTGGCCGAAAAACATGGCTGCCAGTCGGCAGGGCTATTTTGCCTTATATGGCTATAGTGAAAACTTAAAAGATCTTCTTCTCCCAAACTGGTTGGCAGATTTTCAAATAATTTTGTAGAAATGCTCCTTGGATGACCCTCTATCAGATTCCTTCAAGCCATGTTGAATGGTCGAAAAACCTGGCCGCCAGGAGGGGCGGGGCTATTTTGCCTTATATGACTGTAGTGAAAACTTAAAAAATCTTCTTCTCCAAAAGTGTCAGGCAGATTTTCAAATAATTTTGTAGAAATGTTCCTTAAGTGACCCACTATCCGATTCCTTCAAGCCATGTTGATTGGTCGAAAAACATGGCCGCCAGTGGGCAGGGCTATATTGCATTATATGGCTATAATGAAAACTTAAAAAATCTTCTCCTCCGAAAGTGTCAGGCAGATTTTCAAATAATTTTGTAGAAATGTTCCTAGGGTGACCCTCTATCAGATTCCTTCAAGCCAAGTTGATTGGTCGAAAACTATGGCTGCCAGGGGGCAGGGCTTATATAGCTAAAGTGAAAAAAAAAATCAGGTGAGCGATTCCAGGGCCATCATGGCCCTCTTGTTTAGCCTAGTACTGGTTTGTTTACCCAGGGATCATGAATAAGTGAACTGACGCCGTGATATAACTGAAAGAATGTGGAAAGCGGCGTAAAACCCCAATAAAAAAAACTTACTTTTATGTGTCCAAGCCTTTTGTGTCATGTATATCTCCACAGTTTAAAGAAACTTTGAAGTCATTTTTGTTTCACCATGTGTAATTGTGAAGCTCAGTTCTCTTAGATGATTTGAGCTGTAAATGGAAGCAACATCTCTGCTGTAGTGTGAGATTGTTTTAAAACCTTTCTCTCATATAGATGCTTTCTGATGCCTCTGCAGCAGAAGGCTTTTTCAAAACATAGTGACAAAAGAAGAAATTGCTCAAAACGAGCAATTTCTCCTTTTGCCACAATGTTTTCCACTTTTAGTCATAGGTTATCCATTCAATTATAGAGGGAATCCGCTGTGGTCGAGTGGTTAGCGTCGGGGATTTCGAAACCGGATGTCCCGGGTTCGATCCCATGTCGCGGCACTACGGTCATGGTGGAGTGCCCTTGGGCAAGGCACATTTTCTAGCCTAGTACTGGTTTGTTTACCCAGGGATCATGAATAATTAAATTTAATTGCGCGCTAAATGACCTTAGCTGTCGATGCTCCATAAAACAATATACATTCATTCATTCAATTATAGAGATTTTCCAGTTTTTGACAAAATATAATCAAAGTCGTCTGCTGCAGGATTGACGTATGAGGGAAAGGGTTAATACAAGGTCTGGTCATACAAAAGACAAGGCACATTTTCTAGCCTAGTACTGGTTTGTTTACCCAGGGATGATGAATAAGTGAACTGTCGCCGTGATATAACTGAAATAATGTTGAAAACGGCGTAAAACTGTAATGGAAGCAACATCTCTGCTGTAGTGTGAGATTGTTTTAAAACCTTTCTCTCATATAGATGCTTTCTGATGCCTCTGCAGCAGAAGGCTTTTTCAAAACATAGTGACAAAAGAAGAAATTGCTCAAAACGAGCAATTTCTCCTTTTGCCACAATGTTTTCCACTTTTAGTCATAGGTTATCCATTCAATTATAGAGGGAATCCGCTGTGGTCGAGTGGTTAGCGTCAGGGATTTCGAAACCGGGTGTCCTGGGTTCGATCCCATGTCGCGGCACTACGGTCATGGTGGAGTGCCCTTGGGCAAGGCACATTTTCTAGCCTAGTACTGGTTTGTTTACCCAGGGATCATGAATAATTAAATTTAATTGCGCGCTAAATGACCTTAGCTGTCGATGCTCCATAAAACAATATACATTCATTCATTCAATTATAGAGATTTTCCAGTTTTTGACAAAATATAATCAAAGTCGTCTGCTGCAGGATTGACGTATGAGGGAAAGGGTTAATACAAGGTCTGGTCATACCAAAGACAAGGCACATTTTCTAGCCTAGTACTGGTTTGTTTACCCAGGGATGATGAATAAGTAAACTGTCGCCGTGATATAACTGAAATAATGTTGAAAACGGCGTAAAACCCCAATAACACAAATAAACATACCAAAGACTTTAAAAATGGTAGTTCAGTCAAATCTGGGCTAAAGACCAACTTGGAATAGTGTTTCCCTGTCTATTGCATCCACACTTGTAGTTTCTCAATTACTTATTTTCTTCATAAAATGACCCTGCATAAAGACCACCTGTGAACAAAGACTTGATTGTTGTGTTCATTCCCATGGGTGGTCTTTATACACAGGTTCCACTGTATATAGAATATCTTTAAATGAAGGTGTTACTACTGACAACATTTAAACAAATTGTGGCAAAAAGAGATATTGCTCATTATTGCCTAAATATTTTCAAAAGACATCTGCTACCGATGCCTCATAATATGTCTGCAAGTAGGAATTAAGCCTCATACGACAATTCTGCAGCAGACGACTTTGAACATATTTTGTCAAAAAATAGAAAATCTCTATAATTAAATGGATAACCTATGACTGAAAGTGGAAAACATTGTGGCAAAAGGAGAAATTGTTCGTTTTGAGCAATTTCTTCTTTTGTAGCTATGTTTTCAAAACGCCGTCTGCTGCAGAAGCATCAGGAATCGTCTATATGAGGAAAAGGGTTAAAGAAGAATTGTATATACTATGTTCACTCAATGATTTGTGTTCTCTATTATTAATATAAACTTACATCCTCAGTGACTAATAAAGTGTTTTATTTCACCGTTTTATTTCTGATATTTCGTCAATAATTATAAATTCTTTCCCATATGTAGATGCTTTTGCAAAATTGCTCAAAAACATTGTGACAAAAGGCAAAATTGCTCAAAACATGCAAATTTCTTCATTTGCCACAATGCTTTCACCATTTCCTTCAGTAATAATACTTTCATTTCCGTAGATTTTCTGTGTTTTTGAAAATGTTTTCAAAGTCGTCTGCTGCAGATTTGTCAAATGTGGGAATGGGTCAATATTTAGTTTTACATCAGAGGGAGATAAAGAGTTTATTTCACCGTTTTATTTCTGATATTTCGTCGTCGCTTAGTATTAACCCTTTCCCACATACGACAAATCGGCAGCAGACGACTTTGTAGACATGGAAGCTAAGAATAAAGAGAATCTCTATAATTGAATGTTAAATTATTGAATGGAATTGTAGCACTGTGGCAAATGAAGAAAATGCTCGTTATTAGCAGTTTCTCCTTTTGTAACAGTGATGTCACAAGTAGTCAGTTACATAGGTGACAGAATGCATCCGTATGAGAGAAAGGATTAAATAAAATTATGTTATCATTTTCTCGTCATTATGTCTCCATCAATGTATCCCATTTCTAATTTTCAATATTTATACTTTTGTTATTTGCAGTTTTCAAAATATTTGCCTAAATTTGAGATGCAGATTTGTTATTTGTCTAACTTGCAGAAGCTTTTGACGCAAAAGAAGAAATTGGTCATAATGAGCAATTTCACCTTTTGCCAAAATGTTTTTAACCTAATAATTATACTTTCGTTTATAGAGATTTTCCATAGATTTTCATAGATGTTTTCGTGGTCATTTGCTGATTTACTGTATGAACAATGCCATTCTTCAACAGGTTGAATTGATCCAGCTACGCAGACAGATACAGGAGGAAAGATTGGCCCGAATGAAATCAGAACAAAGAGTCGTTGAGGTATGGCATTGCAAAACAGTACGAGTCCCATAGGACTTGATAACAGAGAGAAAACTTATCCTATTCTTTAACCCACAATCATCTTTTTAGATCTTTCTCTGTCGGTAATTTTTAACTTCAATTGATTTCTCCTAAAATACGGGGCCAATTTCAACCAGACTTCACAGGAATGTTCCTTAGTCGTGTAGTGGAAGAGGGTCTGCCTAGAGTGAGGGAGGTCGCGGGTTCGATCCCAGGCCGGGTCATACCATACCAAAGACTTTAAAAATGATAGTAATGGCCGCCTCCTTGCCCCTCAGAGGTTGTGGGGTTAGCAAAACGACTGAGTGGCTGGTGTCAGGAGAAATGGACCAGTAGTACTGGTAACTTACCCAGGACACGCCGTGATAAAACTGAAAAGATGTTGAAAGCGGCGTAAAACCCAAACAATCAATCCATCAGTTGTTGATTTTTAACTTCAAACCACATCTCCTCCTAAAATACTGGGCCGATTTCAACCAAACTTCACAGGAATGTTCCTTTGGTGGTCCTCTTTCAAATTTTTTAAAAGAGTTATTGAATAATGAAAAAATGTTCTCCACTAATAAGCTGTTTCATTTGCACCGTGTGCCAACTCCCTTGATATTTCATTCCACCTTGGCCCTTATGTTTGTTACCCAATCAAACACTTTAAAAATGGTAGTAATGACTGCCCTCCTTGGCGCTCAGGGTTGCAGGGTGAGTATTACGACTGACTGGCTATTGTCAGGAGAATTTTACCAGCAGTGCCCGGCTGTAGCTTTTCCGGGGACTCTTAACAGAAAATACAAAAATACACGGAAAATACAGGAAAACCATGGAAAAACCATGGAAAAAAACATAGAATTTAATGCAAAGATGCGGATATGCTGGAAATGGTCTGAATACTCCAGGGTCCACGGAACCATTCCAGGGTGTCCATGGAATTTCCAGGTTTTCCACTTAAATGTGCTGGAATTTCCATAGAAACCTATTATCAGTACTCAAAAGATTAATCTCACTTAGCTGTCGATGTGCCATAAAACAATATACATTCATTTTTATATACATTAACTATTCTTTGATAAAAAGAGATTTCCATATTTTGACTGAGATGATTTCATAGTCATCTGCTGCAGATTTTTTATAGGTGGGAAAGTGGAAACCTGATTCTGAATTTTGTGTAAAGATATTGGTTGGTTGGGTGTTTACTGCTGTTTTCAAGAATTTTCCGGTCATATCAAGATGGCCAGTTCACCTACCCATATATTTCCTGGCTTTCTCACACCAGTACTTCTCACAACTGTCTTTCCAAGCAACTTGCTGCTTTTCCACATATGCCGTAAGCCCATTGGTGGAAGACAAATGACGCTTGTCGCATTGGCTTTTGTCAAACGTCGGAAAGAATGTTAACTGAACTGGGGTTCACATGCATTATTATGTTAACTTTCAGTTAACAATGGATAATAAAAAGGTTCGTGAAGAAAACAGTCGGTTACGGCGTAACAAAGGGGGCATCCTTGATGACGATAGCGTACTTGACAGTATTGAGGCCTCCTTCAAACAATTCCACGAGTTTCTCGATCTTTTACGGGATGCTGGGTAAGTCTACACTAATCTGTTAACCCTTTCCCTCCTATAGACGCTTTCTGACAGTTCTGCAGACGGCTTTTTGAAAACATAGTGATGAAAGAAGAAATTTCTCAAAACAAGCAATTTCTCCTTTTGCCATAGTCATAGGTTATCCATTCAATTATAGAGATTTTCTATTTTTTGACAAAATATGTTTAAAGTCGTCTGCTGCAGAATTGTAGTATGAGGGAAAGGGTTAAGTCTTTCCCGTCTGCAGACGCATTTTGACAAATCTGCAGCAGATCAGTTTTTCCACAATGTTTTCTCAATTCATTAATTGTTCTTTCATTAGAGATATATAATAATTTTACTCCGATGCTTTCAAAGTCATCTGCTATAGATCAAGATGAGCAATTTCTCCCTTTGCCATAATGTTTTCAAAATTTCCTTAGCCTTTGCAGATGATTCTTGAAAACATTGTGGCTAAAGAAGAATTGGGTCATAATGAACAATTTCTTCTCTTGCCACAATGTTTTCAATTATATTCAATAACTACACTTTCATCATATTTTTTTTGTATTTTGGCCTTGTTTTCTTTTCCAGCATAGGTTAACCCTGCAGCAGACAACTTTTGAAAACATTATGACAAAAGGTGAAATTGCTCATATTGACCATTTTCTCCATTTGTCACAATGTTTTCAACTTCATGTATATTTAATAATTAAACTCCTATTTATTGAGATTTTAACTTTTTTCCCCAAGATCTTTTAAAATTCATCTGCTGCAGATTTGTTTTATGTGGGAAAGGGTTAAAACGTTAAAATCTTTTCAACTTCGTCTGCTGCGGATTTTTTTTATGTTGAAAAGGATTAAAGTGTTCCTTTTCTTCTCTTTTTTCCCAAGATCTTTTCAAATTCATCTGCTGCAGATTTATTTTATGTGGGAAAGGGTTATAACCTTTCTTTTCTTCACTTTTTACAGGCTGGGCAAGCTGATAACGATGGCCGGTCTAGACGCCGAAGATTCCCCTTTCAACAACAGTTCAAGAGAACATTTACCGAAATTCAGAAGACAGATGTCAAAGTCAAACGGCTTCTCCGGCAGTATAACATCCGGGAATCAAATTAACGACTCCATTAATCTTTACGGCAAACCACTCAACGGTAATATACGACCCAAGCCGTACCTGAGTTCGAATCTCGACGACCCGACGATGAAAAACAGTTACATCGATGACTCCCATGATGAATCCCAGACAAGACGCGACGAGTTATACGAGAGAATACTACACGAAACAAGTAGCGCATTTAAGCGGTTAAATCAACAGGATGTTACCGTGGATACCACACAAACACAAGATGATGATGATGAAGACGATAACAGGCTCGAGGAGGATGAAACTTTGAGTCCGATCGGTAAAGGGGGAAAATATAAGTCTCGGTTGCCGTTACCAAATCGAAAGAAACGTGATTCCGACGGCGAGGACAAGTCTTACATGTCAGACAATATGGATAGTATTCGGGGTCCAGAAGGGGAGATAATTCGTAGTTTGTCTCCCTTCGATGACACACCAAGAGAGACTGATAATGATAAAGTCAAGGGAGGTAATAACCAAAATGCAGGCAGAATGATGTCCCCTGAGAAAGGGGGTAGGACCTCCCGTGTCAGTGACTTTAGTTATGGAATGGAAAGTTTTGAACAGTCGTATGTGAGCGAGCGTGGAGAGGTCGTACATTTAGGTGACGATCTAGACTTTTACCCAGAATCCCCATCTCCCGCAAGACAAGATAGTGATCAGGAAGAGTTTTAACACGTTTTTAGGCTGCTGTAAATATGATTAACCCTTTCCTTTTGCAGCAGACAGCTTTTTGAAAACATAGTGACAAAAGAAGAAATTGCCCCAAACGTGCAATTTCTCCTTTTGCCACAATGTTTTCCACTTTTTGTCATAGGTTATTCATTCAATTATGGAGATTTTCTATTTTTTGACAAAATACGTTCAAAGTCGTCTGCTGCAGAATTGCCGTATGAGGGAAAGGGTTATTAAAGTGTTGAAAACATCATCTGAGAACTAGATATGGAGGGGTTAACTGGTCTTTTCCCACCTATATTTCTCTTAGGCCGTAACCGAACCCTATGTTGTGGGTGCTTAACCCTTTCCCTCATACGACAATTCTGCAGCAGACGCCTTTGAACATATTTTGTCAAGAAATAGAATATCTCTATAATTGAATGGATTATCTATGACTAAAAGTGGAAAACATTGTGTCAAAAGAAGAAATTGCTCGTTTTGAGCAATTTCTTCTTTTGTCACTATGTTTTCAAAAAGCCGTCTGCTACAGAGGCGTCTATATGAGGGAAAGGGTTATCCCATTACTTCACATGACTTCTCATAGGTCGTCTGCTTTACAATCATCAGACGAACAATTTTACTAATCTAGAGAACTGAAAGATTGATATTGATAAAGAGTTGAAAATATTGCAATAAAAGGTGAAATTGCTTGTTTTGAGCAATTTCACCTTTTATTGCAATGTTTTCAAAAGTCTGTCTGCAACAGCGGGCGTCAAATGTCGTCTCTGTGAAGCAATGGGTTAAAAAGAACTTGTCTCACAACATATGTTTTGAGTGTCTAATAAGGGTTGAAAATATTGTGGTAAAAAGAGAATTGCTCATTATGAGCTATTTCTCCTTTTGACACAATGTTTTCATAAATTTGTTGGCTGCATATCGGTCTGCAGGTAGGAGAATTTTTTTTTTTTTTTTCTCTTTTAATAATAAGTTGGACGTGTCTAGTATGATACTTGTTGTCCATTTACCCTTTCCAACATGCAGGAAATCTGCAGCAGACAACATTGAAATCATATTGGTAAATATGCGAAAAATCTCAATAAATGAGAGTTTTATTAACAAATAGAGTTGAAAACATTGTGGGGAAAAAGGAGAACTTGCTCATCAAAAGCAATTTCTACTTTTGCAACTATGTTTTTAAAAGTTGTCTGCTGCAGACGCACCTGTATGTGTGTTGAAGAGGGTTTATTAAAAACAAAATAAGCTTTGATTTTTAAGGAGGACTCTGTTACAATTTCGACTGTTTCTATAAATAAAATCGAGGTAGGTTTTTTTTTCCTTAATTTGCTAGCAATTATTTTTGCTTTGCAGTCAATTTGATGAAACAGTCTTCTTTATAATCTATGTAATTTCTGTCAAGTACTGGTATTGGAGATTTGAATTTAGTTTTGATACTGAAGGCTAAAAGGTGTTTTTTACCTTTCGTTTTATTGGTCGAATTGCATCGCAAATGGAGCTTATTGGTTGACGATATCTGTCTGTCCGTCTTGCATTATCATTTGGTTAACCTCTGTGTTTAAGTCAATATCTCGGCACAGGTCAATGAATTTTAACAAGTGGTTTCATCTAGATGATCGTGATTGATTAACCCTTTCCCTCATACGACAATCCTGCAGCAGACGACTTTGAACATATTTTGTCAAAAAGTAGAAAATCTTTATAATTGAATGGATAACCTATGACTAAAAGTGGCAAACATTGTGACAAAAGGAGAAATTGCTCGTTTTGAGCAATTTCTTCTTTTGTCACTTTGTTTTCAAAAAGCCATCTGCTGCAGAGACGCCAGAAAGCATCTATATGAGGGAAAGGGTTAACATCATTAATTGGAGACTTTTACTTTAGATGAGAGGACTAGGTAAGGAGGTGTAGACTTGTCTTTTCCTATCAATATCTCTCTTAGGACACAACTCTTCCTATGTTGTTGGTACTCAAAAGAATTGTCTCACAGGGTTTGAGTGTCAAATGCGGATTTTAGAACATGTATCTAGAGCTCTGTTAGATTTATACAAAAGTAACTCAACCCCTTCCCACAAGTCTGCAGCAGATAACTTTGAAAACATCCTGGCAAAAATTTGCAGTGACATTTTTGACTGATTACTTAAAATCTTTCAATTCGGCCATAGCGCTTTTTGGCGGTTTTTTTGTTGTTATTTATTTTTGGCTCACATGTGCTCGAAGTGCTCAAGGTGAGCTGTTGTGGTCACATTTTGTCCGGCGTGTGTCGTCGCTAACACTCTTCAGACTACATTTTGCATCGATCTTCATGAAAGTTTATAAGAACATTCATCTCCATCAAATCTTAGAAAAGTATGAAACTGTGCCATATTAGGTCAAAAACTAGGTCACTAGGTCAAATTGTAGGGATAATTCTGGAGCCCACATATTTAACTTGAGCATGTTGAAACTTTATCAGAATGTGTGTCCTGATAATATGTAGGTCAAGTTCGAATATGGGTCATTTCTTGTCAAAAAGTAGATCACATTGATGGAAATTCTTGTTAGTACTCTAGAAGCCCTAATTATTACTAAAGTAGTTTGAAATTTTGTCAGAATGTTAGTCGTAATTATATCTTGGTCAAGGTTGAATACGAGTCATATTGGGTTAGAAACTAGGGCAGTAGGCTAAATTGAAGGGAAATCTTGTTAACACTCTGGATGCTGCATTATTAACTTGAGCATGTTGAAACTTTATCAGAATATTGGTCATGTCTGTTCAAAAACTCATAAGGCCAAATTGAAGGAAAATCTTGTTAACACTGTAGACGCTGCATATTTTGCTTCAGCATCTTCTACAAGGTCAGAATGTTCATCTAAATAATATCTAGGCCAAGTTTGAGTATTGGTCATATTGGGTTAAAAACTAGGTCAATAGGCTAAATTGAAGAAAAATATTGTTAAAACTCAGGAGGCCGCATATATAATTTGAGCAAGTTGAAACTTTGGCAGAATGTTTGTCTTGATTATATCTAGTCCATGTTCGAATATGGGTCATATTAGGTAAAAAAAAAAATAGGTCACTAGGCCAAATAAAGGAAAATGTTGTTAACACTCTGAAGGTTGCATTTTGAATCTTTGTCAGAATAATTGTTTTGATGTGTTTTTGCATTAGAAATAACATAATTCAGGTGAGCGATCTAGGGCCATGATGGCCCTCTTGTTAATAATTGTCATAACACATACTGACTTTTAATCCCCAATTTTGTAAATACTTTTAGCTGTAACTTTTAGAAATACAGATTTCTTTTAAAATGAGAAAAACTAGCAAGTCAAGGCCATTCCTAAAAGTGTTATTATTGTTCAACTTGTTTTAACTCTTTCCCTCATACGACAATGTGCAGCAGACGACTTTGAACAAGTTTTGTCAAAAAATAGAAAATCTCTATAATTGAATGGATAACCCACCTATGACTAAAAGTAGAAAACATTGTGGCAAAAGGAGAAATTGCTCGTTTTGAGCAATTTCTTCTTTTGTCACTATGTTTTCAAAAAGTCGTCTGCTGCAGAGGCGTCAGAAAGCATCACAATGAGGGAAAAGGGTTAACTCTTTCCCACATGCAGGAACATTTTGATGCATCATCTGCAATAGACAAGTTTTAAAAACATCCATTAGAGAAGAAGTGTTGGGAAAGGGTAAAAGTTGCATATTGAATGTTACCCTTTTACCACATACATAGGCTTTCTGATGCATCTGCAGCAGACATCTTTTGAAAACGTTGTGGCAAATGGAGAAATTGTTCATAATGAGCAACTTCTCATTTTGCAACAATGTTTTCTACTTTATTTAATATTTAAACTCACTTACATAGATTTTTAATGTTTTTGCTGAAGTCGTCTGCTTTTTAGCTCACCTGAGCTTTGCTCAAGGTGAGTTATTGTGATCGCCTTTTGTCCGGCGTCCGTCGTGCGTCGTCCGTCGTGCGTCAACTTCTTCTCCTCAGTAACCAGTGGGTCAATTGGGATGAAACTTCACAGAAAGCATCCTCTCAATGACCTCACCAGATTTCCTTCAAATTTTTGGGATCCATGCAGAATTCTGGTTTCCATGGCAACGAAATGAAAAAAACTTCAAAATTCTTCTTCTCCCAAACTGGTTGGCAGATTTTCAAATAATTTTGTAGAAATGTTCCTTGGATGACCCTCTATAAGATTCCTTCAAGCCATGTTGATTGGTCAAAAAACATGGCCGCCAGGGGGGGCGGGGCTATTTTGCCTTATATGGCTATAGTGAAAACTTAAAAAATCTTCTTCTCCGAAAGTGTTTGGCCGATTTTCAAATAATTTTGCAGAAATGTTCCTAGGATGACCCTTTATCAGATTCCTTCAAGCCATGTTGATTGGTCGAAAAACATGGCCGCCAGGGGGCGGGGCTATTTTGCCTTATATGGCTATAGTGAAAACTTAAAAAATCTTCTTCTCCGAAAGTGTCATGCCAATTTTCAAATAATTTTGTAGAAATGTTCCTTAAGTGACCCACTTTCAGATTCCTTCAAGCCATGTTGATTGGTAAAAAAACATGGCCACCAGGGGGGCAGGGCTATTTTGCCTTATATGGCTATAGTGAAAACTTAAAAAATCTTCTTCTCCGAAAGTGTCAGGCCGATTTTCAAATAATTTTGTAGAAATGTTCCTTGGATGACCCACTTTCAGATTCCTTCAAGCCGTGTTGAATTGTAAAAAAACATGGCCGCCAGTGGGCAGGGCTATTTTGCATTATATGGCTATAGTGAAAACTTAAAAAATCTTCTCCTCCAAAAGTGTCAGGCCGATTATCAAAAAAAATTATAGAAATGTTCCAAGGGTGACTGACCCTCTATCAGCCAATTCCTTCAAGCCAAGTTGATTGGTCAGAAACTATGGCCGCCATGGGGCTTATATAGTTAAAGTAAAAAAAAAAAAATCAGGTGAGCGATTCCAGGGCCATCATGGCCCTCTTGTTTCTAGGTCTTGGGATATTGTGACCGTCTGCAATCTTTACTGAACAGCTGCTTGAATTACATTCCATAATTCTAAATATTATTGTTGCATTGGTATCAATTACGGTTGTGAACCTATTACATAAATGGGTAATATTATATTGCTGTAGCAATGCATAGCTCTGTATTTAACTATGAACAATTGAAATCTCGAGACATATTGATTTTCCCAATTTCTTGAGTAGACAAAACAAGTCACATGTAGCTGCTGCAACATTATTTTGCTTTGTATTATATATCTACTTAAAGTTTTAACCCTTTCCCTCATACGACAATTCTGCAGCAGATGACTTTGAACGTATTTTGTCAAAACATAGAAAATCTCCATAATTGAATGGATAACCTAGGACTTACTAAAAGTGGGAAACATTGTGGCAAAAGGAGAAATTGCACGTTTTGTGCAATTTCTTCTTTTGTCACTATGTTTTCAAAAAGCTATCTGATGCAGAGGCATCAGACAGCGTCTATATGAGGTAAAGGGTTAACAAGGAAGATAATGTTGCTGTGGTTTAAGCTGATTGTATCTAATTATGTTTATCCTATTACATGTGCCTGTAATAATCTCTAATTGTTTTGACTAACTGACATTAACCTAGTAATCCTATACTGATGCAAAACAAACCTTGTAGGTGTTGTTTTTTTGCAGATTTTAACCCTTTCCCACGTACAACAAATCTGCAGCAGATGACTGAAGACATTCTGCAAATATAAGGAATATCTGTATAACTAATGGTACAATTATGGATTATAATTGAAAACATGATGAGCTATTTTTTCTTTTGTTACAATGTTTTTTTTGCAAATATAGGAATATCTGCATGCTAGAATTGAAAACATTATGAGCAATTTACTTCATTTGTCACAATATTTTCAAAAGTAGACTGCTGCAGATGCGTCAAAATGCTTCTATGAGTTGGAAAGGGTTATGCATGTATCTGAAAGGTTATATGAGTCTGTTCGGGGTAGTTCAGTTGTAAACGACTTTTCATGCAAAGTCGAACCAGGGAAGTTCAATCGATAACAACTGTTCAAGCAAAAGTCAAGCTGGGATGTTTCGGTCTGTAATGACTGGGCATGCAGAGTCAAGCCGGGGTAGTTCAGTCACTAACGCCTGTTCATGCAAAGTCAAGCCAGGGTAGTTTAGTCACTTACACCCGTACATGCAAACTTGAGCCAGGGTAGTTTAGTCACTAACGCCTGTTCACGCAAAAGTCAAGCCGGGATGTTGGTCTGTAATGACTGGGCATGCAAAGTCAAGCCGGGGTAGTTTAGTCACTAACGCCTTCTTCATGCAAAGTCAAGCCGGGTGGTTTAGTCACTAACGCCTGTTGATGCGAAGTTGAGCCAGGGTAGTTTAGTCACTAACGCCTGTTCATGCAAAGTTGAGCCAGGGTAGTTTAGTCACTAACACCTGTTCATGCAAAGTCAAGCCTGGGTAGTTGACTCACTAACACCTGTTCATGCGAAGTTGAGCCAGGGTATAGTTTAGTCACTAACGCCTGTTCATGCAAACATGAGCCAGGGTAGTTTAGTCAGTAATGACCGAGATCTGTCTATCCATTTTTTCCAAGCTATAACTCGAGGCAACTTGAGCTCCAGTAGGTGTGGTGGTTTTGCTTTCCGACCATATATATTTTTACCCCCAGATACGTAGTATACTAGTATGTATAGCTATATAGGAGTCATGCTTTTCGGTTTGTCCGTTGGTCTGTGGACATTTCTTGTGAACACTATTTCTCAGCAACCTTTGGTCAGAATTCAATATAACTTCACAAGAATGATTGATACCAAGCCTACTGGAATTATTTTTAAATGAGTTATGGCCCCTTGAATTTCTCATACATATGTATATTATCAGGCACCAGCTGGGGGTATTCATCACCTTCAGTGATATTTCTACTTTTGTGTTGATGTTAACATAAGGTGTGGTACCAGTATAATCTTTCCTGTCTCTGTGATAAAGACACAAGACCAAACAAATCATTGTAGCATATTTTTCCCTTCATGTTGTCTCCTGCAAATTTATGGGAAGTGGAAAAGGGGTAACAATATTTTTAACATGGTATTGTTTACATTATCATGTGCTAGTTTAATGAAATAACTGTGTTATAGTAGTGTTAATAACTTATGTTTGTATGTATTCAATATTATTTAGAAAAATAAAAGTTAAACTCTACCGAGACTTTTGTTAGTTTTTAGCTCACCAGAAGCACTATCACCGCACCACATTGGTGAGCTATTCAGTTTCCTCTGTATTGTTCTTGCGATTAAATTATATTACCTCCTTAATGGTGTAGTGGTAGAGCATCCACCTCAGATGTGGATCGAACCCAAACCAGAGGTGCGTGCTCTTCCTAATAAATAAAAACAAATTCTCATTAACAAATCAATGTTTTAATCATCTTTGTAAACATCCGTATTTAACAATAACAATAAATTATGATAACAACAAAACTGATAGAGTTCCAGTGGACAACAACATTCAAAAGGAACAATTTTCATGTTCTAAAAATGTTTGACTAAAATCCTATGTTGCATGTTCTCAAAAGAATCGACTAGCTGAGACTGCTTACAAAGGTCTATTTTAGCCTTTCCTACATACAACAAATCTGCAGCATACAACTTTGAAATATTTCAACAATAATATTGAAAATCTCCCTAATTAAAGACATACTTATTGAATAGAGTTGAAAACATTGTGTCAAAAGGAGAAATTGCTTGTTTTGATCAATTTCTTCTTTTGTTACAATGTTTTCAAAAGTCGTCTGTTGCAGAAGCTTTATAAAGCTTTTACATGAGGGAAAGGGTTAACCCCTTTACAAAATACTACAAATCTGCAGAGACGACTGAAAATATCTAGGCAAAAATATTGATAATCTCTTGCTTATGAAAGCATTATTAACCCTTTCCCACCTGCAGACGCATTTTGACGCAATAGCAGCAGACGACTTTTGAAAACATTGTGGCCAAAAAGGTGAAATTGCTCATGATGGGCAATTTCTCCTTTGGTCACAATGTTTTCAACTTTATTTAACAATTAAGCTGTCTTTTCAGGATTTTGTCACTATGTTTTCAAAGTCGTCTGCTGCAGATTTGTTGTATGTGGGAAAGGGTTAATGACTAGCAAACATTGTCATCAAAACCATTAAACATCTGGACAACTGGAAGAACAATTTGGATAGAGTTTCAACCATTGTGGAAAAGGGAGAAAAAGCTCACAACCCAGAGGCGCAGGCTTTTTCACCATTACATAAATCTTGACATCATTTTAACCCCAATATGTGGTTCTTATGTAACAATCAGGGAGAGTGTATTAATAAACTCACCCTGTTACAATTGAGCTTGTGCATGGGTAAATGTACAAGTCTGCATATATGAACAGTATAGATCCAGATCAGCCTGTGCATCCATACAATCTGATCTAGATATACACCGTTCACATATAACTTACTAAAGCTTGTTAGGAAGATTCTGTCGCGTTGTGTAGATGCTGTTAAGACTGAGCAGGTGGACGAAGGTAATCGGATACCTATGTGTACTTTGACCAATGCTAAAAGTTACTCAGGTCAGTATTGTAAATCAGGTGATATTTGTGACAATTTATCTTCACTCATTTAAGCGAGAAGAGGATTTTGCAAATTCAAGAAAATGTGTTTTACTTGACCCTTTCTAACATACACCAAATATGCAGCAGACTCCTTTTGAAAATATAGTGACAACAGAAGAAATTGCTCTATACAAGCAGTTTCTCCTTTTGCCACAATGTTTTCCACTTTAAGTCATAGATTATCCATTCAATTATAGAGATTTTCTAATTTTTTGACAAAATATGTTCAAAGTCGTCTGCTGCAGAATTGTCGTATGAGGGATAGGGCTAAGCCTTTCTAACATACACGGAATCCGCTGTGGTCGAGTGGTTAGCGTCGGGGATTTCGAAACCAGGTGTCCCGGGTTCGATCCCCAGTCGCGGCACTGCGGTCATGGTGGAGTGCCCTTGGGCAAGGCACATTTTCTAGCCTAGTACTGGTTTGTTTACCCAGGGATCATGAATAATTAAATTTAATTGTGCGCTAAATGACCTTAGCTGTCGATGCGCCATAAAACAATATACATTCATTCTAACATACACCAAATATGCAGCAGACGACTTTGAAAACTTCTAAAAATCTCTATAAATGAGGGTATAATCACTGGATTGTTTTTTTGAAAATTTTGTGGCAAAAGGAGAAAATGCTTGAGAATTATGAGCATTTTCTATTTTTGCCACAAAGTTTTCAAGTCTATGCAACAATACTAATTTAATTCTTAGAGATTTTCCATATTTTAGCCTAGATGATGTCAAAGTCGTCTGCTGCAGATTTGTTTTGTACGTGGGAAAGGAGGATTAGGAGTCTGATTAACCCTTTCCCTCATACAGACGCTTTCCAACGCCTCTGCAGCAGACAGCATTTCGAAAACATAGTGACAACAGAAGAAATTGCACAAAACGTGCAATTTCTCCTTGTGCCACAATGTTTTCCACTTTTTGTCATAGGTTATCCATTCAATTATGGAGATTTTCTATTTTTTGACAAAATACGTTCAAAGTCGTCTGCTGCAGAATTGCCATATGTGGGAAAGGGTTAACAGTAGATTTCTCCAAGGTCAATAAGGATTATAATATAAATATTTAGTGTGTGGTCTTCGGACTGAAGAACAGTAAAAGTAAATATATAGCACCATGAACATAAACTGAGATCATAAAGCACTTTTAAACCCATTAACCCTTTCCCTCATACGACAATTCTGCAGCAGATGACTTTGAACATATTTTGTCAAAAAATAGAAAATCTCTATAATTGAATGGATAACCTTTTGACTTAAAGTAGAAAAACATTGTGGCAAAAGAAGAAATTACTCGTTTTGAGCAATTTCTTCTTTTGTCACTAGGTTTTCAAAGGTCGTCTGCTGCAGAGGCGTCTATATGAGGGAAAGGGTTAATCTTTTATTAACCATTTCCCACATTCAGACACACCTGCAGCATAAGATTTTCGCAATAGAAGAAATTGCTTATTAGAGAAATGTCTCCTTTTGCCACAATGCTTTCAACTTTATTGAAAACAGTCAAATCTGTGCTAAAGACCACCATGGAAAAGAGATTCCCCGTCTCTTCTCACACTTTTTAGTTTCCCAACTACTCATTTTATGCATAAATGACCCTGCAATTAAAGACCACCTGTGAACAAAGACTATAGTGTTATGTTCCCATAGGTGGTCTTTATGCAAAGGTTCCCCTGTAATTACATTTTCATTATTAGATATTTACAATATTTCTGCAGATATGTTTGCAAAGTAGTCTGCTGCAGAATAATTGTATGTGGGAAAAAGGTTAATTTAACTAGAAAGATAGTCCTTGTGGCAGTACTTGGACGCTTCAAGACACAATGTATGTTACTTCATCATGTCATATTAGGTTTTTTATCCCCTCCCTTTCCCACATACAACAAATAGACAACTATGAAAACATCTCCGTAAAAACCTAATAAAATATCTCTTTATGAAAGATTAACTATTGAATAGAGTCAAAAGCATTATGATCAATTTCTCCTTTTGCCACACTGTTTTCAAAAGTTGTCTGCTGCAGATTTGTTTGTATGTGGGAAAGGATTAAGATTTCCGTCTGCTGCAGAAGCCTCTACAAGAGGGAAAGGGTTAAGTTAACTAGACAAAGACGGTTCTTGTAGCAGCACTTAGACACTGTCCAAACTCTCCTTGAAAATACAATGCATACATATACAATTACATGTATACATCAGCATGTAATATAGTTCCACTTTTTATCTCTTTCATTCGTTTACTCAATACAATTCATACATGTATACAATTATACATAATCATGTAATATTGTTCTACTTTCTATCTCTTTCATTCGTCCATACATATACATAATCATGACATATTGTTCATCAATCGTTTACTTGATACAATGGTATCTTTCAAATTATGAGTCCTTGGGACCAATAAACCGACTATGAAGGGGTCTCTTGTACTATAATATTATAATTGTGTTACATTATGCAAAGATTATGAGTACCAAGGACTCGAAGCTTTTCTTTGTTAACCCTTTCCCTCATACGACAATTCTTCAGCAGACAACTTTGAACATATTTTGTCAAAAAATAGAAAATCTCTATAATTGAATGGATAACCTATGACTAAAAGTGGAAAACATTGTGGCAAAAGGAGAAATTGCACGTTTTGTGCAATTTCTTCTTTTGTCACTATGTTTTCAAAAAGCCGTCTGGTGCAGAGGCGTCAGAAAGTGTCTATATGAGGGAAAGGGTTAAGGAAGCATACAAAAAGCATGACTGTACTGACTGATATTAGTTGTAAACATTTGTTTGACCCTTTCCCATGCCTGTCACTTCAGACACCTTTGTCTTGAACACATTTTTACTTCCCAAGCACCAAGCAGACAGGCTTTCGGTACCATTATCTAATTAGCTGGCAACTAACCAACCGGCCATATCAGAACAGTCACCACTGTCACTACAAGGATTTGAACCTTCAACCTCCAGCTCCCCAAGTGAATGCCTTAACCACTAAGCTTTCGGGATCTGTAAATAACAACTTAATTCACAATCAATGTAAAATAAATAAATAAGTTCAAAACCAACTGTAAACATTCTATCACTCGACCACCAATTTAATATTTCAATAATGTTTGCTTGAGCAACAACATTATAACTCTGCCACTGTAAAGTGGTTACATTTTGTTCCTTTGGTTTCTAGCTACAAATTTTGTTAACCAAATCTCCCACATACACCAAATCTGCACTGCAGCAGATATCATAGAATAGATCAAGACAAAAATATTGAAAATCTCTATAAATGGAAGTAAAATCATTATCTAGAATTGAAAACATTGTGGCAAAATGGGAAATTGCTCTTAATGAAAAATGTCTCCTTCTGACACAATATTTCCATGTGGTCTGCTGCGGATGCATCGAAATTCCTCTGCATGTGGGAACAAGTTAAACTTGCTTGTTAAGTAACTTCCTATTTCCAGCTTTATTCTCCGCATATATCTTTGTAGTGAAAGGTCTGAAAAAGAGAGTGAAAATTAAAAGAGGTCCAGATAGGGAGGGTGCATACAGCTCTTTTTCCCACAATATCTCTCTAAAAGTCCAACCAAACCCTGTGATGTGGGTACTCAAACATATCATCTCACCAACAACAGAGGGTCAAATAGGGATTTTAGAACATGCAAAGCGCCTTTTATCTACAGCTCTGAATATATATACCCTTTCCAACACTTTGAAAAAACATGTGGGCAAAATTGTAAGGAAAATCTCTGTAAATGAAAGAACAATGCTTTCGAAAGTCATCAACTATGTGTAAATGCGTAAAAATGTGTTAGCAGACAATAAATAAGCTTCAACATATAACCTTGGAACCAATAAAGATCAAGATCAGGCTAAGCCTCCCCATGGTCTATGTTGGCCCTCTACTTAATAAGTCTTATGAGCAATTTCTTCTTTGACTGCAATGTTTTCAAAAGGCATCAAATATTGACAAAAGCCAGTTCACATGTAAAACCATCCTTTGGTACCTTGTGAACATGGCAAATAATAAACAACGGTCATCTTAGTCGGCCAACCTTTACGCAAAATGATCAGACAGAAACATGGTTAATATTGGTACACACCGCTTCAGCACTCCATACAGGGCTACATTCATGAGGTTCAACATGTTCAAGGCTAAAATTTATCGAAGCGCATAGCCCTTTCCCTCATATAAACGCTTTCTGACGCTTCTGCAGCAGACAGCTTTTTAAAAACAGTGACAAGAGAAGAAATAGCTCAAAACGAGCAATTTCTCCTTTTGCCACAATGTTTTCCTCTTTTAGTCATAGGTTATAAATCCATTCAATTATAGAGATTTTCTATTTTTTAACAAAATATGTTCAAAGTCGTCTGCTGAAGATTTGTTTTTTGTGGGAAAGGAATAGACAATGAAGGCAAAAGCAAAGTCTTTAGCCCTCTCACAACTGTTTGCTGGTAATGATAAGCATCCCACAGCATTCAATGTCTCAAGGATAAACGCTGTCTCTAAACAGTCTCATCACAATCTTCCATATTTGTCATTTTGTCCTTCATGTAACATTATTACTATTAATGGACAATAACCCAAGTTATAAAATAGCGTTGACTCGTTGTAAGAGTTATCTTTCTTTAAATGTTGATTTGCTTTGATTAAAAAGATATAAACCCCAGTTGATGAAAATAAAATGGTTGAAACACAAGCTGTTTATTCATCTAAATATATGGTCCATTTTCATAGCGTTAGGGCTTTCATTCTTCAACAAAGTTTAGCATAACGTTACACTTCAAGCTTCTGATTGTTATTGATTATACCAGGGACGTAGACCTACATTTCTCACATTCAACCAATCTTCAGCAGACAACTTTGAAGATCTGGATAAAAATATGGAAAGTCTCTATTAAAGAACAGATAAAATTAGTGAATAGATGTTAAAGCATAGTGGCAAACGGAGAAATTGCTCACTGAGAAATGTCTGTTTTTGCCACTATGCTTTCAAAAGTTTCAGATGTGTCAAAATGCCTCTGAAAGTAGGAAAAGGGTACATTGGCTGTGGAATTATTTATTTAGATCTTCATCAAGGTTAGAATCTCTGAGGGTCCGTATTCGTATGAAAAAAGCATTTCAATCAATCAATATCAATATTTTACCCAATATGAAAATTTCAGTGTGATTCTGTGTACCGAAATGAGAACAGCAATTTATTCATATTTTTTGTTCTTATAGTTTACTAGTAAAAAATCAATAATAGCCGATTGATTGATTGGGGTTAACCCTTTCTTTATAGACGCTTTCTGAACTAGAACTATCACTGAAGATGATAAATACCCCCTAAACAGCACCTTGACCTACACCATAACTTAATAAGTAAAAGGGCCATAACTCTTGTAAAATAACATGCAATTGTAACCCTTTTAGAATATGCACATCTCCTCTTGGAATAGAAGCTTCATGTAAAATGTTATTGAATTCCACCTAGTGGTTTGTAAGAAATAGGCCAGACAAAGTATCAAAATATGGCTTCCGGCCGACCGACAGACAGACAGACAAACCGACACAGTGACTCCTATATATACCCCCTCTTCTTCGAAGGGGGTATAATAAAGAAGAAAATGTTATTCTGGTTAATCTTCAAGTGGCTGCTTAATACAAGTTGGCTGCTTAATACAAGTTGGCTGCTTAATACAAGTTGGCTGCTTAATACAAGTTGGCTGCTTAATACAAGTTGGCTGCTTAATACAAGTTGGCTGCTTAATACAAGTTGGCTGCTTAACAAAGGTGACCGCAAACACATGTTTGACTGTAAATAACAGTACTTAATGAAAGAGTACGTACCCTTCTAAAAAGATGGCTACCTTATACACTAGAGCTACCACCATGGTTAAAAATAAACCCGCTTGGCTCCCTTTTCTGAAACAAAACACAACAATGATAGATCAAACTTTGGATCATTATAAAAAGAACATTGCGGAGCGAATGCATGTGCTTGGAGAAGACATGTGTATTTTTCTAGGGACATGTGTATCAAGTTTCATTTCAATGTATGTAACTGTTATAATTAAGGCAAGGGGTTTTAAGTTTTATATCACAATAGCCGACTTTTTTCTTTGAAAGACAGGAGATAAAAATGGTAGTAATGGGTTCTCTCCTTGGCTCTCACAGTTGCAGTCATCATGACTGATAAGGATAAATACTACCAGTAGAACTAGTATGTCATCATGACTGATAAGGATAAATACTACCAGTAGAACTAGTATGTCATCATGACTGATAAGGATAAATACTACCAGTAGAACTAGTATGTCATCATGACTGATAAGGATAAATACTACCAGTAGAACTAGTATGTCATCATGACTGATAAGGATAAATACTACCAGTAGAACTAGTATGTCATCATGACTGATAAGGATAAATACTACCAGTAGAACTAGTATGTCATCATGACTGATAAGGATAAATACTACCAGTAGAACTAGTATGTCATCATGACTGATAAGGATAAATACTACCAGTAGAACTAGTATGTCATCATGACTGATAAGGATAAATACTACCAGTAGAACTAGTATGTCATCATGACTGATAAGGATAAATACTACCAGTAGAACTAGTATGTCATCATGACTGATAAGGATAAATACTACCAGTAGAACTAGTATGTCATCATGACTGATAAGGATAAATACTACCAGTAGAACTAGTATGTCATCATGACTGATAAGGATAAATACTACCAGTAGAACTAGTATGTCATCATGACTGATAAGGATAAATACTACCAGTAGAACTAGTATGTCATCATGACTGATAAGGATAAATACTACCAGTAGAACTAGTATGTCATCATGACTGATAAGGATAAATACTACCAGTAGAACTAGTATGTCATCATATAATAGAAAATCTGTTCAAAGCGTCGTAAAACACCACTCAAACATCTAGTAAGGTCTTTACTTCAAAAAATTCTCTTGTTACCTTATCCCATTCCCACATACAAGCGCTTTCTGATGCCTCTGCTGCAAACAACTTTTGAAATCATTGTGGCAAATAGAGAAATTGCTCATAATTTGTTCAACTCTATTCAATGATTATACCTTTCATTTAAAGAGAGTTTACATATGTTTGCATAAATGTTTTCAGAGTCATCTGCTGCAGGATTGTTGTATGTGGGAAAGGGTTAACAAAGGACATGTTATGGGTACATAAATGAATATTTTGAGTACCCACAACATAGATTGTTTACCCTTTCTCAATTCAGGTGCATTTTGCAGCATTCATATCATACAACGTTTGGAAAACATTGTGACAAAAGGAGAAACATGCTCCTAATATTCAACTCTATTCACATATATTTAGGAATAATTCCTGATATTGAGTCTGTCTGTCGGTCTGTCTGCTAAAGACCAATAAATAAAATATTATGTAGTAAGTTGTATTATCAACACACATTTAGTGCACTGAACTTTTAAAATGATAACTTTTTAAAACAAATAAGAATGAGTGTAGGTAATACTTTTTTAAATGACATTTCCGATTTTCTGAAAGAAGAAAATGCACGAAAACCCATTACAATATGTATTTTCTCCTTCAGTCTTCATTATTTTTTATCTTCTTAAAAAGAATTTATCTAAAATGGACAAAAATGTAATCTAGATTCATAGGTAAGTCTTTTTTGACAGCTGACTGTGAATCAGATAGATCCTTATGGCGAAAAATCGGCAATTAAAAAAAAGAATTTCCTATGGATTCAAGTAAACAAAAACACAATCTTTGAACAATTAAATTAATAAAGGGACATTCTTTAATCATATCTTTGTTTTTTATTAAGTTTTTTATTGAAATTATTTTCTTAAGCTGCTTCAACTGAAAAATAGTATTGATTGGTTTGAATTAAGGCATGATCGAGTGTCAAATCTGGGGGTATGCATTCTTGATAGTGATTGGCCTAAATCTCAAAGTATGACAGTCATGTGACCTACTCTTATCGATCGCCTACAGCGATGGTGGTTCAATAATGGCTTGTGTATAGTACTGGGAGGGACCCTTTATCTCTGCCAACAGCCATGCATTTTAAGGAGTATCACTTTGGGAATTAAGCTGAAGCGGCAATTTTAAGTCGTAGTTGATGTAAATAAGTCTGCGCCATCAATTCGCGCCAAATGTTATTTTCTTGCGCCACTCTTTTAATTCTTGCGCAAATGGCACCATTTGCGCTGAATCTAGCATTGAATATAAACCAATTCCAATAATCACAGTTTTCTATAACCCTACCCTCATATAGACGCTTTCCGATGCCTCTGCAGCAGACAGCTTTTTGAAAACATAGTGACAAAACAAGCAATTTCTCCTTTTGCCACAATGTTTTCCACTTTTAGTCATAGGTTATCCATTCAATTATAGAGATTTTCCATTTTTTGACAAAATATGTTCAAAGCCGTCTGCTGCAGAATTGTCGTATGAGGGAAAGGGTTAAAGCAGACGGCATTTTGAAAACATAGTGACAAAAGAAGAAATTGCACAGAACGTGCAATTTCTCCTTTTTGTCACAATGTTTTCCACTTTTAGTCATAGGTTATCCATCTGACAAAATATGTTCAAAGCCGTTTGCTGCAGAATTGTCGTATGAGGGAAAGGGTTAAGACTTACATTAATGCACATCCAAGGAAGTTAAAAGTTGATCCCCAGTACATCGGATTCTCTATAATGTTAAACGGGAAACGGGTCACTCGCTTCTCCATCAAAATACCAAAATAGTCACCTAAAAATACAGATAAAAAGGTTTGAAGAAAGATATGTGTCGCCTACAAATAAAACTTATAGTAGCCTAGAAATTTAGACTTGGTGTTGCATACAAATAAAACTTTTAGTGCCCTAGAAATGTGTCACCTACAAATAAATCTAATAGTCACCAAGACATAATGAAAAGGATGTTTAACAGACATACGTGTCGTGTCCACTATAAATAAAACTTTTAGTGTCCTAGAAATGTGTTACCTTCAAATAAAACTAACAGGAACCAAGAAATAAAGAAAAGGATGTTTAACAGACATATGTGATCATGCTTGCACTAACTTTTTGAAACAGGAAGTCCTGACTTCCTGGGTCTGAATTTTGGAAGTCCTGCTCATAATTCTTGGAAGTCCCAGTTGGCACGCTGGCTTTTTTCGCATCTTGCACATTCTATTGTGTTTCCCTTTGATTTATTTTTAAATACATTATTGGAAAAGAAGCTAATTAATACAGAAAGTGGATATTGCTCCTTTGTCAACAATGTTATTGTTGGTTCTATCATAACACTTTTAAACCAGTAGGTTTTTATGTGATATAGAATGCTTTTTTCCAGTCTGTGTCAAAAGCTATCCAGCATAAAATTCATCAAAATATTGGCATGGCCATGATTCATTACATTCACATCTTGAATTATGTTCTTAAATCACATTCAGTATGGCAAAAGGAATGATTTCTGTTAATGAGTTATTGATTTTATTTTAAACACCAGTAAATAAAGTGTTCTGCAGTGAGACATATTACAAAAAACTTTCATAATAGTCAACTTTAAAACAAATAAGAATGAGTGTGAGTAATACTTTCTTGAATGACATTTCCGATTTCCAAAATGCAGAAAATGCACGAAAACCCATTACAAATTACAATATGTATTTCACCTCCAGACTTCAGTTTCTTTTATATATTTAAAAAAAATAATGAACTAAAATGGGCGTATATGCAATCTATTTCATAGGCAAGTCCTTTTTGACAGCTGGCTGTGATTTTGATAGATCTTCATGTCAACTTTGTCTTTAAAAAATCGGCAATTAAAAAGTGTTTCCTATGGATTCAGGCAAACAAAATAATAATCTTTAAACAGTTAAATTAATATAGGGACATTCTTTTATCATATCCTAGTATGTTTTTACATGGGTTATTGAAATTAATTACCCCTACGCTATTTATAATGAACAAGAGGGCCATGATGGCCCTGGAATCGCTCACCTGATTTTTTTTTTCACCTTAGCTATTTAAGCCCCGCCCCCTGGCAGTCATAGTTTCCGACCAATCAACTTGGCTTGAAGGAATCTGATAGAGGGTCACGCTAGGAACATTTCTACAAAATTATTTGGAAATCTGCCAGACACTTTTGGAGGAGAAGATTTTTTAAGTTTTCACTATAGCCATAAAAGGCAAAATAGCCCCGCCCCCCCCTGGTGGCCATGTTTTTCGACCAATCAACTTGGCTTGAAGGAATCTGATAGAGGGTCATCCAAGGAACATTTCTACAAAATTATTTGAAAATCAGCCTGACACTTTCGGAGGAGAAGATTTTTTAAGTTTTCACTTTGGCCATATAAGGCAAAATAGCCCCGCCCCCTGGCGGCCATGTTTTTCGACCTATCAACATGGCTTGAAGGAATCTGATAGAGGGTCACCCAAGGAACATTTCTACAAAATTATTTGAAAATCGGCCCGACACTTATGGAGGAGAAGATTTTTTAAGTTTTCACTATAGCCATAAAAGGCAAAATAGCCCCGCCCCCTGGCGGCCATGCTTTTTGACCAATCAACATGGCTTGAAGGAATCTGATAGAGGATCACCCAAGGTACATTTCTACAAAATTATTTGAAAATCGGCCTGACACTTTTGCAGGAGAAGATTTTTTAAGTTTGCACTATAGCCATATAAGGCAAAATAGCCCCACCCCCCCCCTGGCGGCCATGTTTTTCGACCAATCAACATGGCTTGAAGGAATCTGATAGAAGATTACCCAAGGAACATTTCTACAAAATTATTTGAAAATCGGCCAGACACTTTCGGAGGAGAAGATTTTTTAAGTTTTCACTATAGCCATATAAGGCAAAATAGCCCCGCCCCCCCTGGCGGCCATGTTTTTCGACCAATCAACATGGCTTGAAGGAATCTGATAGAGGGTCATCTAAGGAACATTTCTACAAAATTATTTGAAAATCTGCCAACCAGTTTGGGAGAAGAAGAATTTTGAAGTTTTTTCGGTTTCGTTGCCATGGAAACCAGAATTTTGCATGGATCCCAAAAATTTGAAGGAATTCTGGTGAGGTCATTGAGAGGATGCTTTCTGTGAAGTTTCATCCAAATTGACCACTGGTTACTGAGGAGAAGAAGTTGACGGACGACGGACGCCGGACAAAAGGCGATCACAATAACTCACCTTGAGCAAAGCTCAGGTGAGCTAAAAATAGAATTGATTGGTGTGAAGTCGTTATCAAGTGTCAAATCTGGGGGTGGGTGGGGTACGCATTCTCGATCGTGATTGGCTTAAATCTACCAATTGATAACTCACACTGTCCATAATTGACACTTCATAAAACACAATACACAGTGTCTTTAGATAATTACACACAATTTCTAGTGGACATATATACGTCCTGTGTTTTGATTGTCGGCGTATACCCTTAATTCCTGGACGTACTTGGACGTCTCCCTTGTCAATTTTGGGCGTACGGGATCGATTTTCGGGCGTAAAAACGCCCAATACGTCCATTAACGTGAGCGCTGTTAAATAAGCACAGTGATGCATACAAAAAAAACTTAAAGTCCTCCTAGAAATGCGTCACCTACAAATAAAACTAATAGTCACCAAGAAATGAGGAAAAGGATGTATAACCGATGTATTTGTTGCATACAAATAAAACTTATAGTCCCCTAGAAATGTATCACCTACAAATAAGGACAAGAATGTTTCAAGGAACAATATACAGTCAAACTTGCGATCAGCAGCCACCCAAGGGAATGATACAACTGGCTGCTTAAGACAGGTGGCTGCTGATCACGAATGTTATGACTTGGTCGGATTTGGTCAAGTTTTGTCAGTTCACATAATATTACATGTAACTGTTAGGAATAGTCATTACATTACAAATAGTAAATTGTCTTTATAAACTTGTATTTAAACATTGTTATGAAGATTTGTAGATTTTTTTCGATCAAATATTTTATTATGCTATCTATTCTTTAGTTTAAACCGACGTTTACAACTTATTTGACAATCAAATATTTTTTTACTTCACTTTGAAATTCGCCGAATAACGTATCCGGAAAAAATAGCGTCCTAATCAATGTCTACTTCTTGGCACAAAACTTTACTAGATAATGCACGTTTAGATTTAAAATGTAATGGGAATATAAATTGATTTGGGGCTTCAAAGTAGACATTAACTTTCATTTTAACATATAAATGTACTGTCTTTTGGTCTAAAACGATCATAAATATCTTTTTCAATTTATCAATTTTGCCCGATATCGTAAACAGAAAAGAAACCAAAATCGCAACTTCTTGTTGATGAATCATGCAACTATCATTCGGCACATGTCGGCTGTATTTGGTACCCTAGATCTAACATGTAAACAGCTAACCCGATAATGGGATTGTCACAGTATGCTTTATTACCTGTATGTATTTAACACCGATAATTTAACACCTTGCGAATCCAAGTTGTGTGTTGATTGACCGTTGAACACAATAAGATTACAGTTAATCTCGACCAATTAGTGTGGCCGCTGGCCGCGTTTCAAAGGGAACCGCTGATCAAGGCAGTTTATAGAGTATAATTGGTTGGGAGGGATTTAAAGTGACCGTTTAACGCCGGTGACCACCGATCGCATGTGACCGCTCACACAAGTTTGACTGTATAAGTAATCTTGATTTTTGAAAAAGAGTTGAAAACATTATGGCACATGCAGAAATTACTCATTATTCTTTTCACAACAATATCTCTCTTATGACTCCACTAAAACCTATGTTGTGGGTACTCAAAAGAATCATCTCACTGAGAAGATTCTTTTGAGAACCCACAACATAGGGTTTGAAGTTTATCTAATGATTTGGGGATGTCAAATACACTTCTGATCTAGAGTTCTGGTATTTAGTATTATAAGCAATCATATCTCACCTAAAAAGGTCCCATAAAAGCCGAGAGCGAGAAAACTAGTAACAACAAGGACGGTTCCCCAGCACAAGAACACATAACCAGACCATAGCGCCCAATTTTGACGAAGGAAATACCATTGTGGTTGGGAGTCCATGGCATTTTTAAATCTGTCAAATACAAATAAATGCATTTTGAGGCGACTTGTTTAACCCTTTCCAACAAACAGCCGCTTTCTGATGCCTTTGCAATAGACACCGTTTGGAAACATTGTGGCAAAAGGTCTGCATTATGAGCAATTTCTACATCTGTCACAATGTTTCAAACTCTTTTCAATAATTATACTGTCATATAAAGAGGTTTTCCATATCGTTGCCTGTTGCCTAGATATTTTCTAAGGCGTCTGCTGCAGATGTTTTGTATGTGGGAAAAGGGCTTTAGTTTTTAAATCGTCTCCTTTGAAAACACTCAAACAAAGAACTGGAACAATCATAATATATTATTCAAAATTCAAAATTTGTTTATACCTTTTTCCCACATATAAACCCTTTCCTATGACTCTGCAGCAATGACTTTTGAAAACATTGTGACAAAAGGAGCAATTTCTTCTTTTCCACAAAAGTGTTCAACTTTGGCAGCAATAATACCTTCATTTACAGAGATGTTCCATAATTTTGTCTGGATGTTATCAAAGTTGTCTGCTGCAGTTTTGTTGTTGTATGACAGAAAGGGTTAGTCACTACAATTAAATTATTAGAAGTATTATGCCACTTTCAAAAAGAAATCAGTTATATCACAGGGTTTCTTTGGTAAGTTACCAGTACTACGAGTCCATTTATCCTAACACTGAACGCCAAGGGCGGCAGCCATTACTACCATTTTGGAAGACTTTGGTATAACCTGGTCAGGGATTGAACACTTAACCTTCTGTGCCGGACACTCTACCACAACACCACAGAGGCGATCCTATGCGGATTCAGGTCTCCCAAACACTTTGATTTAACTCGGCAATAGTGTTTGGAATCGGAAGGAATTACTATTGATTATCGGTTTATAGAACAGATTGACTATCAATTATGATTCCACTGAATAATCATTAAAGCCAGGTTTATGCGACTTAGTATAGACATGCATATTGTTTCTAGGAACATGTGTACAAAGTTTCATTTGAATATGTGTAACTGCTTTGGAGTTACAAGGGTATCACAAAAGCCTGATGTTTTTTCTTCGAAAAACAGACAAGGTTAAAGAAAACAGAGCGATCGAGAGGGAATCATGGAGCATTGATGCTATATAGATAAAACTTACTTCATATCTCTAAAAACACCCAGTCCAAATATTGATGCTGCAAGGAGACAACAGGCAGTCTGTCTTGACCGTATGACTTTGGACAAAGCTTGTGTCCTGTACTCCCATCTGGCCAACTGAAATTATCAGAGAAGAGGCGAATTAAATTTAAATTTCGTATTTTTCCATTTGTATTTCTTTTATAGAACACCGGGACGATTCTTTTGAGTACCCAAAACATAACGTTTGAGTGTCAAATAAGGGTTTTGGAATGTGGGAGTCTCAATGTATATAGGTCAGATTATTGTAACAATTTCACTGTTTACACTGGTTGGAGGCCTAGCTATGGAGAAGCAAAAACATCTTTTGTAGTGATGCTGGCAGTCAGTTCAGCGGTAGTGAGTTTGAACACCAGCTCGGCCAAGGCATTAGATTTCCACCAATAGGCTAACAGTCTATGAGAATAAACAGTCAGTTGCTTGCTAAAACAGAACATAATGTGGACTACTGGTGAGAAAAAGTCAGAAAGCACGGTCCTATACCGTATATACTCGGTTATAAGTCGCCCTCGACTATAAGACGCACCCCCTACTGTATGTAGGTGAACTGGCAGCAGTGATATGACTGAAAATTATTGAAAATGACGTTAAAACTAAAGCAATCAATCACTCTCTCTGATTATAATGCCCCTCCCACCTACGGCCACATTTTGGTAAGATTGATTGATTGATTGATTGATTGTTTGATTGATTGTTTGATTGATTGATTGTTTGGGGTTTAACGCCGTTTTTAACCCTTTCCCTCATACAACAATTCTGCAGCAGACGACTTTGAACTTATTTTGTCAAAACATAGAAAAATAGTTGAATGGATAACCTAGGACTTAAAGTGGAAAACATTGTGGCAAAAGGAGAAATTGCACGTTCTGTGCAATTTCTTCTTTTGTCACTATGTTTTCAAAAAGCTGTCTGCTGCAGAGGCGTCAGAAAGCGTCTATATAAGGGAAAGGGTTAACAGTTTCTCAGTCATATGACAGCGGCCAGTTCACCTACGCATGTATTTCCTGGTTTTCTCACACCAGTACTCCACACAACAATCTTCCCAAGCAACTGGCTGCTTTTCCACATAGACTTAGCCCATTGGTGAAAGACGAATGATGCATGTCGCATTGATAAGAGGGTGAGAATTGTTTAGAACTTGCACCTTATCTAGAGCTCTGTACAGACTTAGACAACTTTTGATGTCAACACTTGAAAGCTTTCTCGGAAAAGGAGAAATTCCTGCAAAAAAAAAAGCAATTTCCTATTACTCCTCAATATTTCCTTAATTGTATCCACTATGAATTTATTAGAAAACTAGAAATATCACTGAAGGTGATGAATACCCCCAGCTGGTGCCTGACAATAAACATATGTATAAGAAATTCAAGGGGCCATAACTCATTTAAAAATAATTCCGGTGCAACACGCCGACAATATGCACAACTAGGCTTGGTATCAATCATTCTTGTGAAGTTATATTGCCGAGAAATAGTGTTCACAAGAAATGTCCACAGACCAACAGACGGACAAACTGACTGACCGACCGTCAAACGTGACTCCTATATAGCCCCCATATACTATGTATCTGGGGGTATAATTACATTTTCAATTTATCAGGTCTTACTTTCCTCACCCAGATATATTGCCTCAGAGGTCCAGATAAGGAGGTATAAGGTATACAGTTCTTTTCCCCACAATTTCTTTCTTATTAATTAACCAATCCTACCCAATGTTGTTCGTACTCAAAAGAATTGTCATTGAGACAATTCTTTTGAGTACCCACAACATAGGGTTATAGGGTCAAATAAAGATTTTAGAACATGCAAAACGCCCCTTATCTAGAGCACTGTTTTGTAATGGGAAATACAAATACATCTTCCACAGCCTTGCTGTAGAAGCTGGCTTTTATAGAAACGTTGGCAGAGTGGTTAGCTTTTTCATAAAGTCAAGCAACATACACATTTAGTGTCCGGATGGTCGACCCGCAATGGCTTACATCTTTGTAGGGCTTTCATTTTGTTTTAGAGTAGCAGGATAATAACTGAAAGTAGGTGGGGGTCCTCCCGCAGTAGGGGTAAAGGAGATTCTGTTTAAATTAAGTAGCCAGGTAAAGGGGCTTTAGTAGTTCTAAAATCCTTATCCCTTTAAACCTACTCTTTTGAGTACCCACAACATAGGGTTTGTTTGATAATAAGAAAGATATTGTGAGGATAAGGGTTGTACCCGGCTGTAGAGTTTCCATGGACTCTTTAATAACAGAAAATACACAGAAAATCCCCATAGTATTTCGACAACTTTCCAGAGATACTTTGGGATGATCTCATACTTTCCATCCACAGCATGTTTAACGCTTTCCCTCATATAGACGCTTTCTGACGCCTCTGCAGCAGATTTCTTTTTGAAAACATAATGACAAAAGAAGAAATTGCTCAAAACGAGCAATTTCTCCTTTTGCCACAATTTTTTACTTTTTTTACTTTTAGTCATACATTATCCATTCAATTATAGAGATTTTCTATTTTTTGACAAAATATGTTCAAAGTCGTCTGCTGCAGAATTGTTGTATGAGGGAAATACACAGAAAATCCAGGGAAATTCCTCATAGTATTTGGACAACTTTCCAGAGATACTTTGAGATGATCTGATACTTTCCATGGACAGCATGTTTTAATGGGAGACATCGGTCAGTTATCTCCCTTTAATACTCTCTACATCTAGCTAGGTCCTATCATTTGGTTTCCTCTGTTTTTATCATTGGTTTCTTTGCACTGGATGGTGCACTTATAATTGCATTTTCTTGGCCAACTGTTATATTAGATTGATTAGTAATTCCACATTTGTTTTCTTTAAACACTGCTATGTAAATTTTCTCTTTTGAATCATCACTTTAATTAACACATTTATGATTAATGTGTACAGAGTAATTGCAATACCTCATTGTGAAATAGGGATAAAGACAAAGGATTCCAACTAAAAGGACCTACCAACTATTTGGTCTTCCTTGGTCTTTATCTGACAAGGGAGATAATATAATTATCACTAATGTCCCTTATTGGACATCCCAAAACAGTTCTGTAGACACCCCAGAGTATTCTGACAATTTTCGGAGTTTCCGCATATTAACATTAAATTCCTTGATTTTTTCCATGGTTTCCCGGTATTTACGGTGTATTTACGGTGTATTTTCTGATAAGAGTTCCTGGAATATCTACAGTCTGGTATACCTGTCCTTATCTGGACCTCTGGGTAAAACACTTCCCTTGACCATCTACTCACCACATTCCAATATAATGGATTGAAAAAAATCATTGAAACTGCGATCCACAGGTTTCTGTCCTGCCAGTTTATGTTAATGTCTGGAAGAGTTGCCTATAATAAAGAGAGTTTCAACTTGTTTGACTATAATTGAGGTTTTAACCCTTTCCCTCGTATAGATGCTTTCTGATGCCTTTGCAGCAGACAGCTTTTTGAAAACATAGGGACAAAAGAAGAAATTTCTCAAAACGAGCAATTTCTCCTTTTGCCACAATATTTTCCACTTTAAGTCATAGGTTATCCATTCAATTAAAGTGATTTTCTATATTTTTACAAAATATGTTCAAAGCCGTCTGCTGCAGAATTGTTGTATGAGGGAAAAGGTTAAACACCATTTTCTACAAACGTCAACAATACACTTATGCAAAATGCAATACTAGTCTGCAAAATAAACAGATATATCCTATGGCCCCTGGCAGGGCTTTTTTTCCTTATATAAAAGGGGCCGTTTAACGGCCCCTTCCCCCCGGAAAATAAGCATAGTTTTTCCCCTAAAAATATCAATTCCCCTAGGAAAAACAAATATTTTTTTTTTTTTTTTTTTTTTTTTTTTTTTCATATTTAATTTTTGTAACATTAGCTTAAATCTCATTTATCTTTCCACAATGAACAGAATACAATTTGACTTGAGGTGTAGGCTTGGTGCTGAAATACTTGATATTTTGATGAGAATTAAAGTTGCTGATGTTGTTGCCCCTAGAGAATATGACCCAAAAACTGCTGTGACAACATGGATGTTGTCTTGACTAATTCAGAAAAGACCCCATACTTTGCCATATGGAGCCAGAAATTGAAACACAGTTTCTAGACTATGTTGTATATCTGACAGTCTCAGCAGCTTCTTTTCACAGCATGTTTTGGACCATGTTTACATTACATTCATGATTGACCATAACAGTGTATTGCACTATTGTAGTTCACATTGTGTTGCTTAAAGTTAAAGTTTTAATAAGTTGTTTTCTCATTTAGCAAGTAACAAAAAATAGCACTTGCGAAAAAATGCAAGTAGAAAATCTTGCTAATTTCGACCCTTGATAGTGGTATAGTTTAAGTGAACTGGATTATGACAATCTAGTGTAGGAGTTCAAGAACATGAAAAATAGACAGATGGCCTTGTAATGATAAAAGTTAAACATGCACATTATACTAGTTTACAATTTTTCCCCTTTTTTCTAAAACGCCGCGAAATTTTCCCCTTCTCAAAGGCCCCAGGCCCCTTCCCCTTTTTCAGAAAAAAACCCCTGCAGGCTGGCCAGTAACTTTAGGTTCAGACCAGTGGAAAATTTCCTTTGGCCAGTGTAATTTTACATGTAATATATATATATTAACAATGACAAAACTTTTAGTATCAGTTAATTTTAAGAGTTAATTTCAATGACTGCAATACAAGACAAATGCATTTTCAAAAAGAGCCCAACATATAACTGTACATATTAAACCGTAATATATAACAATAACAAAACTTTTAGGATCAGTTAATTCTATTGCACTCATCACATACGCAATTCCGAGAACAAAACATGTTAAAAATCATCAATTTGTGTAAACATTTTTTTTATAGATTACAAATAAGAAGGATATTGTTTTGTGTGTTTTTAGGATTTAGTATTCTTTGGATAATTTTACCATTATTTGGAAGAGCAGACTTTGGATGTCTTGATGTTAAAAGTCTGAATGCTGATGCTTTTTTTACAAACAACACAATGAAGCTGTCAAACCGAAATCATGCATCAAAAACATGTGTATCATACAGGTCCCTGTTCTCGAACCTTCACTTTAGTTCAAGGACTATTTATATATTTCCTAAAATGCATTACAGTCCAACCTCGTTAAACCGGACGCCGTTAATCCGGAAAATTCGCGATCCGGACATAAAATTCAAGGAACGGATTTTGTATACTTAATTATTCTCCGTTAATACGGAAATTCGCGTTCCGGAACCGGACAAAAAATATCGGGAACGTCAACGGAGTGACCATTTACACATAAAATCCGCTTCATTAGTCGGGAAGTCCAAACATGTATATATGTATTTTGTTTTCTCAATTAGTCCGGATTATACTGATTGCGTAAATCTTGTTGCGTCACGCGTGTCATAGTTTTCTAGTATGTCTGTTTGTCCTAACAATATGTGTTAAAAGCTGTGTACTGTATACAATGTAATAGGACTGTTCCATAATCGGCTAGCGTGTGTCATTGTTTACTTTAATAAGCAGTCATAAAAATTAAATAGCAGCCAATCAGGCGTTGATTGCCAACATGATATAAACTGATTTTGAGATTAAAATTTTGACATTTTGACCCAGAGACAAGTGGAGATTTGACTAAAAATAATAAGGTGTTCCATATTTGTATATTTTGATGCTCATTTTTCAAATTATAACATTGTTTACGTATATGTTATCCAGTTTTGTATATCTCATGATTAAGCTTCGCTTACGACAAACGGTGCAATCTAGAGGTAAATAAAACTTGAAGAGAAAAAATCGTACTGACAGTTTGCAATTTTTAACTATTTGAATTCACCTCAACTATAATCATAATATTGGGTCCGAACCATTGACTCCTATTTTCAGGCTAAGATGACAATTTTGCGCCGGTAAAATTTCTAAATAGTTTATCCAGAAGATTCGCAATCCGGACTTTTTTCTCTGGTAACCAAAGTGTCCGGATTAACAAGGTTCGACTGTATACGTAATAAATTTTATGTGAACCGGTGCTTTGTTTACTTACACATAAATTGTTGAATTTATTGGTCAGTATTGTTGGTTTTTGACATGAATTTATAAGTATTCCCATGAGCCCTGATAAATGTTAAGAGGTTCGAGAACCGTTGTTTCCTAGTGTCAATATATCGCTGTTACTTATTGCATTAGGATGCAAACAGTCAAAATAAAAAATCGCATTCATACTACTATGTCATAGTACAGAAACCTGGGCTAGGTGTTTCCATGCTATATAATTTCATTTTTTCGGTCAACCATTGATGAATGTTTTGACGTTCGAGAACTGGTTTGTCCATGATTGGCAACGTCTACGACTAGAAACGACTACTAAAATAAAAAAAAAAATCTATGAAAATGATTGAACCATCAAACTTTGAAACTTTTACTTTGAAATTGAGAATGAGAGGAATATATGTTTTCAGATTTTGGAACCTGATACATCTCTGTAAACTGATCAATTGTCACCTTCCCACACAGTCGCAGTCTCAGACGACTTTGAAAACAACGTTTGCTCATTTTGAGTTCAGTTCACCAAGAACAATGTTTCCTAAAGAGGTTTTCAATATTTCGTCTGTTGCTGTTGCTGCTGCAAATATGTATGCATTTGTGAAGTGCAAAGTTGGAAAGTAAATTACCTTTGAAAAATCCATGTTTGACAGGCCGCTGCAGCAATCATCCGGTGGTCTATAGTTCATTCAATAAACTTTGAACTTTGAAACTAATTTCACGTTGTTTACGTCGGCTGAAAGAAACAGTTTAAACGCTTTCAAATTGCCAACCGTTTCAGTGACTTAGATCAATCATTGACGGATACTAGTTATTTTACTTCGAAGTTGATGATGCGAAGGAGAGAATTATATTATAACCAGTCGATACTAGCCTTACTTGGTTTATCAGTTCTTATATGGATTTAATCGATTTAAACCCGAAAATATTTCAATTTCAACCCGAGTTTAGACACGGTGAACGCAATTTTAAAAATATCCATGAGACATATGACCTTTCCGTGTCGAAATGAATTATGATGATACGGTTATTTAAAAATCGCTAAGTATTTTTTCAACGAAATACAAAAATCTGCCCTAAAATATACCAATACATTATACAAATAGTAACAGTAGCCTAGTCATTTAATATTTCATCAGACTTCATTTGTAAATGGTTGTTGCGTTCATCTAACGTTCTCTAGAAAACATTTCATTTCCACACACAAGTAGTTATTAAAATTATAATGTTTACAACAATTATAAAAACAAAAGAACTTCGATTTCAGAAGGAAATATATCCGTGCAAAGACCTAAGGTCTTTGATCCGTGCAAAGAATAAATGATATCTGCCTTTCACTCAAAGGGCATTGAACCGAAATAGCTCAATGGATACAGGGTCTTTCAAATAGTACTGTTTGAAAGACCCTGATGGATACGAAAGGGCGAAGGATATCGATCCAGGGAACCTGGGATCGAAGCCTGGCTCGGCCATCCTTTCTTTTCGATGATTGCCAAAGGTCATTGTGACAAGCGTCATTTGTCGTCCACTAATTGGCCTAAATTATATGCGGGGAGATAGCCAGTTAACTGTTAAGGATGTTGTTTGGAGTACTGACGTGACAAGGGCTTAACGACGCTTTTAACAATATTCCAATCATAGAATTACCAGTTTGATGGGTTTCATGCAAAACGGTTGTAACTACATCTTGAACAATATGTAGTTACAACCGTTTTGCATGAATATCTCGAGTTGTAATAATCCTGACACCAATCATGCATCAGTCGTAATGCTATCAACGCAACCCCGGGCCCCAAGGAGGTATACTAAAATATACCCCTAGTATATAAATGTCTTTGGTATGAACATTCCGGAGATCGAACACAGGTCTCACTTTTCAAAAAGGTGGATGCTGTAACCATTACACTCCGGAGACGTGAGACTGTAACCATTACACCCCGGAGACGTGACGCTGTAACCATTACACGTCGGAGACGTGACGCTGTAACCATAACACGTCGGAGACGTGACGCTGTAACCATTACACCCCGGAGACGTGAAGCTGTAACCATTTTAAACCGGAGACGTGACGCTGTAACCATTACACCCCGGAGCCGTGACGCTGTAACCATTACACCTCGGATACGTGACGCTGTAACCATTACACCCCGGAGACGTGACGCTGTAACCATTACACCTCGGACACGAGACGCTGTAACCATTACACCCCGGAGACGTGACGCTGTAACCATTACACCTCGGAGACGTGACGCTGTAACCATTACACCCCGGAGACGTGACGCTGTAACCATTACACCTCGGAGACGTGACGCTGTAACCATTACACCCAGGAGACGTGACGATGCAACCATAACACCTCGGAGACGTGACACTGTAACCATTACACCTCGGAGACGTGACGCTGTAACCATTACACCCCGGAGCCGTGACGCTGTAACCATTACACCTCGGATACGTGACGCAGTAACCATAACACCCGGAGACGTGACGCTGTAACCATTACATCTCGGAGACGTGACACTGTAACCATTACACCTCGGAGACATGACGCTGCAACCATTACACCCCGGAGACGTGACGCTGTAACCATTACACCTCAGAGACGTGACGCTGTAACCATTACACACAGGAGTCGTGACGCTGTAACCATTACACCTCGGAGCCGTAACCATTACCCCTCGGAGACGTGACGCTGTAACCATTACACACAGGAGTCGTGACGCTGTAACCATTACACACAGGAGACGTGACGCTGTAACCATTACACCCCGGAGACGTGACGCTGTAACCATTACACCTCGGAGACGTGACGCTGTAACCATAAAACCTCGGAGCCGTGACGCTGTAACCATTACACCTCGGAGACGTGACGCTGTAACCATTACACCTCGGAGACGTGACGCTGTAACCATTACACCTCGGAGACGTGACGCTGTAACCATAATACCTCGGAGACGTGACGCTGTAACCATTACTACTCGGAGACGTGACGCTGTAACCATAACACCTCGGAGACGTGACGCTGTAACCATTACACCCGGTGACCAACGCTCTAACCATTACACCTCGGAGACGTGACGCTGTAACCATAACACCTCGAAGCCGTGACGCTGTAACCATTACACCTCGGAGCCGTGACGCTGTAACCATTACACCTCGGAGACGTGACGCTGTAACCATTACACCCCGGAGACGTGACGCTGTAACAATAACACTTCGGAGACGTGACGCTGTAACCATTACACATAGGAGACATGACGCTGTAACCATTACACCCCGGAGACGTGACGCTGTAACCATTACATCTCGGAGACGTGACGCTGTAACCATTACACCCCGGAGACGTGACGCTGTAACCATTACACCCCGGAGACATGACGCTGTAACCATTACACCCCGGAGACGTGACGCTGTAACCATTATACCTCGGAGACGTGACGCGGTAACCATTACACACAGGAAACGTGACGCTGTAACCATTACACCCCGGAGACGTGACGCAGTAACCATTACACTCAGGAGACGTGACGCTGTTATCATTACACATCGGAGACGTGACGCTGTAACCATTACAGCCCGGAGACATGACGCTGTAACCATTACACCCCGCAGACGTGACGCTGTAACCATTACACATCGGAGCCGTGACGCTGTAACCATTACACCTCGGAGACGTGACGCTGTAACCATTACACACAGGAGTCGTGACGCTGTAACCATTACACCTCGGAGACGTGACGCTGTAACCATTACACCCCAGAGACGTGACGCTGTAACCTTTACACCTCGGAGACGTGACGCTGTGACCATTACAACCCGGAGACGTGACGCTGTAATCATAACACCTCGGAGACGTGACACTGTAACCATTACATCTCGGAGCCGTGACGCTGTAACCATTACACCTCGGAGACGTGACGCTGTAACCATTACAGTCCGGAGACGTGACGCTGTAACAATTACACATCGGAGACGTGACCCTTTAACCATTACAGCCCGGAGACATGACGCTGTAACCATTACACCCCGGAGACGTGACGCTGTAACCATTACACCCCGGAGACGTGACGCTGTAACCATAACACCTCGGAGATGTGACACTGTAACCATTACACCTCGGAGCCGTGGCACTGTAACCATTACACCTCGGAGACGTGACGCTGTAACCATTACACATCGGAGCCGTGACGCTGTAACCATTACACCCCGGAGACGTGACGCTGTAACAATTACACCCGGAGACGTGACGCTGTAATCATTACACATCGGAGACGTGACGCTGTAACCATTACAGCCCGGATACATGACGCTGTAACCATTACACCTCGGAGCCGTGACGCTGTAACCATTACACATCGGAGACGTGACGCTGTAACCATTACATCCCGGAGACGTGACGCTGTAACCATTACACATCGGAGACGTGACGCTGTAACCATTACAGCACGGAGACATGACGCTGTAACCATTACACCTCGGAGCCGTGACGCTGTAACCATTACACATCGGAGACGTGACGCTGTAACCATTACATCCCGGAGACGTGACGCTGTAACCATTACACATCGGAGACGTGACGCTGTAACCATTACAGCCCGGATACATGACGCTGTAACCATTACACCTCGGAGCCGTGACGCTGTAACCATTACACCTCGGAGACGTGACGCTGTAACCATTACACCCCGGAGACGTGACGCTGTAACCATTACACCTCGGAGACGTGACGCTGTAACCATTACAGCACGGAGACATGACGCTGTAACCATTACACCCCGGAGACGTGACGCTGTAACCATTACATCTCGGAGACGTGACGCTGTAACCATTACACCCCGGAGACGTGACGCTGTAACCATTACACCCCGGAGACATGACGCTGTAACCATTACACCCCGGAGACGTGACGCTGTAACCATTATACCTCGGAGACGTGACGCTGTAACCATTACACCCCGGAGACGTGACGCTGTAACCATTACACCCCGGAGACATGACGCTGTAACCATTACACCCCGGAGACGTGACGCTGTAACCATTATACCTCGGAGACGTGACGCGGTAACCATTACACACAGGAAACGTGACGCTGTAACCATTACACCCCGGAGACGTGACGCAGTAACCATTACACTCAGGAGACGTGATGCTATAACCATTACATCTCGGAGACGTGACGCTGTAACCATTACACCCCGGAGACGTGAAGCTGTAACCATTTTAAACCGGAGACGTGACGCTGTAACCATTACACCCCGGAGCCGTGACGCTGTAACCATTACACCTCGGATACGTGACGCTGTAACCATTACACCCGGAGACGTGACGCTGTAACCATTACACCTCGGACACGAGACGCTGTAACCATTACACCCCGGAGACGTGACGCTGTAACCATTACATCTCGGAGACGTGACACTGTAACCATTACACACAGGAGATGTGACGCTGTAGCCATTACACATCGGAGCCGTGACGCTGTAACCATAACACCTCGGAGACGTGACGATGTGACAATTACACACAGGAGTCGTGACGCTGTAACCATTACACCTCGGAGACGTGACGCTGTAACCATTACACCGGAGACGTGACGCTGTAACCATTACACCTCGGAGACGTGACGCTGTAACCATTACACCCAGGAGACGTGACGATGCAACCATAACACCTCGGAGACGTGACACTGTAACCATTACACCTCGGAGACGTGACGCTGTAACCATTACACCCCGGAGCCGTGACGCTGTAACCATTACACCTCGGATACGTGACGCAGTAACCATAACACCCGGAGACGTGACGCTGTAACCATTACATCTCGGAGACGTGACACTGTAACCATTACACCTCGGAGACATGACGCTGCAACCATTACACCCCGGAGACGTGACGCTGTAACCATTACACCTCAGAGACGTGACGCTGTAACCATTACACACAGGAGTCGTGACGCTGTAACCATTACACCTCGGAGCCGTAACCATTACCCCTCGGAGACGTGACGCTGTAACCATTACACACAGGAGTCGTGACGCTGTAACCATTACACACAGGAGACGTGACGCTGTAACCATTACACCCCGGAGACGTGACGCTGTAACCATTACACCTCGGAGACGTGACGCTGTAACCATAACACCTCGGAGCCGTGACGCTGTAACCATTACACCTCGGAGACGTGACGCTGTAACCATTACACCTCGGAGACGTGACGCTGTAACCATTACACCTCGGAGACGTGACGCTGTAACCATAATACCTCGGAGACGTGACGCTGTAACCATTACTACTCGGAGACGTGACGCTGTAACCATAACACCTCGGAGACGTGACGCTGTAACCATTACACCCGGTGACCAACGCTCTAACCATTACACCTCGGAGACGTGACGCTGTAACCATAACACCTCGAAGCCGTGACGCTGTAACCATTACACCTCGGAGCCGTGACGCTGTAACCATTACACCTCGGAGACGTGACGCTGTAACCATTACACCCCGGAGACGTGACACGCTGTAACAATAACACTTCGGAGACGTGACGCTGTAACCATTACACATAGGAGACATGACGCTGTAACCATTACACCCCGGAGACGTGACGCTGTAACCATTACACCTCGGAGACGTGACGCTGTAACCATTACAGCACGGAGACATGACGCTGTAACCATTACACCCCGGAGACGTGACGCTGTAACCATTACATCTCGGAGACGTGACGCTGTAACCATTACACCCCGGAGACGTGACGCTGTAACCATTACACCCCGGAGACATGACGCTGTAACCATTACACCCCGGAGACGTGACGCTGTAACCATTATACCTCGGAGACGTGACGCGGTAACCATTACACACAGGAAACGTGACGCTGTAACCATTACACCCCGGAGACGTGACGCAGTAACCATTACACTCAGGAGACGTGACGCTGTTATCATTACACATCGGAGACGTGACGCTGTAACCATTACAGCCCGGAGACATGACGCTGTAACCATTACACCCCGGAGACGTGACGCTGTAACCATTACACCCCGGAGACGTGACGCTGTAACCATTACACATCGGAGCCGTGACGCTGTAACCATTACACCTCGGAGACGTGACGCTGTAACCATTACACACAGGAGTCGTGACGCTGTAACCATTACACCTCGGAGACGTGACGCTGTAACCATTACACCCCAGAGACGTGACGCTGTAACCTTTACACCTCGGAGACGTGACGCTGTGACCATTACAACCCGGAGACGTGACGCTGTAATCATAACACCTCGGAGACGTGACACTGTAACCATTACATCTCGGAGCCGTGACGCTGTAACCATTACACCTCGGAGACGTGACGCTGTAACCATTACAGTCCGGAGACGTGACGCTGTAACAATTACACATCGGAGACGTGACCCTTTAACCATTACAGCCCGGAGACATGACGCTGTAACCATTACACCCCGGAGACGTGACGCTGTAACCATTACACCCCGGAGACGTGACGCTGTAACCATAACACCTCGGAGATGTGACACTGTAACCATTACACCTCGGAGCCGTGGCACTGTAACCATTACACCTCGGAGACGTGACGCTGTAACCATTACACATCGGAGCCGTGACGCTGTAACCATTACACCCCGGAGACGTGACGCTGTAACAATTACACCCGGAGACGTGACGCTGTAATCATTACACATCGGAGACGTGACGCTGTAACCATTACAGCCCGGATACATGACGCTGTAACCATTACACCTCGGAGCCGTGACGCTGTAACCATTACACATCGGAGACGTGACGCTGTAACCATTACATCCCGGAGACGTGACGCTGTAACCATTACACATCGGAGACGTGACGCTGTAACCATTACACCCCGGAGACGTGACGCTGTAACCATTACACCTCGGAGACGTGACGCTGTAACCATTACACCCCGGAGACGTGACGCTGTAACAATAACACTTCGGAGACGTGACGCTGTAACCATTACACATAGGAGACGTGACATTGTAACCATTACAGCCCGGAGACATGACGCTGTAACCATTACACCCCGGAGACGTGACGCTGTAACCATTACACCTCGGAGACGTGACGCTGTAACCATTACAGCACGGAGACATGACGCTGTAACCATTACACCCCGGAGACGTGACGCTGTAACCATTACATCTCGGAGACGTGACGCTGTAACCATTACACCCCGGAGACGTGACGCTGTAACCATTACACCCCGGAGACATGACGCTGTAACCATTACACCCCGGAGACGTGACGCTGTAACCATTATACCTCGGAGACGTGACGCGGTAACCATTACACACAGGAAACGTGACGCTGTAACCATTACACCCCGGAGACGTGACGCAGTAACCATTACACTCGGGAGACGTGATGCTATAACCATTACATCTCGGAGACGTGACGCTGTAACCATTACACCCCCGGATACATGACGCTGTAACCATTACACCTCGGAGACGTGACGCTGTAACCATTACACCTCGGAGACGTGACGCTGTAACCATAACACCTCGGAGACGTGACGCTGTAACCATTACTACTCGGAGACGTGACGCTGTAACCATAACAGCTCGGAGACGTGACGCTGTAACCATTACACCCGGTGACCAACGCTCTAACCATTACACCTCGGAGACGTGACGCTGTAACCATAACACCCCGGAGCCGTGACGCTGTAACCATTACACCTCGGATACGTGACGCTGTAACCATTACACCCCAGAGACGTGACGCTGTAACCTTTACACCTCGGAGACGTGACGCTGTGACCATTACAACCCGGAGACGTGACGCTGTAATCATAACACCTCGGAGACGTGACACTGTAACCATTACATCTCGGAGCCGTGACGCTGTAACCATTACACCTCGGAGACGTGACGCTGTAACCATTACAGTCCGGAGACGTGACGCTGTAACAATTACACATCGGAGACGTGACCCTTTAACCATTACAGCCCGGAGACATGACGCTGTAACCATTACACCCCGGAGACGTGACGCTGTAACCATTACACCCCGGAGACGTGACGCTGTAACCATAACACCTCGGAGACGTGACACTGTAACCATTACACCTCGGAGCCGTGGCACTGTAACCATTACACCTCGGAGACGTGACGCTGTAACCATTACACATCGGAGCCGTGACGCTGTAACCATTACACCCCGGAGACGTGACGCTGTAACAATTACACCCGGAGACGTGACGCCGTAATCATTACACATCGGAGACGTGACGCTGTAACCATTACAGCCCGGATACATGACGCTGTAACCATTACACCTCGGAGCCGTGACGCTGTAACCATTACACATCGGAGACGTGACGCTGTAACCATTACATCCCGGAGACGTGACGCTGTAACCATTACACATCGGAGACGTGACGCTGTAACCATTACAGCACGGAGACATGACGCTGTAACCATTACACCCCGGAAACGTGACGCTGTAACCATTACATCTCGGAGACGTGACACTGTAACCATTACACACAGGAGATGTGACGCTGTAACCATTACACCTCGGAGACGTGACGCTGTAACCATTACACACAGGAGACGTGACGCTGTAACCATTACACCCCGGACACGAGACGCTGTAACCATTACACCTCGGAGACGTGACGCTGTAACAATAACACCTCGGAGACGTGACGCTGTAACCATTACACATAGGAGACGTGACATTGTAACCATTACAGCCCGGAGACATGACGCTGTAACCATTACACCCCGGAGACGTGACGCTGTAACCATTACACCTCGGAGACGTGACGCTGTAACCATTACACCCCGGAGACGTGACGCTGTAACAATAACACTTCGGAGACGTGATGCTGTAACCATTACACATAGGAGACGTGACATTGTAACCATTACAGCCCGGAGACATGACGCTGTAACCATTACACCCCGGAGACGTGACGCTGTAACCATTACAACTCGGAGACGTGACGCTGTAACCATTACAGCACGGAGACATTACGCTGTAACCATTACACCCCGGAGACGTGACGCTGTAACCATTACATCTCGGAGACGTGACGCTGTAACCATTACAGCACGGAGACATTACGCTGTAACCATTACACCCCGGAGACGTGACGCTGTAACCATTACATCCCGGAGACGTGACGCTGTAACCATTATACCTCGGAGACGTGACGCGGTAACCATTACACACAGGAAACGTGACGCTGTAACCATTACACCCCGGAGACGTGACGCAGTAACCATTACACTCAGGAGACGTGATGCTATAACCATTACATCTCGGAGACGTGACGCTGTAACCATTACACCCCCGGATACATGACGCTGTAACCATTACACCTCGGAGACGTGACGCTGTAACCATTACACCTCGGAGACGTGACGCTGTAACCATAACACCTCGGAGACGTGACGCTGTAACCATTACTACTCGGAGACGTGACGCTGTAACCATAACAGCTCGGAGACGTGACGCTGTAACCATTACACCCGGTGACCAACGCTCTAACCATTACACCTCGGAGACGTGACGCTGTAACCATAACACCCCGGAGCCGTGACGCTGTAACCATTACACCTCGGATACGTGACGCTGTAACCATTACACCCCAGAGACGTGACGCTGTAACCTTTACACCTCGGAGACGTGACGCTGTGACCATTACAACCCGGAGACGTGACGCTGTAATCATAACACCTCGGAGACGTGACACTGTAACCATTACATCTCGGAGCCGTGACGCTGTAACCATTACACCTCGGAGACGTGACGCTGTAACCATTACAGTCCGGAGACGTGACGCTGTAACAATTACACATCGGAGACGTGACCCTTTAACCATTACAGCCCGGAGACATGACGCTGTAACCATTACACCCCGGAGACGTGACGCTGTAACCATTACACCCCGGAGACGTGACGCTGTAACCATAACACCTCGGAGACGTGACACTGTAACCATTACACCTCGGAGCCGTGGCACTGTAACCATTACACCTCGGAGACGTGACGCTGTAACCATTACACATCGGAGCCGTGACGCTGTAACCATTACACCCCGGAGACGTGACGCTATAACAATTACACCCGGAGACGTGACGCCGTAATCATTACACATCGGAGACGTGACGCTGTAACCATTACAGCCCGGAGACATGACGCTGTAACCATTACACCTCGGAGCCGTGACGCTGTAACCATTACACATCGGAGACGTGACGCTGTAACCATTACATCCCGGAGACGTGACGCTGTAACCATTACACATCGGAGACGTGACGCTGTAACCATTACAGCACGGAGACATGACGCTGTAACCATTACACCCCGGAAACGTGACGCTGTAACCATTACATCTCGGAGACGTGACACTGTAACCATTACACACAGGAGATGTGACGCTGTAACCATTACACCTCGGAGACGTGACGCTGTAACCATTACACACAGGAGACGTGACGCTGTAACCATTACACCCCGGACACGAGACGCTGTAACCATTACACCTCGGAGACGTGACGCTGTAACAATAACACCTCGGAGACGTGACGCTGTAACCATTACACATAGGAGACGTGACATTGTAACCATTACAGCCCGGAGACATGACGCTGTAACCATTACACCCCGGAGACGTGACGCTGTAACCATTACACCTCGGAGACGTGACGCTGTAACCATTACACCCCGGAGACGTGACGCTGTAACAATAACACTTCGGAGACGTGATGCTGTAACCATTACACATAGGAGACGTGACATTGTAACCATTACACCCCAGAGACATGACGCTGTAACCATTACATCCAGGAGACGTGACGCTGTAACCATTACACCCCGGAAACCATCACAGCATTAGGTGTAATAATCTATTTGTGATAAAAGAACGTTCATCGAAGCTATAGACCATCACATCATTAGGTGTAATAATATATTGTTGTTACTGTCCTCTTTGGTATTCAGTGGACTCGCGATAACTCTAACACGAAAGTTACAATAACTTAATTTGAGTTATCGATCGTTGTGTTCGATTGAATCTTAAAGCTCTCTCAGTGCTGAAATCCTTAAAGTAGACTCTGCAATGTCGACACGCAAGAAGAAATTTGGAATATTTTGATAGCTAAAAGGCAAACAATACTGTTTTCAGGTGAGACAGCTCGTTACGAGCTGACTCACCTGATTCTATATTATTTGCAAAAACCTTAAATTATCCATTGTATTTCCACGCTTTCTAACAACAGTTATCAACACAACACGTTTTCCAAACAACTGGCTGCTTTTCCGCATAGATTGTCAACTTGGTGGAAGACGTATGACACTTGTCACAATGAATTTTGTAAAACTCCGGAAAGAATGTTGGCCGAGCTGGGGATCGAGCTCGCAACCTATGGATTCACAGCGCGAGTCACAACCGACTGTACTATCGGAGTCCGGCGTAATTTATAAAAAGCATATGTAAGAAACAAGTCTGTTTCTGGTCTCGAGTTAAACGATACATGTATAGGAAATATAACGTTGCAGTAGCAATACAGGTTTTAGTATTATACTACGAGGGAGTGGACAATTGATATTATTATACCTCACGTGACTTTGTAATGTTAAATTCTCATATACTCATCATGGGCAATTTCTTACTGTCTCATGCTAACAGTACGTTTTTGACCGGTTAACAGTATACTGTTACATGGCACGCGCGTGAAAATGTTGGTTATGCACGTGCATGACGTCATTTCAAACAATAACGTCACCTTTTATATGCGCGTGCCATGTAACAGTATACTGTTAACCGGTATATTCATATGTGTGTGTTACGTTGTTGTAGATCTACCCATGTTCACATCCCTACAAAGGTACAGAATAAATTGAATAAACGTGTAATTTTGTTCGGTATAATCAGGGACCGTGTATATATTGTCCCTGGTATAATAAAATAAATATTGCATGGCTTCCAGTGTGACAGTACATATTGTCAACATTCGGGTAAATACTGTTAACCTCGGCTTCGCCTCGGGTAACAGTATTTTCCTCATGTTGACAATATGTACTGTCACACTGGAAGCCATGCAATATTTATATACTGTTCGTTTATTATATACCATGTATACTTTTTAAGACAGAATCAAGATCTTTTGTTTTTACAAATGTATATACTCTTAGTAAAGAATAACGTAATTGACACATAAATTATAATTTATGATTGGCGTGTGAACCACGAATATAGATCTACCACATTTTGAATGACGTAAAAGCTTATTTTAATGACGTTACATCATAGTTCAGTGTCGTACTATTACCATATTTTAATCCGTCGTGTTTGAACTACGCATGACCATCTTGCATATATTTTGTGCCGGAACATGTGCAGGTCTATAATAAATCGAATTATCACATGTCCGAATATCACTTGTCCGGTGTATTGAAATTACAGATTCTGTCAAATATGTAAAAAAAACCAAGGCATGCTTTATTTAGAGAGGACACTCATTTGACATAGTACATGTATGCAAGTCAATCTTCCACGAGGGCCTCATATGAACAACTCAATGTTACAATTATACATGCGTTTATAAATACGGACTTAAAATTGATATGTCTATTACTGTATCGTAGGTTTATTTATTCCTTGAGTGTAATAGCAACGAGGAGCTAAGAAGCACATATTTTAAAAAAAATGGATTGCTAACAGATCTGTTAAAAAAAATATATATATTAATTTTAAAATGTAGCTATGAAGAAATTATATAATAAAGTATATTTAAATATCTTTTCGAGGCGTTTGAGCATAGAAAACATATTTTGAACGATTTAAGTAAGACATTTACTTGATTTGGAATATACCAATCACATTAAAAACAAACACTCCAAAAAAAACGAAAAAAAAACAAAACAGAATAATCCATTGGTTTGAAAATATTATATAAATATCCTGAAAACTGGAAGTTTAATTTTAACAAGGAATACAAAACAATACGAACAAAATGAATATTGTATTTGTATAGGTTATCTGATGCAAGTGTCTCAAAAGTCGTATATACACTGAACGATGAACGTCTGTTGTCATGAATGTATTGGGTTTACCGTCACTCTTGTCTAATTGTATTCTATTGTTTAGTTTAAACTTATTTATGTTACATCGATTAAGAAACAAGCTTTCAGCTCAAATTATTCGCATTCAATGTCTGGTTCCTGGAGACATAACTTGTACTCGGGCCGTTTGTCTGGAACACCCGCTCATCACGGGATTCGAAGCTGGGACCTTCGGTACGAGATGCCGACGCTCTACTACTACGTCACTGTCGTCCACAATATTAAAGTGTTGTATAATTGTGTTATGGGCCGGTGGCCTAAATTCTTGTTCCAGGAAGTGGTCATTGTTAACCCGTTCCCTCATATAGACGCTTTCTGACGCCTCTGCAGCAGACGGATTTTTGAAAACATAGTGACACAAGAAGAAATTGCTCAAAACAAGCATTTTCTCCTTTTGTTACAATGTTTTCCAATTTAGTTTATCCATTCAATTATAGAGATTTTCTATTTTTTGATAAAATATGTTCAATGTCGTCTGTTGCAGAATTGTCGTATGAGGGAAAGGGTTAAATGATGCTGATGCATTCGAATTATCACATGCCCAAGTTGTCACGAGTCGACTGTATTATAATTCAATTCAATACTTTATTGACTTTTTTTTCGGCAAAGCATTTTGCCTTTGGCCATTTACAAATTATATAAATAGGGAAAACATATATACAAAGGAAAACATATGTACAAAGAAAAACATATTTACATAGAAAAACATACAACATATTTACATAGAATTACATATAACATATAAACAAAGATATTTTACAAACATATCATATGTATAGAACGAAAAACACCTATATTCAAACATATTGTATATATCATGTACATTAGTTTTGCATAACAGACAATTGGAGACATCGGTCAGTTATCTCCCTTTAATACCCTCTACGTCTAGCTAGGTCCTATTATTTGGTTTCCTCTGTTTTTATCATTGGTTTCTTTGCACTGGATGGTGCACTTATAATTGCATTTTTTTGGCCAACTGTTATTAGATTGATTAGTAATTCCACATTTGTTTTCTATAAACACTGCTATGTAAATTTTCTCTTTTGAATCATCACTTTAATTAACACATTTATGATTAATGTGTACAGAGCAATTGCAATATCTCATTGCGAAATAGCGATAAAGACAAAGGATTCCAACTAAAAGGACCTAACAACTATTTGGTCTTCCTTGGTCTTTATCTGACAAGGGAGATAATATAATTATCATTAATGTCCCTCATTCTTCATCTCTTAGGCTCATTGCGTTCTTTAATTCTTTAATTGAATTGTATTACAATGTCATTGATTGTCAGGTGTTTAACGCCGCTTTCAATAATTCTACAAATATATAACGGCGTTACCTGGGTAAGTTACCAGTACTACTGGTCCATTAATCCTGACATCAGCCAGTCAGTCGTAATGCTAACTTACTAACATTTTTAGAGTATTTAGTATCAGCCGGCCGGGTATCGAAACAGCGACCTCCCGCACCCGATAAAGTCATGGATACACAATGGAATGTTTATCCCATTCTTCCTGCCATACGCAAACAGCATTTGCGAACCATGTAGACCAAGGTCAGACTGTGCTAATGCCATTCATTGATTGCTAGCAAATACTTTGCGAGAAAGATGTAAGAACTTACTTTAAGTTCAAGTTTGGAGGTAGCGGTTAGATATGAGTTAACCTTACGTTCTTACACGCATATACGTATTTTGACGCATCTGTTTTTAACCCGTTCTCACATACATATACGTATTTTGACACATCTGGGTTAACCCGTTCTTACATACATATACGTATTTTGACCTCAGTTAACCCGTTCTTACATACATATACGTATTTTGACCTCAGTTAACCCGTTCTTACATACATATACGTATTTTAACATATCTGAGTAAACCCGTTCTCACATACATATACGTATTTTGACACATCTGTGTTAACCCGTTCTTACATTCATATACGTATTTTGACACATCTGAGTTAACCCGTTCTTACATACATATACGTATTTTGACCTCAGTTAACCCGTTCTTACATACATATACGTATTTTGACCTCAGTTAACCCGTTCTTACATACATATACGTATTTTAACATATCTGAGTTAACCCGTTCTCACATACATATACGTATTTTGACACATCTGAGTTAACCCGTTCTTACATACATATACGTATTTTGACGCATCTGAGTTAACCCGTTCTCACATAGATATACGTATTTTGACCTCAGTTAACCCGTTCTTACATACATATACGTATTTTAACATATCTGAGTTAACCCGTTCTCACATACATATACGTATTTTGACACATCTGAGTTAACCCGTTCTTACATACATATACGTATTTTGACGCATCTGAGTTAACCCGTTCTCACATACATATACGTATTTTGACCTCAGTTAACCCGTTCTTACATACATATACGTATTTTGACCTCAGTTAACCCGTTCTTACATACATATACGTATTTTGACCTCAGTTAACCCGTTCTTACATACATATACGTATTTTGACATATCTGAGTTAACCCGTTCTCACATACATATACGTATTTTGACGTATCTAAGTTAACCCGTTCTCACATACATATACGTATTTTGACATATCTGAGTTAATCCGTTCTTACATGCATATACGTATTTTGACATATCTGAGTTAACCCGTTCTTACATGCATATACGTATTTTGACATATCTGAGTTAACCTGTTCTTACATGCATATACGTATTTTGAAACATCTAAGTTAACCCGTTCTTACATACTTTTTTCATATTTTCGCCTAACTGTTTCCAGGGTCGTGTGTTACAGATTTTCGCCTAACTGTTTCCAGGGTCGTGTGTTACAGATTTTTGCCTAACTGTTTCCAGGGTCGTGTGTTACAGATTTTCGCCTAACTGTTTCCAGGGTCGTGTGTTACAGATTTTCGCCTAACTGTTTCCAGAGTCGTGTGTTACAGGTTGTTTATATCACGTAAAGGGTTGAATGATATGTCATACTCATGATTAATCATGACATTTTTGAGACCGATTGGTCATCAGTAACTTATCAATATTTGTCATGGTAAAGACCGACACGTTTAATGCATCTTTTTATCATTAAAACAAAAAAAGGAATGAGTAATGGAATTGAAATGGATTGCCCAAATCGCCATGGTGATAGTAAAATAAAGTTGGTGGTCTTATGCTCAGCGTGTTGGTATGAATTATTTGAGTCGAATCTAGCGAATTGGGGTCTTAATGCATCTTGGTACAGATGCTGCTATTTTGGCGAGCCCTTAGCACGCACAACAGTCCTTGTGTATCCACACTTTCTATACATCCACACAGTCTCTATACATCCACACAGTCTCTATACATCCACACAGTTTATGTACATCCACACAGTCTCTATACATCTACACAGTTTATGTACATCCACACAGTCTCTATACATCCACACAGTCTCTATACATCCACACAGTCTCTATACATCCACACAGTTTATGTACATCCACACAGTCTCTATACATCTACACAGTTTATGTACATCCACACAGTCTCTATACATCCACACAGTCTCTATACATCCACACAGCCTCTATACATATACACGGTCTCTATACATCCACACAGCCTCTATACATATACACGGTCTCTATACATCCACACAGCCTCTATACATATACACGGTCTCTATACATCCACACAGCCTCTATACATATACACGGTCTCTATACATCAACACAGTCTCTATACATATACATGGTCTCTATACATACACACAGTCTCTATACATATACACGGTCTCTATATATCAACACAGTCTCTATATATCCACACAGCCTCTATACATCCACACAGTCTCTATACATCCACACAGCCTTTATACATATACACGGTCTCTATACATCAACACAGTCTCTATACATACACACAGCCTCTATACATATATACGGTCTCTATACATCAACACAGTCTCTATACATCCACACAGCCTCTATACATATACACAGTCTCTAATCATCAACACAGTCTCTATAAATACACACAGTCTCTATACATCAACACAGCCTCTATACATATACACGGTCTCTATACATCAACACAGCCTCTATATATCCACACAGTCTCTATACATCCACACAGCCTCTATACATACACACAGTCTCTATACATCCACACAGCCTCTATACATATACACGGTCTCTATACATCAACACAGTCTGTATATATCCACACAGTCTATATACATCTACACAGTCTCTATATATCTAAAGACTCTATACATCGACATAGTCTCTATACATCAACACAGTCTCTATACATATACATATTATATTTACATCTACACAGTCTCTATACATCTACACCGTCTCTATACATCCACACAGTCCCTATACATATACACAGTCTCTATACATCAACACAGTCTCTATACATATACACAGTATATTTACATCTACAAAGTCTCTGTACATCCACACAGATTCTATAGATCTACACAGTCTCTATACATCAACACAGTCTCTATACATATACACAGTTTCTATACATATACACAGTCTCTGTACATCCACACAGTCTCTATACATCTAAACAGTCTCTATACATCAACACAGTCTCTATTCATCAACACAGTCTCTATATATATATACACACACACAGTCTCTATACATATACACAGTATATTTACATCTACACAGTCTCTGTAAGGCCACACAGTCTCTATACATCTACACAGTCTCTATACATCCACACAGTATCTATACATATACACATACACAATATATTTACATCTACACAATCTCTGTACATCCACACAGTCTCTATACATATACACAGTCTCTATACATATACACAGTCTCTATACATACACGCAGTCTCTGTGCATCTACACATTCTCTGTGCATCTACACAGTCTCTGAACATCCACACAGTCTCTGAACATCCACACAGTCTCTGTACATCCACACTATCTCTATACATCCCCACATTATCTATACTTCTACACAGTCGTCTCTATACATCTACACATTCTCTTTACATCGACACATTCTCTATACATTCACATAGTCTCTATACATCCACACAGTCTCTTTACATCTACACATTCTCTTTACATATACACAGTCTCTTTACATCCACACAGTCTCTTTACATCCAGACAGTCTCTTTACATCTACACAGTGTCTATACATCTACACAGTCTCTATACATATACATATTCTCTTTACATATACACAGTCTCTATACATCCACACATTCTCTATACATCTCCACATTCTCTATACTTCTACACAGTCGTCTCTATACATCTACACAGTCTCTTTACATCGACACATTCTCTATACATTCACATAGTCTCTATACATCCACACAGTCTCTTTACATATACACATTCTCTTTACATATACACAGTCTCTTTACATCCACACAGTCTCTTTACATCCAGACAGTCTCTTTACATCTACACAGTGTCTATACATCTACACAGTCTCTATACATATACACATTCTCTTTACATATACACAGTCTCTATACATACACACAGTCTCTATACATCCACACAGTCTCTATACATATACACATTCTCTACACTTCTACACAGTCGTCTCTATACATCTACACAGTATGTATACATCCACACAGTCTATGTGCATACATAGAGTCTCTATACATAAGTCTCTATACATAAGTCTCTATATATCCACACAGTCTCTTTACATCCACACATTCTCTATACATTCACACAGTCTCTATACATATACACATTCTCTACACTTCTACACAGTCGTGTCTATACATCTACACAGTCTGTATACATCCAGACAGTCTCTGTGCATACACACAGTCTCTATACATAAGTCTCTATACATCCACACAGTCTCTTTACATCCACACATTCTCTATACATTCACAGTCTCTATACATCCACACAGTCTCTTTACATCCACATAGTCTCTTTACATCTACAAGGTCTCTTTATATCTACACAGTCTCTATACATCTACACAGTCTCTATACATATACACATTATCTTTACATATACACAGTCTCTATACATCTACACAGTCGCTATACATCTACACATTATCTTTACATATACACAGTCTCTTTACATCCACACAGTCTCTTTACATCTACACAGTCTATATACATGTATATATACACAGTCTCTATACAACTACACAGTCTCTCTACATATACACAGTCTCTAAACATCTACACAGTATTTTTCATCCACACATTCTCTTTACATCATACAGTGTCTAAACATCCAGACAGTTTCTATACATCCACCCAGTCTCTTTACATCCACACATTCTCTATACATCCACGCAGTCTCTATGCATCTACACAGTCTCTGAACATCCACACAGTCTCTATACATCAACCCAGTCTCTATACATCTACACAGTCTATATACATCTACACAGTCTATATACAACTACACAGTCTCTATACATCCACACAGTCTCTATACATCCACGCAGTCTCTATGCATCTACACAGTCTCTGAACATCCACACAGTCTTTATACATCCACCCAGTCTCTATACATCTACACAGTCTATATACATCTACACAGTCTCTATACAACTACACAGTCTCTATACATCCACACAGTCTCTATACATCCACCCAGTCTATATACATCTACACAGTCTATATACATATACACAGTCTCTATACAACTACACAGTCTCTCCACATATACACAGTCTCTCCACAGTCTCTAAACATCTACACAGTCTCTTTACATCTATACATTCTCTTTACATGCAGAGTTTCTATACATCAACCCAGTCTCTTTACATCCACACATTCTCTATACATCCACGCGGTCTTTGTGCATCTACACAGTCTCTGAACATCCACACAGTCTCTATACACCCACCGAGTCTCTATAAATCCACACATTCTCGATACATCCACGCAGTCTCTGTGCATCTACACAGTCTCTTACATCCACACAGTATATTTACATATACACAGTCTCTGAACATCCACACAGTCTCTATACATCCACCCAGTCTCTATACATCCACCCAGTCTCTATATATCCACACATTCTCTATACATCCACGCAGTCTCTGTACATCCACACAGTCTCTGACCTTCAACAGAGTCTCTGTGTATCCAGACATTATCTATACATCCACACAGTCTCTGTTCATCAACATAGTCTCTATGCATCCACATAGTCTCTATACATTCACACAATATCTATACATCCACATAGTCTCTATACATCCAAACACTATCTATACATCCACACAGTCTCTGTACATCTACACAGTTTATGTACATCTACACAGTCTATATGCATCTACACAGTCTCTATACATCCACACATTCTCTATGCATCTACACAGTCTCTATACATCCACACAGTCTCTATGCATCTACACAGTCTCTATACATCCACACAGTATATGTGCATCCACACAGTTTCTATACATATATACAGTCTCTATAAATCCACACAGTCTCTATATATCCAAACATTCTCTATACATCCACGCAGTCTCTGTTCATCCACACAGTCTCTGCCCTTCAACAGAGTCTCTGTGTATCCAGACATTATCTATACATCCACACAGTCTCTGTACATCCACATAGTCTCTATGCATCCACATAGTCTCTATACATTCACACAGTATCTATACATCCACATAGTCTCTATACATCCAAACACTATCTATACATTCACACAGTCTCTGTACATCCACACAGTCTCTATGCATCCACACAGTCTCCTTGTATCCACATAGTCTCTTTACATCCATGCAGTTTCTGTGCATCCACATAGTATTTTTACACCCACACAGTCTCTGTGCATCCACACAGTCTCTGTCCATCCACACAGTCTCTCTCTGTCAACACAGTCTATGTATATCCAGACAATATATGTACATACACACAGTCTCTGTGCATCCACAAAGTCTCTCTGTGCTTCCTCACAGTCTCTGAGCGTAAACACATTCCTACAAATTCTTCATCTGCGTGTAAGATAGTTTTAATGCGTATTTTGTCAAAATATAGAACTGTATCGTTTAACGATTATAGAGGTCTCAATGTGTCTGAGACCAGTGAAGACTCAGACGATCCCGTGCATCCATACACGCTCGCGAGAAGCTATACTGTCTGACGACATGTAAGTTAGTGCTAGATGCATCCATACACTCTCGCGAGAACATATACTGTCTGACGACATGTAAGTTAGTTCTAGATGCATCCACACACTCTCGCGAGAACCTTTACTGTCTGGCTACATGTAAGTTAGTTCTAGATGCATCCACACACTCTCGCGAGAACCTTTACTGTCTGGCTACATGTAAGTTAGTTCTAGATGCATCCATACACGCTCGCGAGAACCTTTACTGTCTGACGACATGTAAGTTAGTTCTAGATGCACATCCATACACGCTCGCGAGAACCTTTACTGTCTGGCTACATGTAAGTTAGTTCTAGATGCATCCATACACTCTCGCGAGAACCTTTACTGTCTGGCTACATGTAAGTTAGTTCTAGATGCATGCATACACGCTCGCGAGAACCTTTACTGTCTGACGACATGTAAGTTAGTTCTAGATGCACATCCATACACGCTCGACTTTGAATGAACATTCTTCATATCGGCTCATTACGAAAGAGAGTGTAAGGAACGACAACTAGTTCATGAATCGGTTATATCGTACTCAATTAAGTTCGTAATTAACTCTTTTAAATATGTCATCGGATTTCCGTACAGGTTATTTGCTTGCGCTCTGCATATTCTGTATTCATCATTGACACAAAAGTGCTCATTCTAAAATAATTAAAAACATGACTAGTTTGCTATTTTCGTTATAAAAAAAGGTAAGAAAGAATAATAATAAATTCACATGTTATAGACAAGTGTAACGTGCCGGGCTAAAGACGCAGAAGATCCCTTCAGCGAAAAGTATACTCAACCCTGAAGGGGTCCACTTGTCTTATATATCTAACCCTAAACCCCATCACTTCGAAACGGTGATGTAAATTTGCATATCAAATGCAACGTATACCGAACGTTTTCGTTACACTACTTCCCACTCCGAGAAGACTCGTCCCGAGTCTTGGCCTGGGAAACCCATGGGTAAGGCAACTCCGGTATGGCAGTTGTCTTCATCCCCCCGCTGCCACCAATGTAACGTGCCGGGCTAAAGACGCAGAAGATCTCTTCAGCGAAAAGTATACTCGACCCTGAAGGGGTCCTCTTGTCTTATATATCTAACCCTAAACCCCATCACTTCGAAACGGTGATGTAAATTTGCATATCAAATGCAGCGTATACCGAACGTTTTCGTTACACAAGCGTTATGGTTCCGTTTATATTCGAAATCAGTTTGAGAAATCAAACTAGAATTACAATGAAATTCATTTGTTTAGCTGATATGGTATTTAAAGGGTGGTCTACTTTGTGAACATATTGAACTACATTTTAACATATATGTGAACGTATGATTATAATTAGGATGCAAAGTTAATATCATTTTGTGAAAAAGAGAATATTCATGTCTTCTGCAATTTACACCATTTTTCAATATTTAAGAAGTAGATTGCGGCAAAGGTCTCCAATGTTGCCATAAACAGGGCAATTGTAAATGCTTTTTTATTGCATGTAAATCCCAAATTGTCTGTTATGGTTTTCTTGACAGCTACAAAACTTCCAATATTTTGACAAACAAACCGTGAAATTAGTATGTGAAATTTCACAAATCCTGAAATTAGTTTTGAATGAAAGAACATATACCTGTATATATATCAAGACAAATGATTGGCAAGATGATTCTTTTCCAATAATACTGTTTATGATCAATAACTGATGAACTGTTTGTGTGGTCGGCCTAGCCTAGATTGGAAATGGGTCATATAGCAATGAAATGCTTCAGTTCTACTTCTATTATGGTCATTCACTTAATTGAAAAAATAAATGTAAGTTATGATAACATTTTACTTGAACCCACTCTTAATGATCCAATATGCCCCGCAGCTGTTAACCGTTTCATCAACTACACTTATGCAAGTGCATTATTACAGCACGAATCTTCGGCGACATTGATTCATTGCACAAACTTTCTCTTGTATACTCTATTAATACGCATCATATTTTCTTATCAAAATGGCCAACAAGGGAGATAATTAGTGTAGTTCTGGGAACTATTTATTCAAGGTAAAAATATAAAAAGAACCAGGGTGGTTTTTGTTGGTTAACATTCAGGAGTAACCCATAACGGAATTGGTTTCGGGTCGTAGTAATTTTGACTGTGTAGATAAAGATCAGAACACATCTATATTTGAATGCCCAAAAGGTCACAGGTGTGACCCCTTCAAATGGCTTCTCAATACAAGTAGGCTGCTCAACAGACGTGACCGCTTACATACGTATTGACTGTTATTCGGGATTCGATAAGTGGCGAACCACATTATTGGAATTGGCAGTTGTTCAGTTTTCGCAAAGAAATAAGCTGTATCCGAACGCGACATCACACTACTCCAGGAAATTGAGACAAAACATAATTAACAAACATAGAGTTGTATAAACTAATACACATGGATTGATTACAAACAAATTAATAAACATGTACTAATTACAAACAAACATAGAGTTGTACAAACTAATAAACATGTATTAATTACAAACAAACATTGAGTTGTACAAAGTAATAAACATGTATTAATTACTAACAAACATAGAATTGTACAAAGTAATAAACATGTATTAATTACAAATAAACATAGAGTTGTACAAAATCACAAACATGTATTAATTACTAATAAACATAGAGTTGTACAAAGTAATACACATGTATTAATTTACTAACAAACATAGAGTTGTACACAGTCATAAACATGTATTAATTACAAATAAACAAAGAGTTGTACAAACTAATAAACATGTATTAATTACAAACAAACATAGAGTTGTACAAAGTAATACACATGTATTAATTTCTAACAAACATAGAGTTGTACAAAGTAATAAACATGTATTAATTACAAACAAACATAGAGTTGTACAAAGTAATAAACTTGTATTAATTACAAACAAACATAGTGCTGTACAAAGTAATAAACATGTATTAATTACAAACACACATAGAGTTGTACAAAGTAATAAACATGTATTAATAACAAACACATATTGAGTTATACAAACTAATAAACATGTATAAACTACATACACACATAGAGTTGTACAACCTAACAGAATATAGTTGGGCTACCAGCTCTTTCAACTTATATCAGGCCATTCTTTTTTGTTGGTAACATTTTCTAGGTAACTGTTTTTATTCTTATTTTCGAAATTATATCACCCTGATGCATAAGACCAAGTTTGATCAAAGCACTGAAAGTACTGGTGGGACGGTTATTTTGATATTCGTAAAATTAAGGTCAGGCAGGCGGTTGCATGTGTATGTACACAAAAGATGTTTGTCAAATAGGAATTCCTTCCTTTACACATGAGGTTAGTCATTTTGAAAAAGCAGTTTAATTTGAGTATGTCCAAAGGTTTTTGAATTGACTATGTCAACAACATTCAGACCAGATTCCTTTATATTCACTGCCAAGTTTTCTATACTCGTGTGAGGGGTGGGGATGATAATCACACAATGGAAGTAGACAGCATGTTATTGTAGATTTAAGTCTGAACATTTGCAGAATGTAACATAATTGATGGTCATTGAAGTTAGAAAAAGACAATTAACGTAGTTATCTTTGAAATTATTAATAAACACGAGGACCATTTTGGTCCTATGTCGCTCACCTGTGTAACATAACTTAGATAGTTGTCCATGTACATATAAGGAAAACAAGCCCATAATAACTTTCAAAGCAGTATAATTGCTCAAATTGAATTTTGTCTACTTTTATTAATCTTTACATTCGATTCATTGAACACCATTGAAAGAGGACCACTCATGTGGACTTTCTTTAAACTTGTTTTAGGAGAAGTTGTTTGTAGGACGATGTGAAGGGATTGGCGGACAGACGACGACGATGCCAGACGGTGATTGATCACACTAGTTCAAGCCACACTTCGCACTCAGGTGAGCTAAAATATAACACTATAAAGATATTTTTCATACGAATTGATCCAAATCGATGCATTAAACCAAGAAGATTGTGATGATTACTTCAGGTATAGGTGTGCAAGCGTAATTCTGGTAAATGAATAATGAACTTTGACATATCGCATTAATTTTTTTTTTTTAAACAAGAATGCCCTATATGGCTCACCTGAGACATACTTATGATGAAAGGTGACTAAAGTTCAACCGTAAGCACAAACATTCTGTTTGATCTTGACAAGAAAACAATTACCAAGACTAATTTACATGATTATTTGCTATACAATGTAACTTCTACAGTATCAATAATCTTTTCTTTGGAACTAATCTGTTGACTTTGTTTTAATCTCAGGTGATCAACACAAACACTCTTATCAAATTTCATGACGATTGGGTATTATATGTGACCCCAGACCGTTAACAAAGTTTTCATTTGATTTTTTCCAGTGACTTAGTATTTTACCCCAAGTAACCTAGTTTCTAACTTGACCTAGACATAATTTGGACAAGTAGTTTGACCAAATTGCATGCACATTGTATATTGAATGTGATCGTATTAACAAGGTTTTCTTTTGACTTGACTGTGTGACCTATTTGTTTTTAACCAAAATGACCGAGATTCGAACTTTGCCTAGACATCATAGAGCAAATATTCTGACCACGATTCACTAAGATTTTATATTTAATGAGGCCTGACCTATTTTCATGATAACTGTGTAATGAATATGGCCTCTAGAGTGTTAACATTCTTCATTGACTTGACCTTGTGGCCTAGTTTTTAATTCAAGGTGTGACCGAGGTTAGAACTTAACCTAGACATCATTGAAAAACCTATTCTGACCAATGTCCATTGATTGGGTTGTAAATGTCAGCTTTATGGCATCGTAAGGTAATTTTATGATTTGATTTGGTGACCTAGATTTTAACCTAAAATAATGCATATTCGACAATGATGTAGATTTTATCAAAACATACATTCTGATCAAATTTCATAAAGTTCCAGCAAATAGTGCAGACTCCAATGCATACACATGCCATTTCTATGATTTATTACCTCAGAGGACCCATATTCAGATTTGATCTAGAGTGTATCAAGACAATCAGTGTGACCAAGTTTTATGAGGACCCAATGAAAATGCATACTTCATTGCATACCTACGGTTCCTCTAGATTTGACCTGATTTAACATCAGGGGACCAATATTTGAACTCGATCTAAATTCCATCCGGCAGTCATTCTGATCAAGATGCACGAATGATGCATCCAATGTATACACAAGCTAAAGGGTGGACAGACGCAGGACAATCAAGACAATCAGTGTGACCAGGTTTTATGAGGACCCAAAGAAAATGCAATCTTCATTGCATACCTACGGTTCCTCTAGATTTGACCTGATTTAACCCAAGGAGGAGACCAATATTTGAACTCGACCTAAATTCCACCCAGCAGTCATTCTGATCAAGATGCCCTGAAGATCTAGTGAAAGATTCAGTCTCCAATGTATACAAAGGTAACGGGTGGACAGACGCAGGTGACCAGGTGATCACAATAGCAAATCTTAAGCACTTTGTATGAACAAGGAAAACTAACATTTCTCTTAGTACACGTCCTGACTGTGTACCATATAATGTAATGAAATACAAGAACAAACACAAAACAACAAACCACAAGGGGACCATGATGGTCCTAAATCGATCTCCTGAGTGATGGTATAGTAGCAAATGTGTAAATACTGATATTGACTAAAATTTAATAAAGGATTGACTGAAACTGCTTCGGCATATAAAGTTATTTAACATCGCCGTAGACATTTTTATATGACGATTTAACAAATGAACATACATGTATATACATCGACGGGAAAGAAACATCCATTTTCATTAGTTAGGTCTTACATTTACAGCATTACCAAAACAAGTGCAAAGTTCAAACTCATATATGAGTTCAATGTTTTTATCATGTTTTGGTATATATCACTGGGACTTGATTATCTGTAAACATAAATGTATGAGTTGGAATCAAAATGCTGCTTTCGCTCGAAATACAGTTATCAAGCATTATCCACTGCACTTCACGCTTGCTAGTCACGAATCCGTCTGTTGACAGCGTAGAAATAGATTTTTTATTTTCAATTCTGTAATTCCTTTATTTAAACAGCAACTTTCTTTGGAGTTTTCTATATTGTGTTAGTGATGTCATATAAAATTCATTTTCAGACTGATGTCCCGACAAGTTACCGCATTTCTGTTGTTAGACAAGGACTATTTCATTAATTTGACATATCAAGATTACAGGCTTTGAACTAAGCTGTAAAAAGTAACTTCATTGACATTATATTCAATCTACAAGACATCTCTTTGAACCTATAATGGTGTTCTGTAACGGAGTACTACTATAACGCGATCGTTTTGAAGTAATTAAATGCCAGCATATAATGGGAGACATAGGTCAGTTATCTCCCTTTAATACTCTCTACATATAGCCAGGTCCTATCATTTGGTTTCCTCTGTTTTTATCATTGGTTTCTTTGCACTGGATGGTGCACTTATAATAGCATTTTCTTGGCAAACTGTTATTAGATTAATTAGTAATTCCACATTTGTTTTCTTTAAACACTGCTATGTAAATTTTCTCTTTTGAATCATCACTTTAATTAACACATTTATGATCAATGTGTACAGAGTAATTGCAATATCTCATTGCGAAATAGCGATAAAGACAAAATATTCCAACTAAAAGGACCTACCAACTATTTGGTCTTCCTTGGTCTTTATCTGACAAGGGAGATAATATAATTATCATTAATGTCCCTCATTAAATGCCAGCATATAATTAAACTTAAACATTAGGAACTGATTCGCGTCTAGAGTTCGACGAATGTCTGCAGAATTTGACAACTATGACGAGTCCCTTTGAGCCCATTGCTAACAAAACACATCAACCTTTACCACTTACAAACGCTTTTGAAATTATCCACTCCAATTAGGGACATTAGTGATAATTATATTATCTCCCTTGTCAGATAAAGACCAAGGAAGGCCAAATAGTTGGTAGGTCCTTTTAGTTGGAAGCCTTTGTCTTTATCGCTATTTCGCAATGAGATATTGCAATTACTCTGTACACATTAATCATAAATGTATTAATTAAAGTGATGATTAAAAACAGAAAATTAACAAAGCAGTGTTTAGAGAAAACTAATGTGGAATTACTAATCAATCTAATAACAGTTTACCAAGAAAATGCAATTATAAGTGCACCATCCAATGCAAAGAAACCAATGATAAAAACAGAGGAAACCAAATTATAGGACCTGGCTAGATGTAGAGAGTATTAAAGGGAGATAACTGACCGATGTCTCCCATTATCAATCTCTATAAATGATTCTATGATCATTGGCTAGAGGTGAAATCAATCAGTGTGCGAAGTGGAGAAATTACTTTCGTTGACATGATATACAATCTACGAATATCTAGACATCTATCTGAACCCGAAATGGTGTTCAGTATGGAGAGCCACTGTAAATATTTAAAGTAATTAATTGCCGATATTGCAATAAAACTTTATAACATTACGGCCAGATTCCAATCTCGATTCTGATGACTGTCTTCGGAATTCGCCTATTATAGAAATTGACTCTAAAGAGCCGCTTGCTAAGAACGACGATCGATTAAAGTTTCTGCGCCAGCATGTAGCCACATATTGTATATCTACCATTAATGCTGGTCACACGGATTTTATCTTTAAACGATCGGTATTACGAACACAAAATTAAAATCAAGTCATATCCGGCTGACGAGGAAGTTACATAACTTGTCTATATAAGTATATATAATATAATATTCATGTTTTTTTAAAAAGCATGTCAGGCCCCAATGGTTGCTTCGAGGTAAACGCCGTTTCGACAGGATTTCAGTTTTATCACGACTGTCAGTATAACGGACCAGACCGGTCTCTCTGGCTAGTATTTCTCAAGTTACATTTCCCCGTGAAGCAAGCTGTCTGTCTCTTCTTCACACATACCTTTGTTAAACATCAGAAACGGTGAATGAACGATTCGAACTACCGACCCCTTGATTGACAGACAACCATCGACATTACTAACTGGGCTATCGAGATCGACGAGCCTGGTATGGCTGTTTTTACCAGTATATTTAATCGCGAATTACAAAACAAACAAAAAATCATATCGGTATTGCTACAAACACTCAAACACAAAATACAAAAAAATAACAGAAATAGCACAATAGACAAATATGATCAATTGATATATATAAATTTATTTTAATAGAACAATATTTTTAAACATTAGTCTTATGTACGACTATTAAAACAGAATACGGGAGAAATGTTAAGCAATTGGAAAGTAAATATCGAAAGTCAAAAATAGAAGAAATCAATGAAACAATTATAGAAATTCTGAAAAAATAGTCCCCATAAAACTGTTGAAAGGAGATAACAATGGCAGCTCGCCAAATGGCTTTATGCCGAAAGGCGAGGGTAAATAAACCCATATGACGACGGAGAAGTGAACTCCTTTGTGACACAGTACGGGGACTGTGAGTGTGTGGTTAAACATGAGTCAGCAATATCGTTAATCATTGACTGTCAAATCGAGTGCGGCAATTTAACACAATTAATTTTCATGTTCTAATTGTCACATTTAGTGTGACGTAAATATTTACATACCTCAATGCGTACCAAAAGTATAATCAATCAAATAGGTTCAGTTAAAAAGTTTTAAAGTTCGGGAAATTCAGTGAGACGGTCAGGTTTTTGCGACTAGTTGTTACTTTCAATGTGCCCGACATCTTTAACGTTTTGATTTTTACAACATGGAATCAATTAGACTGTTTACTATAGTAATTATTGGATTTTATGTTTTTGTGTCGGATGCTAGACACGTACCTTTGGTAAGATTGTTTTTGTTTTTATAAAGATTTATATAACTTTTACAAACATTGAACCACGTGACACGAGACCGACATTGAGAGGGTTCAAAATGAATAGCAATTAAAATAAAATACAAGTATACTGGTACAGTCGGATTTTTGCTTCTCTTAATGCCGAGCCCGGGCACTCAATCCAGGGGTTGAGTTCTGACCCCAGCTTGACGAAGATTCTTTCCGACGATTGACAAAAGTCAATGCGAAAAGCGGCACTCGCCTCCTACAATGTGCAAATAGTCGATACGGGAAAGCTGTGAAAAAAGCACATGGGTAGGTGGACTGACTGACTAACCGAGTGTTGAAAGCAGCGTTTATTAAACCGCAATCAATCAATCTCTCCAAAGGGTTTAACTATTCTTTGAACAAGGTCAGCGAACATGTAAGATCTTGAACAGCGAACATGTAATACATTGAACAGACGGCGGGAGGCGTATGCATGAATTGTTGATACAGTCGAACCTGTTTTAAAGACCACATTGGAATAGCAATTCCCTTTCTATAGCGACCCCATAGTTTTAATTTTCCAAATACTCATGCTCTGTATAAATGACCCTGCAATTAAAGACCACACATGAACACAGACAAGATTGTTCGTTTCCCATGGGTGGTCTTTAAACACAGGTGTGTCTGTACGTGAATTATATACCCCCGAGTGATATTAACGCATGCGTAACAAACGAGTACGTCAGCACGAGTTTGTTATTAGCGTTACAATCAGGAGGGAAACTATTTATCGTATTAAATGTTCATTGGTAAATAAATCATGCGTAAATTTGATAATTTGCGTGTAAATACGCTCTTAGTTTATCCGTATCTAACTGTATCTATCTGTATCTAGCTGTATCTATCTGTCTCTATCTGTATATATCTGTATCTATCTGTATCTATCTGTCTCTATCTGTATCTATCTGTATTTATTTCTAAAACGAGCGCCAAGTCCATGCTAGTAACAAATACTGAAAAACACATTTAACTGAAAACCGGCATACATCGGAATAATATTTACCTCGTACTGACGCTGAATCAGGTGGGTTTGGAATCCGCCGTGACCGAATGGCTAGCGTCCTGGGTTCGACCCCCCAGTCGCGGCGGTCACGGTGGAGTGCCATTGGACAAAGCACATGTCCCAGCCTATAGTATTTGTTTGTTTTACCCAAGGATCATGAGTAAGAGAACGTTATTTGTGATCAAACTGAATCAGATAACGGCCTAACACGCAACTTATATAAATCGTTAGAAGAAAATGCTGGTACTGCACATACGGAAAAATAAAAGGTAAAATAGAAAATACATAGTATGTATAGCGGTCAAATGGCCTATAAATTTGGGCCTCAAATTTAACAGAAGCTGAAAAGCTCTACATTCTTTCTTTACCAAAAATGTGATGCTTTGAGCCATATAAATGAAATCATTCATTGTTTATTTTCAACTGTCTATATTCTATAACAACTATCCGATGATGTTATAGCATTTTTTAAAAAGGAGATTATTAACATGCCATTGTCCAGATTACCCGAATGAATTACAGTAAACAGTAGTGTGAAAAAAAGGAACTATTTGTTAGTCGTATGAATGAATGAGATAATTCATTGTGTATTTCCAACTCTCATATTCTACAACGGTTAACAGCGCGATGATATGCACTGCTATTTTTTTTAGATAGGAAAGTGTTAACATGCAATTGTCCAGAATGCTTTAGTAACGTATTACAGTAAACTACAGTGTGAAAATAATAAAAATAAGTTACGAACCTTTTACTTGATGGGATGTTTTTAGTTATACTAATGAGAACCTTCATTGTTTATTTGCCACTTCCATAGACTCATATAGTAATTGTTAATGTCTAACTTCTAAGCTAGATTGTGCAACGAATTTGTAGAGTTACTGATCTGTTAAGGCTATTGCATTGTTATAACATTTAAACATGCAAACTATTATTTTAAGGCTGTTGCATTGTTATAACATTTAAACATGCAAGCTGATCTTTTAAGGCTGTTGCATTGTTATAACATTTAAACATGCAAGCTGATCTGTTAAGGCTGTTGAATTGTTATAACATTTAAACATGCAAACTATTATTTTAAGGTTGTTGCATTGTTATAACATTTAAACATGCAAACTGATATTTTAGGCTGTTGTAGTGTTATAACATTTAATTATGCAAACTCATATTTTAAGGCTGTTGCATTGTTATAACGTTTAAACATGCAAACTGATATTTTAAGGCTGTTGTAGTGTTATAACATTTAAACATGCAAACTTATAATTTAAGGCTGTTACATTGTTATATCATTTAAACTGATATTTTAAGGCTGTTGCATTGTTATAACATTTAAACATGCAAACTGATCTTTCAAGGCTGTTGTAGTGTTATAATATTTAAACAGGCAAACTTATATGTTAAGGCTGTTGTAGTGTTATAATATTTAAACATGCAAACTGATATTATAAGGCTGTTGCATTGTTATAACATTTAAACATGCAAACTGATATTTTATAACATTTAAACATGCAAACTTATAATTTAAGGCTGTTACATTGTTATATCATTTAAACTGATATTTTAAGGCTGTTGCATTGTTATAACATTTAAACATGCAAACTGATATTTCAAGGCTGTTGCATTGTTATAACATTTAAACATGCAAACTGATATTTTAAGGCTGTTGCATTGTTATTACATTTAAACATGCAAACTGATATGTTAAGGCTGTTGTAGTGTTATAACATTTAAACATGCAAACTTATAATTTAAGGCTGTTACATTGTTATATCATTTAAACTGATATTTTAGGCTGTTGTAGTGTTATAACATTTAAATATGCAAACTGATATTTTAAAGCTGTTGTAGTGTTATAATATTTAAACAGGCAAACTTATATGTTAAGGCTGTTGTAGTGTTATAACATTTAAACATGCAAACTGGTATTTTAAGGTTGTTGTAGTGTTATAACATTTAAACAAGCAAACTTATATTTTAAAGCACATTTAGACATGCAAACTGGTATTTTAAGGTCGTTGTAGTGTTATAACATTTAAACAAGCAAACTGATATTTTAAAGCTGTTGCATTGTTATAACATTTAAACATGCAAACTGATCTTTTAAGGCTGTTGTAGTGTTATAACATTTAAACATGCAAACTGATCTTTTAAGGCTGTTGTATTGTTATAACATTTAAACATGCAAACTGATATTTTAAGGCTGTTGCATTGTTATAACATTTAAACATGCAAACTGATATTTTAAAGCTGTTGCATTGTTATAACATTTAAACATGCAAACTGATATTTTAAGGCTGCTGTAGTGTTATTACATGTAAACATGCAAACTGTTTTTAGCATTTGATTATAACTGAAGCCCAATATTCGTCTTTGTGCATGGTTAAACTGGCAATCGTATGGAGGCTATTATTAGTTATTTGGTCTGTTACTGACCCACTACCATTTTAGGATAAAAAAAAAGTGATTTTAAAGGAAGAATCGACGAATGGCGGCCATTTTGTCGACTATTGACTTCAAACTGACCCACTATAGAAATTTAGGGGGTCACCACGTGACTGTTCTTGTCCATTGAAATCGCTAGTTTCTAGTGGGAGGTGAAATAATGTCGATTGGAACTCTGTATATTAATCAAGACGGCCGTGAACGTATGATGTCGATCTTAATGCGAGTATATTATGACCAAGCAAACCTCGAGAACAAAACCCTTGCTGGAAACGAGTTTATACCACCATACCAATCCTAAACTACTGGAGTTTCCAGGAAACATCAAAACTCGTATTCAGCAACGATCTACTGCCCTGACCAGAGGCAACCATGAATTCAATGATATCCCTATTTCAGAGGTTGTGAAACATGATATTATTTTAAACCGGCAGGCTAGCACAAGAAAGACTTGTTTGTTTACCCGAAATAGGTAGCGCCTTTACTCAATATAGATGGCATGTACGATCGTTGAATATTTGTATAATTTATCGTAACTTACGTTATATTTGATAATAAAAGACGTTGTGTATTATGACTATTTCATGACAAGAATGTATACCGTGACGTAACTGGTGACGTAATACATAGAGGACTATTTCATGAGTGTTTATGTATTAAAACACTTTTAATAAACGAGTTTACTAAGATGATATGCCGTGAGCCTTGGCGAGCGTCATATATCAGCTAAGTTAACCAGTTCATTAACATTTTATAATAAATAAACACGAATGAGCCTGTCAACCATAACTGGTGATTTATCCAAGAAACATCGTGATACCACAGGTGTCCGAATGTCTCTTCCTGGGACCAGGTCGTTTTAGATGTTTTTCTGTGGAAATTATAGCCCGAATCGAGCGAGGGGGTAAAATGCCATTGCACACTTTGTCATTATTATTACACTATATTGACGTATAGAGGGGCTATTTATAGTAACACGTGCGGGATTCCCCAAATTACCATTACGATCATTATGATGCGTATAGACAATATAGAGAGACTTATTTAGTATTTTAACGAGGTATTGTGTTTTTTTCGCATTTTTTGCTGTAATAGAAATTAAGACGCCTGTGGTAATACGACTGAAATACTTCCGAAGCGGCGTAAAACATCCTGCCAACGAAACAAAATCATGGTCCAAAAGTGGTCTCTTTTCTCAGTGCCCTTAGTTAAGCAAGGCACACTCCCGAGCCTAGTACTGGTTTGTTTACACAGGGAGCATCGCCGTGATATAAGTAACATTTTATTGAAAACGGCGTAAAACTCCAGTCAAGAAAGAAAGGTTTCTTTTATTGCTTTTTATTATTAGCAATAACAAACTAGAAATTAGCATAATCTGTTTCGAAACATAAGGGTGGTGAAACCTGTTACGGAAATAAAAATGGACGACGTGAGCCCTTTTACCGCCTACACACGCATTTACAACAGAGGCCATTTTTGGAGCGTTTAAAACTATTTTCGAGCGTTATTTAATACTTTGTTCTATGATTTCGACCGTTATTTATATTTTTGTCGTATGATAATAGATTAGTGTGAACCAATCTGTAACGTTTGATGAATTGGTTCTTAATCGTCCTTACTTTATATTCACAAACCATCTGTGAACAGTTTGCATACGATTAAGCCATATCTGACGATATGAGGTCTTAATGCTGTTGCGTTCATTGAAGACACAGGCGAGCCTGTGCATCCACTATCCGTCTATAGGAAATTAAGTCCTAGATGAATCATTGACAACAAATAGAAATGTAGCCAGACTTAACTTACTTTGATATGATACGTTTACGACGCAGTCATAAAGACCCCCAAATCGCCGTCCGCATCTCATACGTTCCTTGTTTCACACTTACCCGGCTCGGCACCAGGGGTTGTGAGTTCGAATCCCGGCTATGCAAACTTTCTATCTGACGATTGACAAAAGTCAATGCGACATGCGTCATTCGTCTTCCACCAATGGGCTAAGTATATGTGGAAAAGCAGCCAGTTGCTTGGGAAGATTGTTGTATGGAGTACTGGTGTGAGGAAACCAGGAAATGCATGAGTAGGTGAACTGGCCGCCGTCATATAACTGAAAAAGTGTTAAAAACGGCGTTAAACCCCAATCAATCAATCAAAACCCTTATCCTGTTGGTGAGTCGCTGATACAAATAGCGTCATCACTGATTTGGATAAGCTCCCATCCGTTTCCTTTATATTGATCGATAAGAACCAAGGTTAAACTACAAGAATGCGCGGGCTCATAACAAAAGTAATAATTTAATTTAGAGATTCTTTTTCAAATGAAACGCGACGCCATTTTGTTACTGAAAAGAGACGTTATAGACGCATTTTTGTTTTTGAAATGTAATACGCAAAGAAGAAACTTATATGTACGTGAAGGTATTTATTATGATGCAATTCGTGAAATCATGTCGCAGCTATCAACGTAACATAAATCAAAATGTCAGTTTGTTTTACTGGAACGCGGGAAATTTGACAGACGTCTCAGTGGTCTATCTTGAATGCTCGTATTTTCAAAACTGCTTTGATTGCTAAAAAAGTAAGCATATCATCAACTTGAGCATATGCTGTCTACTGTTAATGCGATCTTTCGTGAGGAAATTCGAAAATATAGTTTGGTCGCATTCTACCGTAATTCTACGGTAAACGTAGACGTTGTTTAAATCCGCATATAACAGTATACAGTAAAACCCTTTCGATGCTATTTTTTTTTTAAAAAAATAGACTGGTCCAGCCTTGCATTTGCATTTGGAAGAGTCTGAAATCGGTATAAAAAAAAGTTCACTCGAGCAGCCTACATTGTAGATCCTGGTTTGACGGCGCGGATGTACATGCTTGTCTGCCTCTATATTATGGTAACATGGTAACATGTATGCTTCGCGAAAGCGACTCCAGTAGGTTACTATTGCATATAACCCTTTTTAGCGCCGAATTTCATAAAGTACACTGTTTCATGTTCAAAATTGGGCGACTCCATTTTTCATGCTAACAATTTATGCTGATTTCAGTTGCTGAAAGGGTTGATATGACTATAAATAGAATAAACAAGGACTTTGATCACTTTGAAAATTATTACATAATTAAAATGTATTAAGTCTATTTATTCACGACCGTTTTTGTTGATCCTACTTACATTAATTTTGCAAATGGTATAACTAATTCGACTACAGCATAAACATATAGATGTAAGCGGTGTGTACGAAAACCAACCTTAACTACCCTTTCCTTCATACAACACATCTGTAGCAGACGACTTTGAAATCATCTAGGCAAACCGATGGAAACTCTTTAAATGGAAGTTTAATTATTGAATACTATATTGTGGAAAGAAGGGAAATTTTAAGCAATTTATTCTTTTGTCACAAATGTTTTTTTTTTGGGGGGTGGGGGGGGGGGGGGGGGGGGGGGTGGGGGGGGGGGGGTTAGTGGTTAATATACCTTTGGAGAAAGACATGCATGCGTTGCCATGCTAACGCTCCAAATAGATACTGCTTTACATATGCTTCAGGAAACCTTCTATGGCTTACTGGAGAACAGTGCAGATTCCGACCCCTTAAGGTTGGTTTTCACTGATCACCGCTCATATAAAGTATGATAAAGAACGTAACTGTAGCTGTACATATTATTGTCTAACTGATACACTTACGTACATTATCTTACAGAAAGGCCTCTCTCTCTTTCGTGACGTTTCTTTGAACGATTAATATGGAGCATGGCAAACCATATTCCTCTTTCCACACATAGACCGTTCTTACGTCACTGCATCAGACAGCATTTTGAAACATTGCAGCAAATGGAGAAATTGCTGAAGATGAGCAATTTCTCCTTTGGCTACAATGTTTTCAACTCTATTTAATGATTCAACTCTCATTTATTGAGATTCCTGACGTGTTTGCCGATATGTTTTCTAACTCGTCTGATGGCGATGTGTTGTATGTTGGAAAGTGTTGAAGCAGTATATATTACAACGAGTGTGGTTTGAATAAAGCATGACGAAGCAAAATTACGGGACATGATTCACCGGCTTGTTTCCATTCAGCGATATTTGACGAATGCATGTATATCAAGCTGGCAACTTTTAGAAGCATTTTGAAAAAGGTAGAAATACAGATGTCATAGAATGCAATTTCCCCCCCTTTCTCACGATATTCCTGTTCTCAAAGATCACCTGGCTGTAAATTCGTCAACACTTATACATTTAAAGTCGTTAAGCATTTACCACATACAACAACATTAGTCTGTAGCAGACGAATGGGAAAACATTAAGACAAAAATATGGAAAATATCTGAAAATTAAAGAATAATTATTACATAAAGTTGAAAACATTGTTGGGAACTGAGAAATTGCTTATTTCTCCCTTTGACAAAATATTTTTTCGTTTTCTGCATACGCTTGAAAATTTCGTCTGCATGTGTGTGAAGCAATTTTACAATTTTACCATTCTCGATAACTGCTTCCTGGATAAACAGCCAATAAAGCTGTGTGGAGATCCAAACATGTTGACTCCGTCCTCGCAGGAATCGAACGAGGGATCCTCGGATAGTGTTGCCGGCGCTTAGCACATTTACGACATGTCTAGTTATCTAGTACTGCACTGATTTGCTTCCATTATTTACGCTGGCTAATTGACATGCTGTTTATTCAGTATACCTCTTTTTCGTGTATATCAGAGGTGCTTCGGTGAGGTGGGGATATTATGCACCTCGGTGCAGGAGACCAGGGTTCGATCCCCGATAGGGTCATACCATAGGCTTAACAATGTCAAAAAATGATTTATCTACTTGGCACTCAAGATTGCATGGTAAGCATTACCATTGATTTGGTTGTGTTGGATAAATCAGTTGTGTAGTGGTGTGGTCTCTAGAAGTAACCTTTTATATAGTGTTTTGTCATTATGTCTCTCGTTCGTATATATCAGTTGTGTAGTAGTGTTGTCTCGAGAAGGCCTCTCTTATCTAGTGTTTTGTCATTCTGTCTCTCGTTCGTATATATCAGTTATGTAGTGGTGTTGTCTCTAGAAGGAACCTCTTATCTAGTGTTTTGTCATTCTGTCTCTCGTTCGTATATATCAGTTATGTAGTGGTGTTGTCTCGAGAAGGCCTCTCTTATCTAGTGTTTTGTCATTCTGTCTCTTGTTCGTATATATCAGTTGTGTAGTAGTGTGGTCTCGAGAAGGCCTCTCTTATCTAGTGTTTTGTCATTCTGTCTCTCGTTCGTATATATCAGTTGTGTAGTAGTGTGGTCTCGAGAAGGAACCTCTTATTAAGTGTCTTGTCGTTCTGTCTCTCGTTCGTATATATCAGTTGTGTAGTGGTGTGGTCTCGAGAAGGCCCCTCTTATCTAGGGTTTTGTCATTCTATCTCTCGTTCGTATATATCAGTTGTGTAGTGGTGTTGTCTCGAGAAGGACCCTCTTATCTAGGGTTTTGTCATTCTGTCTCTCGTTCGTATATATCAGTTGTGTAGTAGTGTGGTCTCGAGAAGGCCCCTCTTATCTAGTGTTTTGTCATTCTGTCTCTCGTTCGTATATATCAGTTGTGTAGTGGTGTTGTCTCAAGAAGGAACCTCTTATCTAGTGTTTTGTCATTCTGTCTCTCGTTCGTATATATCAGTTGTGTAGTGGTGTTGTCTCGAGAAGGAACCTCTTATCTAGTGTTTTGTCATGCTGTCTCTCGTTCGTATATATCAGTTGTGTAGTGGTGTGGTCTCGAGATGGCCCCTCTTATCTAGGGTTTTGTCATTCTGTCTCTCGTTCGTATATATCAGTTGTGTAGTAGTGTTGTCTCGAGAAGGCCCCTCTTATCTAGTGTTTTGTCATGCTGTCTCTCGTTCGTATATATCAGTTGTGTAGTGGTGTGGTCTCGAGATGGCCCCTCTTATCTAGGGTTTTGTCATTCTGTCTCTCGTTCGTATATATCAGTTGTGTAGTGGTGTGGTCTCGAGATGGCCCCTCTTATCTAGTGTTTTGTCATTCTGTCTCTCGTTCGTATATATCAGTTGTGTAGTGGTGTTGTCTCGAGAAGGTCCCTCTTATCTAGTGTCCTGTCATTCTGTCTCTCGTTCGAATATATCAGTTGTGTAGTAGTGTGGTCTCTAGAAAGCTCCTCTTATCTAGTGTTTTGTCATTCTGTCTCTTGTTCGTATATATCAGTTGTGTAGTGGTGTTGTCTCTAGAAGGAACATTTTATCTAGTGTTTTGTCATTCTGTCTCTCGTTCGTATATATCAGTTATGTTGTAGTGTTGTCTCAAGAAGGAACCTCTTATCTAGTGTCCTGTCATTCTGTCTCTCGTTCGTATATATCAGTTATGTAGTAGTGTGGTCTCTAGAAGGCCCCTCTTATCTAGTGTCTTGTCATTCTGTCTCTCGTTCGTATATATCAGTTATGTAGTAGTGTTGTCTCAAGAAGGAACCTCTTATTTAGTGTCTTGTCATTCTGTCTCTCGTTCGTATATATCAGTTATGTAGTAGTGTGGTCTCTAGAAGGCCCCTCTTATCTAGTGTCTTGTCATTCTGTCTTTCGTTCGTATATATCAGTTATGTAGTAGTGTTGTTTCAAGAAGGAACCTCTTATTTAGTGTCTTGTCATTCTGTCTCTTGTTCGTATATATCAGTTGTGTAGTGGTGTGGTCTTAAGAAGGAACCTCTTATCTAGTGTCTTGTCATTCTGTCTCTCGTTCGTATATATCAGTTATGTAGTAGTGTGGTCTCAAGAAGGAACCTCTTATCTAGTGTCTTGTCATTCTGTCTCTCGTTCGTATATATCAGTTATGTAGTAGTGTTGTCTCAAGAAGGAACCTCTTATTTAGTGTCTTGTCATTCTGTCTCTCGTTCGTATATATCAGTTATGTAGTAGTGTGGTCTCAAGAAGGAACCTCTTATCTAGTGTCTTGTCATTCTGTCTCTCGTTCGTATATATCAGTTATGTAGTAGTGTTGTCTCAAGAAGGAACCTCTTATTTAGTGTCTTGTCATTCTGTCTCTTGTTCGTATATATCAGTTATGTAGTAGTGTGGTCTCAAGAAGGAACCTCTTATCTAGTGTCTTGTCATTCTGTCTCTCGTTCGTATATATCAGTTATGTAGTAGTGTTGTCTCAAGAAGGAACCGCTTATCTAGTGTTTTGTCATTCTGTCTCTCGTTCGTATATATGAGTTGTGTAGTGGTGTTGTCTCTAGAAGGAACCTCTTATCTAGGGTTTTGTCATTCTGTCTCTTGTTCGTATATATCAGTTATGTAGTAGTGTGGTCTCAAGAAGGAACCTCTTATTTAGTGTCTTGTCATTCTGTCTCTCGTTCGTATATATCAGTTATGTAGTAGTGTTGTCTCAAGAAGGAACCTCTTATTTAGTGTCTTGTCATTCTGTCTCTTGTTCGTATATATCAGTTGTGTAGTGGTGTGGTCTCGAGAAGGAACCTCTTATCTAGTGTCTTGTCATTCTGTCTCTCGTTCGTATATATCAGTTATGTAGTAGTGTTGTCTCGAGAAGGCCCCTCTTATTTAGTGTTTTGTCATTCTGTCTCTCGTTCGTATATATCAGTTATGTAGTAGTGTTGTCTCAAGAAGGAACCGCTTATCTAGTGTTTTGTCATTCTGTCTCTCGTTCGTATATATCAGTTGTGTAGTGGGGTTGTCTCGAGAAGGCCCCTTTTATCTATTGTCTTTTCATTCTGTCTCTCGTTCGTATATATCAGTTGTGTAGTGGGGTTGTCTCGAGAAGGCCCCTTTTATCTATTGTCTTTTCATTCTGTCTCTCGTTCGTATATATCAGTTGTGTAGTGGGGTTGTCTCGAGAAGGCCCCTTTTATCTATTGTCTTTTCATTCTGTCTCTTGTTCGTATATATCAGTTGTGTAGTGGGGTTGTCTCGAGAAGGCCCCTTTTATCTATTGTCTTTTCATTCTGTCTCTTGTTCGTATATATCAGTTGTGTAGTGGGGTTGTCTCGAGAAGGCCCCTTTTATCTATTGTCTTGTCATTCTGTCTCTCGTTCGTATATATCAGTTCTGTAGTGGTATTGTCTCAAGAAGGCCACGTTATCCCCTCTTATCTAGACATGTGATGAAGTTTGGTATTTTATGTTTAGAAAAAAACCTACTCCATCTTCGTCATCCCTTTATCATAAGTGCTTTCCATCGTGCAGATGCATTTTGACGCATATGCAGCAGACGGCTTTTAAGAACCTTTTGTTGAAATTGATCGATAGATTGATTGTTTTTTTACGCTGCTTTCAACAATTTCTCAGTTAAATCACGGTGTTTACTTGGTTAGTTACCAGTTCTTCTGATCCATTTATGCTCACACCAGCCAGTCAATCGTAATGCTAACCTTTCCACCCTGTGCGCAAGAAGAAGTTTCTGTTCATAATATGCAAATTTCTCTTATTTTTTACTCTGTTTTCAGCCATATCAAATGATTAAACCTTCAATTATGGATATATAGTTGTTATATGCCAAGATGTTTTCCAAAATCGTCTGCTGCAGATTTGTTGGCTCTGGCCGAGCTCTAGATGATGGGCATTTTTCTATGTTCTAAAATCATTACTTGACACCCAAACCCTATGTTGTGGGTACTCAGATTAATCGTCTCGGTGAGACGAATCTTTTGATAACCACAACGTAGGGTTTGGTTGATTAATTAAAGAAACATTGTGGGGAAAAGACTAGTTTACTCTTTATTTATTCCCCTGCTGTGGTTTAAGGGTTGATCAAAACCACCAACGTTAATGCGGTGTAAATAATTATTTTAACACAAACTCACATAAAGTTGCATTTTGACGATTCTGCAGTTGACGTTTTTTAAAAACATTGTGACAAAAGAAGAAATAGCTCATAATAAGTAATTTGGCAAATAATGACACAATGATTTCAATTATATTGAATTATTATACTTTCGTTTACAGAGATATGTTTTTTAGTATCGTTTTGCCAAGATGTTTTCCAAGTCGTCTGCTGTAGATGTGTTGTATGTGAGAAAGGGTTAACGTAATGCACGTAGACATTGCTGTAAGCTTTTGGTGCATTATAACGATTAATCAGCAAGTTTACAACAGCTGGGGTTCAGATGACTTGTTTGGTATACCATAATGCGATGGACATTTAGTACTCTGGATATGATGCGTATTTTATATTCTTAAATTCATAGTTGACCTCTAAACCCTATGTTGTTGGTACTCAAAAGAATCGTCTCATTGAGACGATTCGTTTTGAGTACCTACAACCATAGGGTTTAAATAAATAATGATGGAGATATTGCAGGATAAACACTTGTGTACTCCTTATAATCAAGACATCTGAAATGTTGAACAATTTAGCTTGATTGAAAGGGCCGAATTAGTTCGAACCCATCCTCGGCCAACATTCTTTCCGACGATTGTAAAATTTGAATGCGACAAATACCAAACGTCTACCAAGTGGCTAAAATACTGTTGTGTGGATAACTGGTGAGAGAAAGTCATGAGACACGTGGTGAACTGGCCGTCGTGATATGACTGAACATTGTTGAAAACGGCGGTAAAACACAATCAATCTACTTGATTTTAAATATATTTTCATTTCATTTTATTTAGTGGTGTTTATACCTTAAGAAACATGTTTTGTTGAATTATATTAAAGACACCAAGAAGCTGCAAAGAACGAACATATCGTTGTCGTAAATATTAGACCGCTTTACCTATATGTTGACTTGTTACAATATGTTGATACAAATGTGTGTAGCCATCACGGAAACAATTGGCCAGTTAAGTGATCGATGTTGCGTGATTAATCAAATGATAACACATCTCTTCTCGTCATTTGTAATAGCTGGAACATAAATTGCGATTCGTGGAGTTTGCACTTCCTTATCCGCGTTAAATGGTCGGGATCTACACTCATTGTTGTAAAAAAAGATATTTGCCGTTTGTCAATTGAATCAAGTAAACGAGGAGTATGTAAAACATAACTTTATGTTGAAGAAGCCGCCGTGACCGCGTGGTCAACGTCGGGGACCTAAACCCGGGTGTCCCGGGTTCGATCCCCGGTAGCGGTGGTCATGATGGAGTGCCCTTGTGCAAGGCACATTGTCTAGCCTAGTTCTGCATTGTTGACCCAAGGATCATGAACAAGTAAACTGTTGCCGTCCTATAACTGAAATTATGTCAAAAACAGCGGGCCAATATTAGCATTATTATATGTTGTACTCGAAACCGCACGAAAATACGTGTGCTTGCGTAGCGATTCGTTCATTTATGTCTTATTGTTTTAGTCTGTTTTCATCGTTATGTTAGCCCGTTTTATGCCTGTGTTTATCCCACATTCACAAAGAATTATACAGTTAACGTGATATATTGAACGATTTCATAAGTGAATAACATGTGCCACTGACAAACACACTCACCAGTCACGTGCTTTACTAGAAAGGTCCATTGTCGTATTTGTTGGTAAATGGTCTACAGTACGTTTAATCAAACGTTTGCCAACATCAGCGAATCTATATTGTACCGTTATCGTGATATATGCAATGATGAATCATTGGTTAACTCTTTTTCCCATACACAAACTTTATGACGGTTGTACGTCAGACGACTTTTGAAAACATTGCGGCAAATGGAGAAATTGCTCATCGTGAGCAATTTATCCATTTGCCACAATGTCTTCAACTAGAATACTCAATAATTATACTTTCATTTATAGAGATATTCTAAGGTAATATAGTAAATAACATGTACCGGCGATTAAAGGACACGTGTATGCATTGCGAGGTCGTTATCATCAGTGTTGGTCATTGAGCCGTGTACAGTAATGTCAACTACCGTTTAAAGTTTCCTACAGTAAAAGGAATTCGCCGGTGACCGAGTGGTTATCGTCGGGGAACAGGAACCGGGAGTACCGGGATCGATTTCCAGTCGCGGCACAACGATTATGGTGGCGTGTCCTTTGGACATTTCCTAGCCTGGTACTGCTTTGTTTACCCAGGGATCATGAATAAGTGTCCTTGGACAAGGCATATTTTCTAGCCTGGTACTTCTTTGTTTACCCAGGGATCATGAATAAGTGTCCTTGGACAAGGCATATTTTCTAGCCTGGTACTGCTTTGTTTACCCAGAGATCATGATAAAGTGCCCTTAGGCAAGGCACATCTCCTAGCCTAGTACTGCTTTGTTTACACGGAGGTCATGATTAAGTGTCCTTGGACAAGGCATATTTTCTAGCCTAGTACTTCTTTGTTTACCCAGGGATCATGAATAAGTGTCCTTGGACAAGGCATATTTCCTAGCCTAGTACTTGTTTTTTTTACCCAGGGATCATGAAAAAGTGTCATTGGACAAGGCACATATCCTAGCCTAGTACTGCTTTGTTTACATAGGGATCATGATTAAGTGTCAGTGGTCAAGGCACATTTCCTAGCCTAGTACTGCTTTGTTTACATAGGGATCATGATTAAGTGTCAGTGGTCAAGGCACATATCCTAGCCTAGTACTGCTTTGTTTACATAGGGATCATGATTAAGTGTCAGTGGTCAAGGCACATTTCCTAGCCTGGTACTGCTTTGTTTACCCAGGGATCATGATTAAGTGTCCTTGGACAAGGCACATTTCCTAGTCTAGTACTGCTTTTTTTACCCAGGAATCATGATTAAGTGTCCGTGGACAAGGCACATTTCCTAGCCTAGTACTGCTTTGTTTACCCAGGGATCATGAATAAGTGTCATTGGACAAGGCATATTTCCTAGCCTGGTACTGCTTTGTTTACCCAGGGATCATGATAAAGAGTCCTTGGTTAAGGCACATTTCCTAGCCTGGTACTGCTTTGTTTACCCAGGGATCATGATAAAGAGTTCTTGGTTAAGGCATATTTCCTAGCCTGGTACTGCTTTGTTTACCCAGGGATCATGATAAAGAGTCCTTGGTTAAGGCATATTTCCTAGCCTGGTACTGCTTTGTTTACCCAGGGATCATGTTTAAGTGTCCTTGGACAAGGCATATTTCCTAGCCTAGTACTGCTTTGTTTACCCAGGGATCATGAATAAGTGTCCTTGGACAAGGCATATTTCCTAGTCTAGTACTGCTTTGTTTACCCAGGGATCATGAATAAGTGTCCTTGGACAAGGCATATTTCCTAGCCTAGTACTGCTTTTTTATCTCCCGCTTTTTCGAAGAAAAAAAGGGGGGTTATTAATTTCGGTTTGTCCGTCACACTTGTCCGTCACACTTCGTTTCCGTGCAATAACTGCCACAAATGTGAACCGTTTTTTTTCAAACTTGGTAACAAGGTTAAATGCCTTAAGGGCTAGGCCAAGTTCGATCATCACTTTCGGCGGACTCTATTTAGTGGATGTTATGGCCCCTTATTTAACACAAAATGTCGTTTCATGCTGTTTCCGTGCAATAACTGCCACAAATGTGAATTTTTTTTTTAAACTTGGTAACAAGGTGAAATGCCTTAAGGGCTAGGCCAAGTTCGATCGTCACTTTCGGCGGACTATATTTGGTGGAGTTATGGCCCCTTATTTAACAAAAAATGTATCTTCCTGTTTCCGTGCAATTACTTCCACAAATGTGAACCGTTTTCTTTCAAACTTAGTAACAACGTTAAATGCCTTAAGGGCTAGGCCAAGTTTGATCGTCACTTTCGGCGGACTTTATTTGGTGGAGTTATGGCCCTTTATTTAACAAAAAAAGTCGTTTCTTGCTGTTTCCGTGCAATAACTGCCACAAATGTGAACCGTTTTTTTTCAAACTTGGTAACCAGGTTAAATGCCTTAAGGGCTAGGCCAAGTTCGATCGTCACTTTCGGGGGACTTTATTCGGTGGAGTTATGGACCCTTATTTAACAAAAAATGTCGTTTCTTGCTGTTTCCGTGCAATAACTGCCACAAATGTGAACCGTTTTTTTTTTCAAACATGGTAACAAGGTTAAATGCCTTAAGGGCTACGCCAAGTTCGATCGTCACTTTCGGCGGACTTTATTCGGTGGAGTTATGGCCCCTTATTCAACAAAAAATGTTGTTTTTTGCTGTTTCCGTGCAATAACTGCCACAAAGGTGATTTTTTTTTAAACTTGGTAACAAGGTTAAATGCCTTAAGGGCTAGTCCAAGTTCGATCGTCACTTTCGGCGGACATTATTCGGTGGAGTTATGGCCCCTTATTTAACAAAAAAAGTCGTTTCTTGCTGTTTCCGTGCAATAACTGCCACAAATGTGAACCGTTTTTTTTCAAAATTGGTAACAATGTTAAATGCCTTAAGGGCTAAGCCAAGTTCGATCGTCAGTTTTGGTGGACTTTATTCGGTGGAGTTATGGCCCCTTATTTAACAAAAAATGTCGTTTCTTGCTGTTTCCGTGCAATAACTGCCACAAATGTGAACCGTTTTTTTATTTGGTGGAGTTATGGCCCCTTATTTAACAAAAAATGTATCTTCCTGTTTCCGTGCAATTACTTCCACAAATGTGAACCGTTTTCTTTCAAACTTAGTAACAACGTTAAATGCCTTAAGGGCTAGGCCAAGTTTGATCGTCACTTTCGGCGGACTTTATTTGGTGGAGTTATGGCCCTTTATTTAACAAAAAAAGTCGTTTCTTGCTGTTTCCGTGCAATAACTGCCACAAATGTGAACCGGTTTTTTTCAAACTTGGTAAACAGGTTAAATGCTTTAAGGGCTAGGCCAAGTTTGATCGTCACTTTCGGGGGACTTTATTCGGTGGAGTTATGTACCCTTATTTAACAAAAAATGTCGTTTCTTGCTGTTTCCGTGCAATAACTGCCACAAATGTGAACCGTTTTTTTTTTCAAACATGGTAACAAGGTTAAATGCCTTAAGGGCTAGGCCAAGTTCGATCATCACTTTCGGCGGACTTTATTCGGTGGAGTTATGGCCCCTTATTCAACAAAAAATGTTGTTTCTTGCTGTTTCCGTGCAATAACTGCCACAAATGTGATTTTTTTTTAAAACTTGGTAACAAGGTTAAATGCCTTAAGGGCTAGTCCAAGTTCGATCGTCACTTTCGGCGGACATTATTCGGTGGAGTTATGGCCCCTTATTTAACAAAAAAAGTCGTTTCTTGCTGTTTCCGTGCAATAACTGCCACAAATGTGAACCGTTTTTTTTCAAAATTGGTAACAAGGTTAAATGCCTTAAGGGCTAAGCCAAGTTCGATCGTCAGTTTTGGTGGACTTTATTCGGTGGAGTTATGGCCCCTTATTTAACAAAAAATGTCGTTTCTTGCTGTTTCCGTCCAATAACTGCCACAAATGTGAACCGTTTTTTTTTTCAAACATGGTAACAAGGTTAAATGCCTTAAGGGCTAGGCCAAGTTCGATCGTCACTTTCGGCGGACTTTATTCGGTGGAGTTATGGCCCCTTATTTAACAAAAAATGTCGTTTTTTTCTGTTTCCGTGCAATAACTGCCTCAAATGTGATTTTTTTTAAAACTTGGTAACAAGGTTAAATGCCTTAAGGGCTAGGCCAAGTTTGATCGTCACTTTCGGCGGACTTTATTCGGTGGAGTTATGGCCCCTTATTTAACAAAAAATGTTGTTTCTTGCTGTTTCTGTGCAATAACTGCCACAAATGTGAACCGTTTTTTTTCAAAATTGGTAACAAGGTTAAATGTCTTAAGGGCTAAACCAAGTTCGATCGTCAAAAAATGTTGTTTCTTGTTGTTTCCGTGCAATAACTGCCACAAATGTGAATCGGTTTTTTTCAAACTTGGTAACAAGGTCAAATGCCTTAAGGGCTAGGCCTAGTTCGATCGTCACTTTCGGTGGACTTTTTTCGGTGGAGTTTTGGCCCCTTAATTAACAAAAAAAGTTGTTTCTTGCTGTTTCCGTGCAATAACTGCCACAAACTTGGTAACAACCTAGGCCAAGTTCGTTTAATTTATCCTGTAATACATGTTCAATAAAAAGTCTACTGACATGTTTAAACCTAACCTCAACATTTTCCTACAATATTTCCTGCAAGCGGGGGATATAAATTTCATGAATTTTCTTGTTTACATAGGGATCATGATTAAGTGTCCGTGGACAAGGCACATTTCCTAGCCTAGTACTGCTTTGTTTACTCAGGGATCATGATTAAGTGTCCTTGGACAAGGCATATTTCCTAGCCTGGTACTGCTTTGTTTACCCAGGGATCATGATAAAGAGTCCTTGGTTAAGGCACATTTCCTAGCCTGGTACTGCTTTGTTTACCCAGGGATCATGATTAAGTGTCCTTGGACAAGGCATATTTCCTAGCCTAGTACTGCTTTGTTTACATAGGAATCATGATTAAGTGTCCTTGGACAAGGCATATTTCCTAGCCTAGTACTGCTTTGTTTACCCAGGGATCATGATTAAGTGTCCGTGGACAAGGCACATTTCCTAGCCTAGAACTGCTTTGTTTACCCAGGGATCATGATTAAGTTTCCGTGGACATTGCACATTTCCTAGCCTAGAACTGGTTTGTTTACCCAGGGATCATGAATAAGTGTCCTTGGACAAGGCATATTTCCTAGCCTAGTACTGGTTTGTTTACCCAGGGATCATGAAAAAGTGTCCTTGGACAAGGCACATATCCTAGCCTTGTACTGCTTTGTTTACCCAGGGATCATGAATAAGTGTCCTTGGACAAGGCATATTTCCTAGCCTAGTACTGCATTGTTTACCCAGGGATCATGAATAAGTGTCCTTGGACAAGGCACATTTTTTAGCCTAGTACTGCTTTGTTTACCCAGGGATCATGAATAAGTGTCCTTGGACAAGGCACATTTTCTAGCCTAGTACTGCTTTGTTTACCCAGGGATCATGAATAAGTGTCCTTGAACAATGCACATTTTCTAGCCTAGTACTGATTTGTTTACTCAGGGATCATGATTAAGTGAACTGTCGTCGTGATATAATTGAAATAATGTTGAAAGTAAAACAATAAAATAATCCTACGGTTAAGATCCCAAAAGTACCTGCATTCTGGCTGACGAATTTGGTACTGTAAACTAATATTACTGAACGAGGAAGTAGTTATAATTTGATTGATGCAAGTACTACAATTAGCTAACGTTATGTCCTCTCTGAAATGTTCTTTTATGTGTGCGCGCGTGTGTGGTATGTATATATGTTATACGCTAGCGTATGCTTTGTTTTGCGTGTCATGGTCGGATCAGTTACGAAGAACATCACCAGTGACATGCTCTGCTCTGAGTGCGTGTGATACTCGCTATTACGTTAAAACAATTATTGTTTGATAAATTACTCAGCTAAAGTAAGCTCATATTTTCTGAACATGTTAAATATTCACCGTGCTTCCTGTAAATCAATCTTTACTAGAGAGGACCTAATATAAGCAATGAGCTTTCAGTTCAATCCATTTCTCCATTGTATATTTATTGATGTTTCCTATTATATAAACTGTATGAGAATTTAATATGTTTAAACTAATTATACATGAATCTGGACGAGAAAGTAGTTATAACTTGATTAGTAGATTTGACAGTTAGCCTATGTCGCGGTCTGAACTTGTACACAGTTGCAGAGGTTACATGTAAGCGGCCCGGTTAGCTCAGTCGGTAGAGTATTTGCCCTGAGAGCGAGAGGTCTTGTGTTCGAATCCCGGACTGGCTGCATGTTATTCTCTCCTTGCTACTTTGGCGCCCAATAAGGGACCGTGACAGCACTGCTTGTGAAAGTCTTACATTGCTTGTAGTGTGTTTTATGACATCATTGTCACTGGAATTCTGAAATTCGATGACGATGACGAATTTGCAGATAAGCAGGGGATGTATGTGTAGGTCCGAACTGGAGAGCGATCCGGTTAGCTCAATCGATAAGGTATTTGTCCTAAAAGCGAAAGGTCCTGGGTTCGAGCTCCGGACTGGCTGTATGTTTTCTCTCATTATTTCACGTGTATAACAATTATCTGGACGCAGATTTACAACTAAAGATATCCTTTGTACTTGAACGTCAGATCTCATTAAAACCAGAAGAAAGAGTCGATGCAGTAGCATTCGCTCCAATAGATATTATGTCTCTCTGATACAGATTTCCATCGATTGACCTTTGACCGCAGCCAATCAAATTGTCGTAAACAGGAGATTACCATATAAATAAACGAGGTAGAGAAGCGGTGATTGCCGATTATTCCTATTGTATAGAAACGAGCACCTTAGTCTGGAGTAACTTCCCCTTATTCCTACTATCATAGGAAGTCTGGAACCAGACTACGAGCACCTTAGTCTGGAGTAACTTCCCCTTATTCCTACTATCATAGGAAGTCTGGAACCAGGCTACGAGCACCTTAGTCTGGAGTACCTTCCCCTTATTTCTACTATCATAGGACGTCTGGAATCAGACTACGAGTTCCTGCATTTAAAATAACATATTGATTCCTATTTGATATTAAGAATTACCTAGTGTGACCCGACTGATGGAATTATCACCCGCCCGGGGTCAGTCATATTACGTCGACCAGTTGACATACAATGTTCCCACGTGTTTTCTGGCTTCACCACACCAGTACTCCATACTGCTGTCTTTCCAAGCAACCATTGGCTGATGCTCCAAATGTAATGATGGTCCATTATTGGACGGCGAATGACACTTACAAGCAATTAGAGATAAATGTTCAATATCTGTTTTTCCACATAGAATGATGGTCCATTGGTGGACGACGAATTACACTTCCAAGCAATAAGAGATAATGTTCAATATATGTTGGTGGACGACGAATGATACTTGTAAGCAATAAGAGATAATGTTCAATATATGTTGGTGGACGACGAATGACACTTGCAAGCAATAAGAGATAATGTTCAATATATGTTGGTGGACGACGAATGACACTTGCAAGCAATAAGAGATAATGTTCAATATATGTTGGTGGACGACGAATGACACTTACAAGCAATAAGAGATAATGTTCAATATATGTTGGTGGACGACGAATGACACTTACAAGCAATAAGAGATAATGTTCAATATATGTTGCTGGACGACGAATGACACTTGCAAGCAATTAGAGATAATGTTCAATATATGTTGGTGGACGGCGAATGACACTTGCAAGCAATAAGAGATAAATGTTTAATATATGTTGGTGGACGACGAATGACACTTACAATCAATTAGACATAATGTTTAATATATGTTGGTGGACGACGAATGACGCTTGCAAGCAATTAGAGATAATGTTCAATATCTGTTGGTAGACTACGAATGACACAGGCAAGCAATTAAAAATAAATGTTCAATATCTGTTGGTGGACGACGAATGACACTTGCAAGCAATTAGAGATAAATGTTAAATATCTGTTGATGGACGACGGATGACACTTGCAGGCAATAAGAGATACATGTTCAATATCTGTTCCTGGGCGACGAATTACACCTGCAAGCAATAAGAGATAATGTTCAATATATGTTTTTCCACATAATCTTCTTGTTCCCTAGCAACGCGGGGACTTTTAGTCTTAAATAAAAAAAAAGAAATCTTTGATCCTTTAAGATAGAGTAATTCAGGCCTTCATGTGCCACTTGTTTATACAGATAGCCGTGTTAATAACGTTTTTGTCCATACTTTCCGGGTTTTCTGACAAATATAGGTCACCATGTCATTCAGACAAGATCACGGGACACGTCATGCGGAAACCGTCCGATTAGTCTTTTCGACCAACGGTTATCTAGGATTTTCTTCTCCCCAGTGCGCCATGTAACCATACGTATGGAAGGGTATTAACGCATAAATTGCATCTTTCCTTCTTACATTACAACTTGCATTCGTACATTTACATCTTGCATTCGTACATTCACATCTTGCTTTGTGACATTCACATCTTGCTTTGTGACATTCACATCTTGCTTTGTGAACTTGCACATCATGCTTTGTACATCTTGCGTTGTGACATGCACATCTTGCTTTGTACATCTTGCGTTGTGACATGCACATCTTGCTTTGTGACTTGCACATCATGCTTTGTACATCTTGCGTTGTGACATGCACATCTTGCTTTGTACATCTTGTTTTGTGACTTGCACATCATGCTTTGTACATCTTGCGTTGTGACATGCACATCTTGCTTTGTACATCTTGCTTTGTGACATGCACATCTTGCTTTATGTCTTGTTATGTGATATGCACATATTGCAATATATATTGTCTGTTATTCTCGTTATTTAACACCATCAATTAATATTAATTTGATGAGATGAATTCATGTTTATATTCTAATTTCAATAACAACTTCCTCTTTACGAATGACAAATGTCAGTGTGCATAGCAGTAACAATGACGAATAGCCGAATGTAGAAAGCCGAATGTAAACAGCATAATACAGAAGGCATAATACGATGCGACACCTGGTGTAATAATGACGCGACAACCAAATTATGCTAACAGGTGGCGCTACGTGTGTGTTGTCGGCAATTTCCGTAAATGACTCTCAAATATACTTTGAAGATAAGGTGTGTGAAGTTAGCACGTAGGTCGTAGCTCGTAGGTCGACACTCAAATTTATTTTCAGAAAGTGTTGACCTGGCTCGTAGGTCGTAGGTCGACAGTCACATTTATTTTCAGAAAGTGTCGACCTGGCTCGTAGGTCGTAGGTTGACACTCACATTTATTTTCAGAAAGTGTCGACCTGGCTCGTAGGTCGTAGGTCGACACTCACGTTTATTTTCAGAAAGTGTCGACCTGGCTCGTAGGTCGTAGGTCGACACTCACATTTATTTTCAGAAAGTGTCGACCTGGCTCGTAGGTCGTAGGTCGACACTCACGTTTATTTTCAGAAAGAGTCGACCTGGCTCGTAGGTCGTAGGTCGAGACTCACATTTATTTTCAGAAAGTGTCGACCTGGCTCGTAGGTCGTAGGTCGACACTCACGTTTATTTTCAGAAAGTGTCGACCTGGCTCGTAGGTCGTAGGTCGACACTCACATTTATTTTCAATAAGTGTCGACCTGGCTCGTAGGTCGTAGGTCGACAGTCAAACTTACATTAAGATAGTGTTGACCTGGCGCGTAGGTCGTAGGTCGACAGTCAAACTTATGTTCAGAAAGTGTTGACCTGGCTCGTAGGTCGTAGGTCGACAGTCAAATTTACATGAAGATAGTGTTGATCTGGCGCGTAGGTCGTAGGTCGACAGTCAAACTTATGTTCAGAAAGTGTTGACCTGGCGCATAGGTCGTAGGTCGACAGTCAAATTTATTTTGTTTCCGAACATGCGCCTTCTGCTGTCAAAAACCGTGTTGGTCGCGTTCTGTTCTGTGACATGTTCTATTATTTGTTTACAGTTAGACGATGAATCGCCGATCTAGCGAAGAATTTGAAATAAGGTTAAAACATTAAATAAAAAAATGCATCATGCCATCAAGCAAAATGTTCAAGGACGATCCTAATGTCAGATAACCGAATGTAATATTGAATGTATGAACGCAAAATTTAAATGTACGGAAGCAAGATGTGCATGTCACAACGCAAGATGTACACAGCATGATGTGCAAGTCACAAAGCAAGATGTGAATGTCACAAAGCAAGATGTGCATGTCACAACGCAAGATGTACAAAGCAAGATGTGCATGTCACAACGCAAGATGTACAAAGCATGATGTGCAAGTCACAAAGCACGATGTACAAAGCAAGATGTGCATGTCACAACGCAAGATGTACAAAGCATGATGTGCAAGTCACAAAGCAAGATGTGCATGTCACAACGCAAGATGTACAAAGCAAGATGTGCATGTCACAACGCAAGCTGTACAAAGCATGATGTGCAAGTCACAAAGCAAGATGTACAAAGCAAGATGTGCATGTCACAACGCAAGATGTACAAAGCATGATGTGCAAGTCACAAAGTAAGATGTGAATGTCACAAAGCAAGATGTGAATGTAATAATGCAAGATGTAAATGTACGAATGCAAGTTGTAATGTAAGAAGGAAAGATGCAATGTATGCGTTAATACCCTTCCATAAAGAAATAAATGAAATGAAACGTTTTGATTGGCCGTTTATCTTTTATAAAGATATTTCTTCTTTGTCTTAAAACGGTTGATTGTTTAACTGTTTGGTGCTTTACGCCGTTTCAACAATGTTTTAGTTAAATCACGGTATTTCCTGTGTAAGTTACTAGAACTTCTGGTCCATTTATCATGAGACCAGCTAGTCAGTCGTAATGCTAACCCCACAACCCCGCACGCCAAGGAGCGCAGCCATTACTACTTTTTTTACCTGTTTAATTACGGTAGCTCAGTCGGTGGCAACGCGGGCTGTCAATCCATGGGTTGTGAGTTCGAATCCCAGCTCGGCCAACATTCTTTCCAATGTTTGACAAAAGTCACTGTGACATGCGTCATCCATCTTTCACCAATGGGCTGTTTATAACAGTCTATGTGGAAAAGCAGCCAGTTGCTTGGAAAGTATGTTGTGTGGTGTACTGGTGTGGAAAAAACCAGGAAACGCATGAGTAGGTGAACTGGTCGCCGTGATATGACTGAACAATTGTTGAAAACGGCATTAAGCCCTAATCAATCAATCTAAATATGGAATACGATAATAGTACCTTTATTAGTAAAAACGTCTTTAAATAATAAATCCAGTAATATTATTACTATTGATTTAAAATTCTAAAAAGAGACAGTTCAATTATCTTTATTTTGTCTTAACCCTTTCCTTACATACAACAGATCTGCAGCAGACGACTTTATAAACAAAGTGACACAAACCGGAAAAATCTCTATAAAAGATAGCTTAATTGTTTAAAACAAAGTTGAAAACATTGTGGCCAAAGGAGAAATTGCTCATGAGTAATCTCACCTTTGTCCACAATGTTTTCAAAAGTCGCCTGCTGCTATTGCGTCAAAATGCGTCTGCAGGTGGAGAAGGGTTAACTCTTCTAGCGCCGAATTGTTAAACCTATACTCTTCCATGGTTAAAATCGGGAGTCCCCATTTCTCATGTAATAAGATTTTTTTTAATATTTAGGTAACTAAAAGCGAACAATGCTGATTTCAGGTGAGACAGCTCGTTACGAGCTGACTCACCTGAATCTGTATTGTTTGCTAAAAAACCTCAATAACGCCTTTGGCGCTGAAAGATATATATAGGTCACAATGTCGTTAAAACAATGAATCCGTTAACGCTTTACGTTTATTGGTGATTTATACCTTTAAAGGGACTGTTTCATAGTCTTATTGTTTGTCTTAATGCGAGATATCGAGTGGTGAACTGGCCGCCGTGATATGTCAGACATTGAAACGCTTTCTGTTTGTCTTAATGCGATATATTGGGTGGTGAACTGGCCGCCGTAATATGTCAGACATTGAAACTCTTTATGTTTGTCTTAATGCAATATATCGGGTTGTGAACTGACCGCCGTGATAGGTCAGACATTGAAACTATTTCTGTTTGTCTTAATGCGATATATCGAGTGGTGAACTGACCTCCGTGATAGGTCAGACATTGAAACTCTTGCTGTTTGTCTTTATGCGATATATCGGGTTGTGATCTGGCTGCCGTGATAGGTCAGACATTGAAACTCTTTCTGTTTGTCTTAATGCGATATATCGGGTTGTGAACTGGCTGCCGTGATAGGTCAGACATTGAAACTCTTTCTGTTTGTCTTAATGCAATATATCGAGTGGTGAACTGGCCGCCGTAATAGGTCAGACATTGAAGCTCTTTCTGTTTGTCTTAATGCGATATATCGGGTGATGAACTGGCCGCCGTGATAGATCAGACATTGAAACTCTTTCTGTTTGTCTTAATGCGATATATCGGGTGGTGGACTGGCTGCTGTGATAGGTCAGACATTGAAACTATTTCTGTTTGTCTTAATGCGATATATCGGTTGGTGAACTGGCTGCCGTCATATGTCAGACATTGAAACTATTTCTGTTTGTCTTAATGCAATATATCGAGTGGTGAACTGGCCGCCGTCATATGTCAGACATTGAAACTATTTCTGTTTGTCTTAATGCGATATATCGAGTGGTGAACTGACCTCCGTGATAGGTCAGACATTGAAACTATCTTTGTTTTTCCTAATGTGATATATCGGCTGATGAACTGGCCGCCGTGATATGTCAGACATTGAAACTCTTTCTGTTTGTCTTAATGCGATATATCGAGTGGTAAACTGATCGCCGTGATAGGTCAGACATTGAAACTCTTTCTGTTTGTCTTAATGCGATATATCGGGTGGTAAACTGGCCACCGTGTGATAGGTCAGACATATGTTTTGAAAACGTCGTTAAACCCGAAAAATCAATCCCATGAGAACTGTCATATTGATGATTTGATATGTATAACAATTGCGATCAAATTGCGACTAATATTTCTTTTGTCGTCAGAATAATACCTACAAAACAAATTGTTTGTCTAGAAATGAGTGTATACCTTCACCAGAATGCATTGAATATATGACATTGAGTTTAAATTCATTATAAATAAGCATAGGATGCACTGGAAATGATTGATTTTTAATTATTTTTTATAATTTTTAGCTTGTTTGAAAATGAAAGTAGAGTATGTGAAAACCCAGCCCGATTTCGTCTAAAATGAAAACATTGCGGAAAAAATATAAATAATGTTCATAGTTTATCTGATGCAAATGTCACACAATTCTTATATATATATATCTTTACCGTCACTCTTGTCTAATTGTATTTTATTGTTGTATATTATATTAAGGGCCTTACTACTTGAAATGAAATATATCTCTGTCTATATCTATGTCTATGTCTATGTCTACGTTCTCTAGTGGCGGGGTTTATTTGATGTCTCCGTATCATCGTAATTATTACAATTATGCGGACATTTGCCCAACATGCAACAATGAACAAATAAATATATCCATAATATTATCTACAAAGAGAATTGTAATGAGCCAGCTCATCAGAATAGCCATCCTTTTATACTTTAGACACCTTAACAATGGCTGTCCTCCTTCATGCTCAGGGTGCTAGCATTAGGTTGATTGATTGATAATGGTTTAACGCCGTTTTCAACATTTCCTCGGTCATATCACGGCGGCCAGTTCACCTACTCATATGTGTGAAGGTTTTCTCACACCAGTACTCCACACAACATACTTTCCAAGCAACGGGCTGCTTTTCCACATAGACTGTTAAACAGCCCGTTGGTGAAAGACGAATGACGCTTGTCACAGTGACATTTGTCAAACGTTGGAAAAAATGGTGGCCGAGCTGGGGTTTCGAACAACCACTACCACAGCACGCGTCGCTACCGACTGAGCTACCTGGGTTAGCATTATGACTGACTGGCTGGGGTTTTACGCAGTTTTCAACATGATTTCAGTTATATTACGGCGACAGTTCACTTATTCATAATCTCTGGGTAGAAAACTGTACTAGCCTAGGAATGCGCCTTGTTCAAAGGCACTCCACCATGAATGCCGCGACTGGTGATCGACTGGTGAAAGAACAAACAAAACAGAAACACTGATCATAACTGCGTTTTGTTTTAAAAACCTGGTTCTCATTAACTGCAATGAGCTACAAGTGTGAAGCTACATATTGAGCTATTTTATATGTAGGCAAATAGAGAAGGATCAGGCGAGACTGGGATTGACCAATCAGAAGTCATAATCGGCGAACAGAGTTTATTTTCAGAGTTGAATTTTTCGAGAACTGGCAGTATTCCCACTTCGTCGGACGTATATGAATATACTTTCATACGTAAACGTCTTATTTCATATTCATGAATATACTCATGTAGAGGGATTGGTACTTAAGTTTTGATTTTAGCACGTGCATGGGAAAAGATACAAGTTGGCTTTCGTGAACAGTATATATCCAGATATCAGAGTGTGCATCTGTACAGTCTTATCACGATCTTCACTGTTCACATATAACGTACACGAGATTCTGTCAGCTTGTGTGTAGATTTTGATAAGACGCAGAAGGTTGACAAGATAATCTGAACCTCCGCTGTTCAAAAACTGCCAACGTGATCCTTATTCACATGCACTAGGTCGAAGTACATAGTAGTTTGGACGCGGGAAAGTAGACAATATGACAATTCATAGATCCAATATAGTATTTTAAGACACGGCCATCGTCATACATCACAAAAAACAACAATTAATCGTTAAAAACTACCCTGTTCTCATGCATCACATGGCTTTTTTTGCACCAACTCATATTCTACTTCAGCGTATCTCTTTCACTGCCGAATTTCACAAAGGCAACTCTTCCATGTTGACAATTTAATGTCTAAGTGGCAAACGAGCTGTCTCTCCCGAATCTATATTGTTTGAAAAAGCCTTTAATTGCCTTTGGCATATAAAGAATTAACGTTTACAGGTCGTAACATACAGACAGCGCTAGTATCACTTCCGGTTTAGTTTATTTTGGGTTTTACGCCGCTTTCAACTGCTAAGGTTACATAGCGGCGGAAAGGAAAGATGATATTGGTCCCACACCTTATATTTACATCGAGACAATAATTAACAAGGCATGAAACCAATATCACCCACCTGTTAGAGCTCATTCGTTGTATTGACTCCATTCGTTCAGTCCCAGTTAGCTGGCTCTTACTTAATTACGCTGGCGTCGTGATGTCACACCACTTAAATACTGTTGAAAACGGCACCAATCCCAATTAGTCCAATTAGTCCAATATATCAAATATTTATTGCACGTTCTACTTACACCGTTCCCACATGTACATACATTTTTTTTTAGCAGAATACTTTGAAAACTTCTAGACAAACACATGGGAAACCTCTATATATATAAAAAAGTAAATATTGAATATGATTGAAACCATTTTGGTAACAATGGGAAATTGCAACGTTTTCTTAAGTCGCCTCAACATTCGTCTGCATTTGGTTAACTATGAATTGTTTTTTGTAAACTTCCCTTTCCCACATACAACAAATCTGCAGCAGATGCCTTAGAAATCATAATGCAAAAACACGTGAAATCAGTGTAAATGAAAGTATAAATACTAAATGGAGTTAAAAACCTTGTGACAATGTTTTAAAAAAATACCTGCTACATATGTGTCAAAATAGGTCTGCCAGTGAGGAATAGTTAATGATATAAAAACCCGCCAATATTTCGTACTTCATCAAATATACCACTTCTGGTTATACAAAGGCGAATTAGTACTTTAACCCTTTCCCTCATGTAGACGCTTTCTGACGCCTCTGCAGCAGACAGCTTTTTGAAAACATAGTGACAAAAGAAGAAATTGCACAAAACGTGCAATTTCTCCTTTTGCCACAATGTTTTCCACTTTTCGTCATAGGTTATCCATTCAATTATGGAGATTTTCTATGTTTTGACGAAATATATTCAAAGTCGTCTGCTGCAGAATTGTCGTATGAGGGAAAGGGTTAAACAATACATGAGCAGTTCCACGAGTAAACCAACACTATGGATACTGCGTAACGTACCGACCCTAATCAGCCTAATCTGTGCCAACACATTCCGTCTCAGAGGGATAGAGGCATACAGTAAAGATTCATGAAACAGAAAATCCACAGGAGGCGAAACGTGTCTGTCCGGGTGAGTCTGCGCGGCATGCTTAGGCTGATCCGGGTCGATACGTTACGCAGAGTCCACAATGTTGGATTTTCTCGCGGGACGGCTCACATACAGTCAACATGCTGGATCAGAATCTCCATATATATCCATAGATGACAGTTTGCTGACAGTTAGGTGTCAAAGAAACAGGTTGTCTTGTCTCTCTTTAATAATATACGAGTTTTAACGCTGGGAAATTGGTCATCGGGCAATCGAGATCCAGTGTAGGCCTTGATTCGCTTATGTATACATTCAGTTCGGTTAGGAACTGCTACTGCACTATTCACCATCAAGTGTTAACCGCCTCGGTTGTGTATGTATAGAGCTTCAGCCTCGGTTGCTGGAGGTTGCGGGTTCGATCCACGGCCGAATCAAGGTAGTAATGGCTGCCCTCCTTGGCGCTCAGGGTTGCGGAGTTAGCATTACGACTTACTGGCTGGTGTCAGGATAAATGTAACCGTTGTTCTGGTAAGTTACCCAGGAATGATCGTGATATAACTGAAACAATGAGGGACATTAATGATAATTATATTATCTCCCTTGTCAGATAAAGACCAAGGAAGACCAAATAGTTGGTAGGTCCTTTTAGTTGGAATCCTTTGTCTTTATCGTTATTTCGCAATGAGATATTGCAATTACTCTGTACACTTTAATCATAAATGTGTTAATTAAAGTGATGATTCAAAAGAGAAAATTTACATAGCAGTGTTTAAAGAAAACAAATGTGGAATTACTAATCCATCTAATAACAGTTGGCCAAGAAAATGCAATTATAAGTGCACCATCCAGTGCAAAGAAACCAATGATAAAAACAGAGGAAACCAAATGATAGGACCTAGCTAGATGTAGAGAGTATTAAAGGGAGATAACTGACCGATGTCTCCAATTGTTGTAAGCGGCGTTAAACACTAAACAATAAATCAGTCGGATCAGCTCGTCTTAAAGTTTGAATATTCACCAACATGTTACTTGTCTTCCACACATATAAAATCTTTCGAAAGTTTATATTCAGCCAAACATATAATTTTTTTTTTTTAATCAAGGTAAACTTATTGAATAGAGATTAAAAAGAAATGTGGCAATAGGAGAAATTATTTCTTTTGCCTCGCGTTTTTTTTTCTATTGTAGCAGGTGCGCAAAAGAAAAGAAAAAAGGCGTCTATATATGGAAAATGATTGACATCTCCCTACCACTTCCTTCGATCAAATTCGGTTAACCCTTTCCCACATAAAGAGGCTTTCTGGCGCCTAAGCAGCAGACAACTTAAAAATAATCTAGGCAAAAATGTGAAAACTCTCTATCAATGAACTGATAATATCTGAATGAAGTTGAACATATTTTGGCAAAAGGAGAACAAACTCGTTTTGAGCAATTTCTCCTTTTTTAACAATGTTTTCAAAAGTTATCTGCTGCAGAGGCGTCAGAAAGCGTTTATATGTGAGAAAGGATTCAGATACTAGCGGTAACATTATGAGCTCGTTCATGGAAAAGGTGTAAGTTGGCATTTTAGAATAGTGTACGCTATGCCGTATCATAATTTACACAATTTAACAGTGTACTCTCTGTCGTAACAGAATCTACACAATGTAACAGTGTACTCTCTGCCGTATCATAATCTACATAATTTAACAGTGTACTCTCTACCGTATCATAATCTACACTATTTAACAGTGTACTCTTTGTCGTATCTGAATCTCACAATATAAAAGTGTACTCTCTGTCGTATCTGAATCTACACAATGTAACAGTGTACTAGCTCTGTCGTATCTGAATCTACACACTTTAACAGTGTACTCTCTGCCGTATCAGAATTTACACAATGTAACAGTGTACGCAATGCCGTATCAGAATATACACAATGCAACAGTGTACTATCTAACGTATCATAATCTACACAATGTAACAGTGTACGCAATGCCGTATCAGAATATACACAATGCAACAGTGTACTATCTAACGTATCATAATATACACAATGTAACAGTGTACGCTATGCCGTATCATAATTTACACAATGTAACAGTGTACTCTATGTCGTATCATAATCTACACAATATAACACTGTACACTCTACCGTATCAATATCTATACAATGTAACAGTGTACTCTCTGTCGTATCAGAATCTACACAATGTAACAGTGTACTCTCTACCGTATCAATATCTATACAATGTAACAGTGTACTCTCTACCGTATCAGAATCTACACAATGTAACAGTGTACTCTCTACCGTATCATAATTTACACAATGCAACAGTGTACACTCTACCGTATCATAATTTACACAATTTAACAGTGTACTCTCTGTCGTATCAGAATCTACACAATGTAACAGTGTACTCTCTGTCGTATCAGTATATACACAATTTAACAGTGTACTCTCTGCCGTATCATAATTTACACAATGTAACAGTGTACACTCTACCGTATCATAATCTACACAATTTAACAGTGTACTCTCTGCCGTATCATAATCTACACAATTTAACAGTGTACGCTCTGTAGTATCATAATCTACACAATGTAACAGTGTACTCTGTGCCATATCATAATCTACACAATTTAACAGTGTACTCTCTGCCGTATCAATATATATACAATGTAACTTTGTACGCTCTACCGTATCAGAATCTACACAATGTAACAGTGTACTCTCTACCGTATCAATATCTATACAATGTAACAGTGTACGCTCTACCGTATCAATATCTATACAATGTAACAGTATACTCTATACGGTATCAATATCTATACAATGTAACAGTGTACGCTCTACCGTATCAATATCTATACAATGTAACTTTGTACACTCTGTCTTATCAATATCTATACAATGTAACAGTGTACTCTCTACCGTATCATAATCTACACAATGTAACAGTGTACACTCTGTCGTATCATAATCTACACAATGTAACAGTGTACTCTCTACCGTATCAATATATATACAATGTAACAGTGTACTCTCTGTCGTATCATAATCTACACAATGTAACAGTGTACTCTCTGTCGTATCAGTATATACACAATTTAACAGTGTACTCTCTGCCGTATCATAATTTACACAATGTAACAGTGTACACTCTACCGTATCATAATCTACACAATTTAACAGTGTACTCTCTGCCGTATCATAATCTACACAATTTAACAGTGTACGTTCTGTAGTATCATAATCTACACAATGTAACAGTGTACTCTATGCCATATCATAATCTACACAATTTAACAGTGTACTCTCTGCCGTATCAATATCTATACAATGTAACTTTGTACGCTCTACCGTATCAGAATCTACACAATGTAACAGTGTACTCTCTACCGTATCAATATCTATACAATGTAACAGTGTACGCTCTACCGTATCAATATCTATACAATGTAACAGTATACTCTCTACCATATCAATATCTATACAATGTAACAGTGTACGCTCTACCGTATCAATATCTATACAATGTAACTTTGTACACTCTGTCTTATCAATATCTATACAATGTAACAGTGTACTCTCTACCGTATCATAATCTACACAATGTAACAGTGTACTCTATGCCATATCATAATCTACACAATTTAACAGTGTACTCTCTGCCGTATCAATATCTATACAATGTAACTTTGTACGCTCTACCGTATCAGAATCTACACAATGTAACAGTGTACTCTCTACCGTATCAATATCTATACAATGTAACAGTGTACGCTCTACCGTATTAATATCTATACAATGTAACAGTATACTCTCTACCGTATCAATATCTATACAATGTAACAGTGTACGCTCTACCGTATCAATATCTATACAATGTAACTTTGTACACTCTGGCTTATCAATATCTATACAATGTAACAGTGTACTCTCTACCGTATCATAATCTACACAATGTAACAGTGTACACTCTGTCGTATCATAATCTACACAATGTAACAGTGTACTCTCTACCGTATCACTATCTATACAATGTAACAGTGTACTCTCTGTCGTATCATAATCTACACAATGTAACAGTGTACTCTCTGCCGTGTCAGAATCTACAGAATTTAACAGTGTACTCAATACCGTATCAGAATATACACAATGTAACAGTGTACTCTCTACCGTATCATAATCTACACAATGTAACAGTCTACTCTCTGTCGTATCAGAATCTACACAATGTAACAGTGTACTCTCTGTCGTATCAGAATCTACACAATTTAACAGTGTACGCTCTGTCGTATCATAATCTACACAATATAGCAGTGTACTCTCTACCGAATCAGAATCTACACAATGTTACAGTGTACTCTCTACCGTATCATAATCTACACAATGTAACAGTGTACTCTCTGTCGTATCACAATCTACACAATTTAACAGTGTACTCTCTGTCGTATCAGAATCTACACAATGTAACAGTGTACTCTCTGTCGTATCAGAATCTACACAATTTAACAGTGTACGCTCTGTCGTATCATAATCTACACAATATAACAGTGTACACTCTACCGTATCATAATTAACACAATGTAACAGTGTACGCTCTGTCGTATCAGAATCTACACAATTTAACAATGTACTCTCTGTCGTATCAGAATATACACAATTTAACAGTGTACTCTCTGCCGTATCATAATTTTACACAATGTAACAGTGTACGCTCTGTAGTATCATAATCTACACAATGTAACAGTGTACTCTCTGCCGTATCATAATCTACACAATTTAACAGTGTACTCTCTGCCGTATCAATATCTATACAATGTAACTTTGTACGCTCTACCGTATCAGAATCTACACAATGTAACAGTGTACTCTCTACCGTATCAATATCTATACAATGTAACAGTGTACGCTCTACCGTATCAATATCTATACAATGTAACAGTGTACGCTCTACCGTATCAATATCTATACAATGTAACTTTGAACACTCTGTCGTATCAATATCTATACAATGTAACAGTGTACTCTCTACTGTATCATAATCTACACAATGTAACAGTGTACACTCTGTCGTATCATAATCTACACAATGTAACAGTGTACTCTCTGCCGTATCAATATCTATACAATGTAACAGTGTACTCTCTGTCGTATCATAATCTACACAATGTAACAGTGTGCTCTCTGCCGTATCAGAATCTACATAATTTAACAGTGTACTCAATACCGTATCAGAATATACACAATATAACAGTGTACTCTCTACCGTATCATAATCTACACAATGTAACAGTTTACTCTCTGTCGTATCAGAATCTACACAATGTAACAGTGTACTTTCTGCCGTATCATAATCTACACAATATAACAGTGTACTCTCTACCGAATCAGAATCTACACAATGTTACAGTGTACTCTCTACCGTATCATAATCTACACAATGTAACAGTGTACTCTCTGTCGTATCATAATCTACACAATTTAACAGTGTACTCTCTGTCGTATCAGAATCTACACAATGTAACAGTGTACTCTCTGTCGTATCAGAATCTACACAATTTAACAGTGTATGCTCTGTCGTATCATAATCTACACAATATAACAGTGTACTCTCTGTCGTATCAGAATCTACACAATGTAACAGTGTACTCTCTGTCGTATCAGAATCTACACAATTTAACAGTGTATGCTCTGTCGTATCATAATCTACACAATATAACAGTGTACTCTCTACCGTATCATAATCTACACAATGTTACAGTGTACACTCTACCGTATCAATATCTATACAATGTAACAGTGTACTCTCTGTCGTATCAGAATCTACACAATTTAACAGTGTACGCTCTGTCGTATCATAATCTACACATTATAACAGTGTACTGTCTACCGTATCAGAACCTACACAATGTAACAGTGTACTCTCTACCGTATCAATATCTATACAATGTAACAGTGTACTCTCTACCGTATCAGAATCTACACAATGTTACAGTGTACTCTCTACCGTATCATAATTTACACAATGCAACAGTGTACACTCTACCGTATCATAATTTACACAATTTAACAGTGTACTCTCTGTCGTATCAGAATATACACAATTTAACAGTGTACTCTCTGTCGTATCAGAATATACACAATTTAACAGTGTACTCTCTGCCGTATCATAATTTACACAATGTAACAGTGTACACTCTACCGTATCATAATCTACACAATGTAACAGTGCACTCTCTACCGTATCATAATCTACACAATTTAACAGTGTACTCTCTGCCGTATCATAATCTATACAATTTAACAGTGTACGCTCTGTAGTATCATAATCTACACAATGTAACAGTGTACTCTCTGCCGTATCATAATCTACACATTTTAACAGTGTACTCTCTGCCGTATCAATATCTATACATTGTAACTTTGTACGCTCTACCGTATCAGAATCTACACAATGTAACAGTGTACTCTCTACCGTATCAATATCTATACAATGTAACAGTGTACGCTCTACCGTATCAATATCTATACAAGTAACAGTATACTCTCTACCGTATCAATATCTATACAATGTAACAGTGTACGCTCTACCGTATCAATATCTATACAATGTAACTTTGTACATTCTGTCGTATCAATATATATACAATGTAACAGTGTACTCTCTACCGTATCATAATCTACACAATGTAACAGTGTACACTCTGTCGTATCATAATCTACACAATATAACAGTGTACTCTCTGTCGTATCATAATCTACACAATTTAACAGTGTACGCTCTGTCGTATCATAATCTACACAATATAACAGTGTACACTCTACCGTATCAGAATCTACACAATGTAACAGTGTACTCTCTGTCGTATCAGAATCTACACAATGTAACAGTGTACACTCTACCGTATCAGAATCTACACAATGTAACAGTCTACACTCTGTCTTATCAGAATCTACACAATGTAACAGTGTACTCTCTGCCGTATCAGAATCTACACAATGTAACAGTGTACACTCTGTCGTATCAGAATCTACACAATGTAACAGTGTACACTCTACCGTATCAGAATCTACACAATGTAACAGTGTACTCTCTGCCGTATCACAATCTACACAATTTAATAGAATCTTCTTACAAGCTTGTGATATATGTGACTAGTCAATATCTTGATTAGACTTTACGGATTCAAGATTTTGATTAGACTATGTGGATTTACAGGTATATCTGGAACACAATGCTCAAATAATTCAACTTGCACCATCTTCAAATGGATGGGATTCGTGTCGTTATCTGAAGTTTAGTAAAATATAACTTTAATGAAGCTGAAAATGGCCCAATTGTAGGTCAAGCAAGGAAATAAGTTTGCCCCCAAATTATTGTAAACCATGTCTAATAAACATAGTGCTTGATAATAATCCTCCTCGGTGTGGGAGGTCGTGGGTTCAATTCCCGGCCAGGTCAGTTATTGGAAGTAATGGCTTTATCTCCTTGGCGCCCAGGAGTGTGAGCTGATTACGACTGATTGACTGGTGTCCGGATAATTGTTTCAGTAGTTCTGGTAACTTACTCAGGAAACGCTGCGATATGACTGATATATTGCTATAAGCTGCCTGAACTGTCAAACTAACAAATACACTACAGCAGTGCTTGCTGGTAATGTTTCATGTTTCTTGGTTGTTCACCATGTTATTGCTAGCACAAGCGATGCATTATGAATTTCCTTATTGCTGTCCATAATAAAAATGTCACAAGGTATACATATATTGGTCATTGTCTAGCAAATGGGTTTAACCCTTTCACACTAACAGACGCTTTCTGACGCCTTTGCAGTAAACGATATTTGAAAACATTGTGTCCAGTGGTGAAATTGTCATGATGAGCAATTTCTCTTTTTGTCACATTGTTTTCAACTCTTTAAAATGATTATCCTTTCGTTTACAGAGATTTTCTTCATATTTTTGCTAAGTCGATTTCAATGTCGTCTGCTGCAGATTTATTGTATGCGGGAAAGGGTTAATACATATCATTTATTACATTGGTAATGATGTAAGGTCACCGTTGATGACTGACGGAACACATATTGCAGAAACGATAAAGGCGCAGCGTCAGTGTTCAGTGTGACATCGAACTATAATTACAGTGGATTCGCGATAACTCAAAGTCGAAATGGAACATTAAAATACTTCGAGTAACTACGCACTCTAGCGATCCCTCGAGTTCGGCTTAATTCGCTTATGAATTCCAGCGTCGTAATTCATTTATATTTAATTGATTCAATCAATTCAATTCGTTTATAATTAGACTTGAACATCAAGTGTTCCTCGTCATTTCATAGTTACATGCTTTACAAACAATAGTATACAACAACAAATAAAAAAATAAAAAATAAATAAACTCAAAGAAAACTAATTATCATGAACACCATGCCAGTGATAAAATCGTATCAAAACACAGTGCAGCAGCAGTTTTGATTGCTCGTTTCAGCAATTTGTACTCCTGCTACGCTGTTTTCAAAAGACATATCTGTTCCAGGAATTGGTTCGAGTTAAACGATATAATCGTATTCAACGATATATTCGAATTCAACGATATATTCGTATTAAAAGATATATTCGAATCGAACGATATATTTATATAAATTATAATTGATGAAAAAACCCTGCATACGCATCCTTGCTAAGGATCCAAATGGATTTAGAGAAGTTTCTTGAAACATTGTTTGACTAATTGGCGAACATTGTAGTGCCAGATCAGACTGCCCGGATGCTGGGAGCTCTGCGGAAGTATAAACATTAAGCCCCGTCCCACATACAACCAACCTGTAGCAGATGACTTTGAACTTTCGTTTAGGACAAATTATTGAAAATCTCTATAAGCGACAATTTTATTATCGAATAAAGTTGAAAACATTGCGGCAGAAGAAGAAATTGTAAAAATGATTTCAAAAGTTGTCCACTGCAGAGGCGTCAATATGCGTCCGTATGTGGGAAAGGGGTTAACGAGTAGCATAGTTAGATGGATCTTATGGATATGAACGGGTGACATCTTGACCAAGTTGACGTTAAAGACACTCATGTACAATTGTCATTGGTTTCTGGATCTAATGGGTAAGAACGGTTGACATCTCGATCAAGTTGACATTAAAGACAATCATGTACACTTGTAGTTGGTTTCTGGATATAATGGGTAAGAACGGGTGACATCTCGATCAAGTTGACATTAAAGACACTCATGTACACTTGTCGTTGGTTTCTGGATATAATGGGTAAGAACGGTTAACATCGCGACCAAGTTGACATTAAAGACACTCATGTACAATTGTCGTTGGTTTCTGGATCTAATGGGTAAGAACGGTTAACATCTCGACCAAGTTGACATTAAAGACACTCATGTACAATTGTCGTTGGTTTCTGGATATAATGGGTAAGAACGGTTAACATCGCGACCAAGTTGACATTAAATACACTCATGTACAATTGTCGTTGGTTTCTGGATCTAATGGATATGAACGGTTAACATCTCGATCAAGTTGACGTTAAAGACACTCATGTACAATTGTCGTTGGTTTCTGGATCTAATGGATATGAACGGTTAACATCTCGATCAAGTTGACGTTAAAGACACTCATGTACAATTGTCGTTGGTTTCTGGATCTAATGGATATGAACGGTTAACATCTCGATCAAGTTGACGTTAAAGACACTCATGTACAATTGTCGTTGGTTTCTGGATCTAATGGATATGAACGGTTAACATCTCGATCAAGTTGACGTTAAAGACACTCATGTACAATTGTCGTTGGTTTCTGGATCTAATGGATATGAACGGTTAACATCTCTATCAAGTTGACGTTAAAGACACTCATGTACAATTGTCGTTGGTTTCTGGATATAATGGATATGAACGGTTAACATCTCGATCAAGTTGACGTTAAAGACACTCATGTACAATTGTCGTTGGTTTCTGGATCTAATGGATATGAACGGTTAACATCTCGATCAAGTTGACGTTAAATACACTCATGTACAATTGTCGTTGGTTTCTGGATATAATGGATATGAACGGTTAACATCTCGATCAAGTTGACGTTAAAGACACTCATGTACAATTGTCGTTGGTTTCTGGATATAATGGATATGAATGGTTGACATCTCGACCAAGTTGACATTAAAGACACTCATGTACAATTGTCATTGGTTTCTGGATCTAATGGGTAAGAACGGTTAACATCTCGATCAAGTTGACATTAAAGACACTCATGTACAATTGTCATTGGTTTCTGGATCTAATAGGTAAGAACGGTTAACATCTCGATCAAGTTGACATTAAAGACACTCATGTACAATTGTCATTGGTTTCTGGATCTAATAGGTAAGAACGGTTAACATCTCGATCAAGTTGACATTAAAGACACTCATGTACAATTGTCATTGGTTTCTGGATTTAATGGGTAAGAACGGTTAACATCTCGATCAAGTTGACATTAAAGACACTCATGTACAATTGTCATTGGTTTCTGGATTTAATGGGTAAGAACGGTTAACATCTCGATCAAGTTGATATTAAAGACACTCATGTACAATTGTCATTGGTTTCTAGATATAATGGGTAAGAACAGTTAACTTTTCGACCAAGTTGACATTAAAGACACTCATGTACAATTGTCGTTAGTTTTAATCTCGTGCTTAAAACTTTCCAAAATGCAGACGCTTTCTGACGCCTATGCAGCAAACGACGTTTTAAAAAAAAAAATTAAAAAATGAAACTCTCATTTATGGAGACTTTCCACGTTTTAGCCAATATGATTTCAAAGTTTTCTGCAGTATATATGTTGTATGTGGAAAAGGGTAAACACAAGTAAATGCGTTCAGTGCATTAGCCCGTGTACATGTTAACCTATATATCAAACAGTACTAATAGTTATATTAATATAGTTTATTATGGTTTTATTATAGCGTGATTACTATTTATTGTTCCCAACTCTTTTCATTATACAATACGACATTTTGAACGTCTGCATCAGACCACCTTTGAAAAGTTTCTGGAAATTATGAGAAAATGTTCATAACGAGCTAGTTTCCTTATTTCTTCGAATGTTTTCAAATATGTATTAACCCACCATTCCTACGTAAAGACGTTTTTTGACGCCTATGCAGTAATCATACCTTTATTTACAGAGATGTTCTGTGTTTGTGGCTAGATATTCTCAAAGTCGTCTGCTACAGATTTGTTATATGTGGGACAGGGTTAACATCACGTGATACCGAATTTTCCAGGTGTGTTGAATATTGAACTTTAGATAGTTCCAAAGCCGACGACTCTGTCGATGTCATAGCTGGTTAATTGTCACATCTTTATCACATACACCAGTTCTGCAGCAGACGACTCTGTAGCTGGTTAATTGTCACACTTTTATCACATACAACAGTTCTGCAGCAGACGACTCTGTAGATGTCATAGCTGGTTAATTGTCACACTCTATCACATACAACAAATATGCAGCAGATGACTCTGTAGAAGTCATAGCTGGTTAATTGTCACACTTTTATCACATACAACAAATATCAGACGACTCTGTAGATGTCATAGCTGGTTAATTGTCACACTTTTCTAACATACAACAAATCTGCAGCAGATGACTCTGTAGATGTCATAGCTGGTTAATTGTCACACTTTTTTTCACAAGTATTATTAATCAATAGAGGTGAATACATTGTGACAAAAGAAGAAATTGCTCCCCATGAGCAATTTCTTCTTTTGCCACATTGTTATTAAAAGTCGTCTTCCGTAGATGCATGAACATGCGTCCATAAGTGGTAAAGGGTTAAATAATACATTGATCAGTTGCGATATAACACAAGTAGTGCGTTCAGGTAGATAATACACCAGCCAACGCTAGCAAATCGGTCAATGACCCAAGAACGTCTTAGTGTTAGCTTACGTCTATTAACGTTACAGGTTATTGAACGTTTCCCCCTTGCATTCGCCAAAGAGCTAGGGAAAGTCAACGTTACTAGTTGTATAGTGCACGTGAAAGGTTGTGTGTGTTAAAGCTCTTATGATTAAATCGCAAAGTGACAAATCTGAATGGGACATGTTGTACAGCGAGATGATGTATTAAAATGTATTAAGCTGAACAAATTAAATTGCAAATTCAGAGATTTGTTTCTTAATACACTCAATTATTGCGTTATATCCATATTTATGTTTTAATATATGTATACGATAAATGTTCATCGCTAACTAATTTTTAATTTAAATTTCACAGTACGCTTTCATCAAAATAAAAGGTGATTTGAATATTAAAACGTGAACTTTGAAACCTTCTTTTAAGTATATGTATACAAACGCGTGTATTCGTTCATTAATTATTCAAGTAAGAACTATTTTTGTAATTGTCACGAAAAGTGTTTTTTATAGATCTAACAATGCGCTAAAATAGAATAGCTTATCGCAAACAAATTCTTTGTTTGTTTTAGAAACTTGGATATATTATTTCTGGGTAGCATTAAATAATAAAACATTTATCAAAAGGTAACAGTCATTTATAATCATATAAAATATCCAGCGGAAGTAGTGAAATAAGGAAAAGCAGAAATATAAAACTTCAAGTTAAAATATATTCAATTGTAATCAAAAGGTTAATATGAATTTAAGAGAAGCGGTGAAATAAAACATATATAAAACTTCAGCGGTGAAATAAAACATATATTCAACGTTAGCAGTGAAATAAAACATAAATTCAACGTTAACAGTGAAAACAACAACATATATGTAACGTTAGCAGTGAAATAAAACATATATTCAACGTTAGCAGTGAAATAAAACATATATTCAACGTTAGCAGTGAAATAAAACATATATTCAACGTTAGTAGTGAAATAAAACATATATTTAACGTTAGCATTGAAATATAATATATATTTAACGTTAGCAGTGAAATATAACATATATTCAACTTTAGCAGTGAAATATAACATATATTAAACTTTAGCAGTGAAATATAACATATATTAAACTTTAGCAGTAAAATATAACATATATTCAAGGTTAGCGGTGTAATCTGTGTCATACATCTCATACAATTAAAGACAATCAGAAACTTACAATACAGATTATCAGTAATACAACTAGATATTATTTAAGGCGAACGGAGATATATTTAAGGATGGAATTATACGCACCACGGATGTTACAATTAGTTCTCTCATTGCTGTATGTTGGATTTATAAACTCGGCTCATCCTTCGAATAAGGTAAATTGTCACTTGAACTGTTTTGTTTCGTTTGTTTTTGGTTTAACTCCGCTTTCAACAGCTGTGGTCATATCGCGGGGACAAAAAGAAGAGATATTCGTTCCTCACCTTATAAACCAGCTCTTCACACACAATTACCCCACACACCAGCTCTCCACACACAAATACTCCAAACACAATTACCCCACACACCAGCTCTTCAAACACAATTACTCCACACACCAGCTATTCACACACCATTACTTCACACACCATTACTCCACACATCAGCTCTCCACACACCAGCACCCACACACAATTACTCCACACACAATTACCCCAAACACCAGCTCTACACACACAATTACTCGACACACCAGCTCTCCACACACAAGTACTCGACACACCAGCTATCCACACACAATTACCCCCACACAACAGCACTCCACACACCAGCTCTCCACACACCAGCACCCCACACACAATTACTCCACACACAATTAACCCCACACAACAGCTCTCCACACACAATTACTCGACACTCCAGCACTCCACACACAAGTACCCAATACAGCAGCACTCCACACACCAGCTCTCCATACATCAGCACTCCACACACGATTACTAAACAAACAATTACTCCCCACACCAGCACTCCACACACCAACAATCCACATACCGTCTCCACACACAATTACCCAACACAGCAGCACTCCACACACAATAACTTCACACACCAGCTCACCACACACAATTACCCCACAAACCAGCACTCCACACACCATTACTCCATACACCAGCACTCCACACACCAGCATTAAACACACTATTACCCGACAAAACAGCACTTCAGACATCATTACTCCACAAACCAGCACTCCATACATTATTACTCCACACACCAGCACTCCATACATTATTACTACACAGCAGCAGTCCACACACCATTAGTCCACACACCATTACTCCACACACCATTACTGCACACACCAGCACCCCACACACTATTATTATACACCAGCAATACACACACGATTACTCCACACACCATTACTCCACGCACCAGCACCCCACACATCAGTATTCTACACACCAACACTCCACACACCATTAATCCACACACCAGCGCTCCACACACCATTACTTCACACACCATTACTCTACACACTATTACTCTACACACTATTACTCCACACACCAGCACTCCACACACCATTACTCCACACACCATTACTTCACACACCATTACTCTACACACTATTACTCCACACAACAGCACTCCACACACCATTACTTCACACACCATTACTCCACACAACAGCACTCCACACACCATTACTCCACACACCATTACTCCACACACCAGCACTCCACACATCATTATTCCACACAGCAGCACTCCACACACCATTATTTCACACAGCAGCACTCCACACACCATTATTCTACACAGCAGCACTCCACACATCATTATTCCACACACCATTACTCCACACACCATTACTCCACACACCAGCTCTCCACACACAAGTACTCGACACACCAGCTATCCACACACAATTACCCCCACACAACAGCACTCCACACACCAGCTCTCCACACACCAGCACCCCACACACAATTACTCCACACACAATTAACCCCACACAACAGCTCTCCACACACAATTACTCGACACTCCAGCACTCCACACACAAGTACCCAATACAGCAGCACTCCACACACCAGCTCTCCATACATCAGCACTCCACACACGATTACTAAACAAACAATTACTCCCCACACCAGCACTCCACACACCAACAATCCACATACCGTCTCCACACACAATTACCCAACACAGCAGCACTCCACACACAATAACTTCACACACCAGCTCACCACACACAATTACCCCACAAACCAGCACTCCACACACCATTACTCCATACACCAGCACTCCACACACCAGCATTAAACACACTATTACCCGACAAAACAGCACTTCAGACATCATTACTCCACAAACCAGCACTCCATACATTATTACTCCACACACCAGCACTCCATACATTATTACTACACAGCAGCAGTCCACACACCATTAGTCCACACACCATTACTCCACACACCATTACTGCACACACCAGCACCCACACACTATTATTATACACCAGCAATACACACACGATTACTCCACACACCATTACTCCACGCACCAGCACCCCACACATCAGTATTCTACACACCAACACTCCACACACCATTAATCCACACACCAGCGCTCCACACACCATTACTTCACACACCATTACTCTACACACTATTACTCTACACACTATTACTCCACACACCAGCACTCCACACACCATTACTCCACACACCATTACTTCACACACCATTACTCTACACACTATTACTCCACACAACAGCACTCCACACACCATTACTTCACACACCATTACTCCACACAACAGCACTCCACACACCATTACTACACACACCAGCACTCCACACACCATTATTCCACACAGCAGCACTCCACACACCATTATTTCACACAGCAGCACTCCACACACCATTATTCTACACAGCAGCACTCCACACATCACTATTCCACACACCATTACTCCACACACCATTACTCCACACACCAGCACTCCACACACCATTACTCCACACACCATTATTCCACGCAGCAGCACTCCACACACCATTATTCTACACAGCAGCACTCCACACACCAGCACTCCACACATCATTATTCCACACACCAGCACTCCATACACCATTATTCTACACAGCAGCACTCCACATACCATTATTCCACACACCATTATTACACACACCAGCACTCCACACACCATTATTCTACACACCAGCACTCCACACACCATTACTACACGCACCAGCACTCCACACAACAGCACTTCACACACCATTAATCCACACATAAGCACTCCACCCACCATTATTCCACACACCAGCACTCCACACCATTATTCTACACACCAGCACTCCACACACCATTACTACACGCACCAGCACTCCACACACCATTATTGTTCACACCAGCACTCCACACACCATTAGTATACACACCAGCATTCCACACATCATTACTACACGCACCAGCACTCCACACACCATTATTGTACACACCATTACTCCACACATCATTATTCTACACACCAGCACTCCACACACCATTACTCCACATACCAGCACTCCACACACTATTAATCCACACAACAGCATTCCATACACCATTACTCCACGCACCATTACTCCACACACCAGCACTCCAAACACCATTACTCCGCGCACCAGCACTCCACATACCATTATTATTCAACAGACCATTATTCCACCCACCAATATTCCACACACCTTTATTTTACACACCATTATTCCCAGGCAACTAGTTTAAGATTTTCCAGACACACAAACAATCTGCAGCAGACGACCTTGAAAACATCATGGTAAAATCTTGAAACATAAAAAGGAGTTTTATCATCAAAAAGAGTGGAAAACATTGCGGCAAATGGAGAAATTGCTCGTTATGACTAATTCTCATTTAAAAATTAAATTGAAAAGTACTTACCAAAGATGATGATTTCAATTGGCAGGTATTCAGCTGGATAAAAGTGAACCATTTCCCATATACCTGACGGATTCTGACGCATCTACAGCCGACGACTTTTGAAAACATTGTGGAAAAAAGAGAATTCATCCTTTTGCCATAATATTTTCAGCCTTATACAACAATTATACTTTCATTTTTAGAAATGTTCCATATGTGTGCATGGATTGTATTTAGAGTGTTATGCTGCAGACTGTTTCTGTGAACAGAACAGAAAAGAACATTGTTTATTACTTTTGACTTGTACATATTACATCGTCATACTATCACATACAAAAAACTAAATATTCAATACAACACTTAAAAACATGAAACGAACGGAATAGAAAAATGAATAAAACAGAGGGTTTATTTAGCCTACTACAAGTGTTTGAGGGTAAACAAATCACATGCCGTTATTATAAAACAAACATGAAAAAAAGCAAATATTATGCTATATCACCTATGAACTTTACCAGTAACAAGGTACCAGCCGTTAAATCGGTATTAGTGGCTAAGTTCATGACGAACTCAAGGAGGGTCAGGGGGCACGTGCATCGATGGCGCATGCGCATACACTTGGTTCTCGTGAACGCACATCTCTACTCTGGAGTCAAAATTCAAAATGGAAGCCTCCGTGTTGTATCCGCTTGTTTCATTATCAATATCAGAAATCTCGTTTTCCTGTTGTCTAAATTACAGAGCTCAATTATTTGCAAGTGCCCAATTCAACAAATCCTTATTTCGAATAATGTGATTCGGTCATGTTACATTACACGTGTGACATATAAGGAAATGCGTAATGGGTATATTAGATCGGATACAAGCATTGTCATGTGATGAAACTATTTATGATACACATGTACATTCATGCAGATGGGCATGCGCAGGTCAAACACGACGGATTAAAATTCCGTATTTAAATACGGTTCCAAATATGATGTGACGTCATTAAAATATGCTTTTACGTCATTCATAATGTGGAAGTAAGGTGTGGTTCGAACGCAAATCCTGAATTATATTTTATGTGTAAATAATGTTTATATCTTTAAGCTCCATGTCTATTTTTCAGACAGATCAGAGGCGCCCTTTCGCCACCGGAAACACGACTGTATAAATTAAACATCACGTTCTATGCTTTGTTTTCCAGACAGAACAGAGGGGCCCCATCGCCTCTCGAAACACGACTCTTTAAATAGATCTTTACGCATCATGTTTGTTTTTCAGACAGGATAGAGCGCTCCCTCGCCTCCACAAACACGACTATATGAATATATTTTTACGCATCATGTTTATTTTCAGACAGGACAGAGCGCTCCCTTGCCTCCACAAACGCGAATCTATGAATATATGTTTACGCATTACGTTTATTCTCAGACAGGACAGAGCGATCATCGCCTCCATAAACACGACTCTATGAATAGATTTGTACGCATCATGTTTATTTTCAGACAGGACAGAGCGCTCCCTTGCCTCCACAAACACGACTCTATGAATAGATATTTACGCATCATGTTTATTTTCAGACAGGACAGAGCGCTCCCTCGACTCCACAAACATGACACTTTAAATATATATTTACGCATCATGTTTATATTCAGACAGGACAGAGCGATACCTCGCCTCCATAAACACGACTCTATGAATAGATATTTACGCATCATGTTTATTTTCAGACAGGACAGAGCGCTCCCTCGACTCCACAAACACGACTCTATGAATATATATTTATGCATCATGTTTATATTCAGACAGGACAGAGTGATCCTCGCCTCCACAAACACGACTCTATGACTAGATTTGTACGCATCATGTTAATATTCAGACAGGACAGAGCGCTCCCTCGCCTCCATAAAGAAAACTCTATGAATATATATGTACGCATCATGCTTATTTTCAGACAGGACAGAGCGCTCCCTTGCCTCCACAAACACGACTCTATGAATAGATATTTACGCATCATGTTTATTTTCAGACAGGACAGAGCGCTCCCTTGCCTCCATAAACACAACTCTATGAATATATATTTACGCATCATGTCTATTTTCAGACAGGACAGAGCGCTCCCTCGCCTCCACAAACATGACTCTTTAAATATATATTTACGCATCATGTTTATTTTCAGACAGGACAGAGCGCTCCCTCGCCTCCATAAACACGACTCTATGAATATATATTTACGCATCATGTTTATTTTCAGACAGGACAGAGCGATCCCTCCCCTCCATTAACACAACTCTATGAATATATTTACGCATCATGTTTATTTACAGACAGGACAGAGCGCTCCCTTGCCTCCACGAACGCAACTCTATGAATATATTTACGCATCATATTTATTTTCGGACAGGACAGAGCGCTCCCTTGCCTCCACGAACACAACTCTATGAATATATTTACGCATCATATTTATTTTCAGACAGGACAGAGCGCTCCCTTGCCTCCCCGAACAAGACTCCTCGTAATTAGGCCACCTCCCGGCACCGGTCAGCCGAACAGAGTACTTATAATCACAGATCAACGTAAATTACCGAACGGTGTCGAAACTCCCCGAAATGATCCGAGTAGAACCCGGGCATCTGACCCATTCCGACCAAACCTCAATAAGCCAGTAGAAAGACAAATGACAGGTTAGAAAACGTTGTTTTATACCCCTTTACGACACGCATATACATTGTGGTGCCTCTGCAGCAGCTGTCTTTAAAAAATAGTTTTACGTAATAATGTGACGTCTTTATTGAGTAGAGTGGACGTCATATAGAACATCAGCTGTAATTGTAAACAAAACAAAAACAAAAAATGTGTAAGTGTAAATTATATTTTGCCTTGTGCATCAAAATAAAACTTAAAATGTATGTTATACATGTGTATATGCTTAAGAACAAATGCGGAGAGATAAATTTTTAAAAAATTGTATTTCTTTTTAGTACCTGCTCGGTAGTGTAGTGGTATAGCGTCCGCATCTTTGTGGAAGGTCGCGGGCTCAATCCCCGGCCGGGTTATACCAATGGCTTAACAATTGGTAGCAATGCCTGTCCTCCTTGGCGCTCAGGGTTGTGGGGTTAGCATAACGACTGACTGGCCTGTATGGCAGGATACATGGACCAGTAGTACTGGTAACTTACTTAGCAAACGCCGTGATATAACTGAAACATTGATGAAATCGGAGTAAACTACAATTAATCCATTTTCTTTTTAGTACAACAGCACGGCCATCATGGCAGTAACAGAGTCGTCAGCGGACATCCACAATCACAGATACGGCGCCGAAATATGGGAGCACGAGGGGGCCAGAGTTTACGGACTTTACTGGACGATGTACGGAACACAAGGCGCCGGCCTTCCACGGCGGGCAGTTCTAATATCGCCCGAATTTCCGAGACGATACCAAGGGCTGCGAATATCGCTATTCCCACTGATGCCAGGTAACGTTTATATATAAACATTGTGGAACCTATTTATAAAGACCACCCACGAGAAGACCACAATCTGCTCTCTGTTCACAGGTGGTCTTTATTTGCAAGGTTATTAATGGAGAGATTTAGTAATTGTTAAACGAAAAGTGTGGTTACTATTTATAGACAGGGAATTGCTATTCGAACTGGGCCGTTGCCACATGTTCGACTGTACTATTACACACGGGCCGAGCCCCAGTAGCTCGGTAAAGCGGGTTGTTAATTCAGGGCACGTAATTTCGAACCACGGCTCGGCCATCTTTATTTATGACGTTTGGCAAACGTCATTACAAGAATCATAAATCTCCCACCAGTGGACTTATAGTATATGTGTTAAGCAGCCAGTTAATTGGAAAGGACCGTTGTGAAAAGAACTGGTGTGTGAGAAAACCAGGACACAAATAGGAAGGTGAACTGTTCGCCGTGATATGACTGAAACTGTTGAAAATGGTGTTAAACCCCCAACCTATCCATCAGTCAATGAATCAAACAAACAAACTTTAACATGGATGCCCGTGGCATTCTGGATTTCGAGTAACAAATCCACTTAGCCTTTCTATATTGTATGTGTCTTTCTTCTTTCAATTTACTGTTATTTAACTATTCTTTTAATTTGAGTTAAAGCAAATGTGTTTTATTTATGTAGTATGTCGGACGTATTTGCCCTGTTCCCTAAACACATTATATATCTATCTGTCTCTACTGTTACGTATTTACCCTGTTCCCTCTCTTATATATATCATATTTCAATATCTCAATATTTGCTTTCAGATTCGGTGATTTAAACATGCCAATAGGAATAGAAGCAGCTTTGAAAAAGCTTCGCCATCAGTCCTTAAACATGGGACGCACGCGTGACCAGGTCCAAAGTAATATTCAAGATCAAACACCGGACCGGAACCCCACCATGACTCGAAGCCTATTGAACCTTCTAAGACAGTCGTTGAAGAACACAAACGTACCCCAAACAGGTAGAAACAATGGCGGTAGCGGACGATTTAGTGTTGGGAATGTCGGGACAGTGAATCCGAACACAAAACGTCCAATGGTACGATCTGACAGAGGTAATTCTGGATCTAACTTACGCACGCGGGAACCAGCCATGAATACTATCAGAACGACGTCCAACGGTTCATTGAACGGAACTGGGAGCCAGTCAAACAGTGTCAATGCTTCAAATAAACGGGTTATAAATTCAGGTACCTCGATGAACTCACAGAACGGAATTGTGAACCCCGTTACATCCTCAAATATCGCCGATAGTCGAAACTTGAACTTAAGGAAGGTTGCTGGAGACATACACACCAATATCAACGGAAAAGGTGTTAATTCACCTCGAGTGCGTTCCAATGCAGGTACCAAGAAAGGGGTCATCAAACTTAACGCGTCTGCCGAAGTGAGAGCGTCTGCTGCGAAAGCCGAACGAAACACAACGGAGACGAAATCACTGAAGACAAAGAACATCAAGGTTACAACGGTAATCAAAGGCGGGACAGCCGCCGACGTTGCTGCTGCCGCTGCCACCCAAGCCGAGATTGCAAAAGCTGTGGCACAGGGTAAAGAAATAAACAGCACTTCCCTTGCTGCAATTGCTGCTAAAGCAAGCGCTTCAAAACTAAAAGCCACGACGCAACCTGTTGGCTCAATTACCGTGGTACGGGAACCAAACGGAATATCTGTCATTACTCTGTCAGATGGTCAAGGGCAGCCAGTTGTACTCAGAGCTTCCGGTCCGGTGAAAATCGAACGTATTATCAAGCCAAACGGAAAAGTTCAATTTCTTATAAACCCCGTGCCACCAAAAAAGCCTGTCGCAGCTGATCCAGAGTTAGAAGCCGATGAGATGTCAACTGTTGGTAGTTCGCCAACGAATCTAAACTTTATATTCTCGGGCCAGACAACCATACCGTTACCTGTATCTCCTACATTTATCCCGCCTGTGTCGTTGAGTCCCCTTTCTGATTTTGTTTCAACGACGACACCATACCCGCCGAAATCACAAACAACCGGACCATCAGTGGAAGCACATAGTGTACCGGCCGATTTAAGAACCTCACGTTTGATGAAGAGTAAACCATTATCACGGCCTGTCCGAGACCGGGTACCGTTAACTGGTGGAGTCAAGGGCAAAGGAACGGCGCATGATATCGGACCAACTGTTAACCCGGGTAAAGGTGTGTCAGCAGGACTGGGATCTGTTACGGCTGCAGGAGGGACGGCGGGGTCGGCTGTAAACGACGTCAGTGGTTTAGGGACGGTGTCAAACTCGAGAATACCACGCCCACCGAAATTGAAGGACGCGATTGTCGGTCCATTCGATATGCTAAACTCGGTGATTGACTTTAACAAAAACATCCCTCGTCCATCCGATGTCAGTGTTCTAGCAAGTATACCAACTACTTTTCAACCTTCCCTTTCGAAAGCGAACACTGTTGGAAAGAAAAAAATGCATCCGACAGATGCGATGCCGCAATATAAGTTAGTGTCCTCATCTCCGCCTTTGAAAATTCTCCCTAAACCATTTTCTTGAAGCAAAATCCATCACAGCGGGATCCTTTCCCACGTGTTGCTTCAGTTTTGTTGTCCTTGCATCATAACAAAGATTATTGTCTCTTTTTTTGGGAGCAAGACAAAGGGTTGACAATGGACAGATTTTGTGAGATATTGAATATATCTCTTTTGCATTACACGAGTTAACGTAGAGTGGCGTAACAATCCGTCTTCTTTGACACGAGGACTTCGAGAAAACGGACTTTATTTGTGAAGTGTTTTTAAGTACAGTCCAAGTTAAAAGACAATGTATACGAATTGCAGAGGTTGGTACAAGTGATTGTAATGGATACTCCATATGTTATTGATTGCCGTTTCAAACACGATCAAGTGCATCTTTTAACACACACTGGTTTTATGATTAGTCGAAGTAAAAACATTTCGAGTGACCGGGGGTGTTGAGTGATCAGCTGGATTTATACTTAATCACTTAATATATTTATTTTTTATGTTTCGTATTGCGTTTTTACAAACATGTTTATTAGGATGAACACACAAGCGGTAAAATCAAGAAAACAGCGTTTCAACAGTTCTGAGAATGAGCTTTTAAAACTGCTTTCACACTGTTCTCCAAGATATACCCTTTCGAGGTTGTTCGAGTAGGCGAATGCTCGAGTGCATTTGACTAGAAAATAAGTCGGTGTGATTAGTTTGTCTCAATCGTGTTAGAAAGATAGTAAAACGACGTTGACACACAAGGAAGTCTGCATATAAAGATAGAGAGAATCGAAACTCTATGTAAATCCGAGTTCTGTTACTATCCGTCTACTATTCAACTAGTGACTGTTTATATGTACAGAAAGATAGAGATAATCGAAAAAACGCAGTGTATATCCGATTTCTGTTACTATCCGTCTACTATTCAACTAGTGACTGTTTATATGTACACAAAGATAGAGATAAACGAAAAACGCTGTGTATATCCGATTTCTTTTAATATCCGTCTACTTTTCAACTAGTGACTGTTTATATGTACAAAAAGATAGAGAGAATCGAAAAACGCTGTGTATATCCGATTTCTGTTACTATCCGTCTACTATTCAACTAGTGACTGTTTATATGTACACTGAGATAGAAGTTTTGTTTTAGCTTGGTTAGTACTGTAATTTTATGACACCATATGTTTGTGATTAGTTTGTCTCAATCGTGTTAGAAAGATAGTAAAACGACGTTGACACACAAGGAAGTCTGCATATAAAGATAGAGAGAATCGAAACTCTATGTAAATCCGAGTTCTGTTACTATCCGTCTACTATTCAACTAGTGACTGTTTATATGTACAGAAAGATAGAGATAATCGAAAAAACGCAGTGTATATCCGATTTCTGTTACTATCCGTCTACTATTCAACTAGTGACTGTTTATATGTACACAAAGATAGAGATAAACGAAAAACGCTGTGTATATCCGATTTCTTTTAATATCCGTCTACTTTTCAACTAGTGACTGTTTATATGTACAAAAAGATAGAGAGAATCGAAAAACGCTGTGTATATCCGATTTCTGTTACTATCCGTCTACTATTCAACTAGTGACTGTTTATATGTACACTGAGATAGAAGTTTTGTTTTAGCTTGGTTAGTACTGTAATTTTATGACACCATATGTTTGTTATATGTTATGTGTTATGACACCATATGTTATGTTTTATGACACCATATCATATGTTATGTTTTGTGTCGATTTTAGTGTGAGTGAAAACAAATTACAAGACATGTAAATTAATTCAGTTTAACCTTATTTATTTCATCTTATAGTAATCACGCTCGATGCCTGCTTCTTGGCAGCTTAAACAGTACTTGCGCCGTTTGTGTGTGGAAATATCCAAAATGCAGAACCCGCTCTTCACGAGATTTTACCTTTTGTACGAGAGACATACTCTGTATCAGTGCAACACACTCTTCCACGAATATGTAGATTGAAATTGGTATTTTTAAAACATTGTCTGCTTTTGTAAAATTTGTACAAATTGGCAAGTGATGTGAAACTGTTCTAGGACATTCAGGTGTAACTCAGTTTACTCAATATAATCAAATGAGAGTTATTTTGTTTAGTTAATACGCGAAGAGTTAATACTGAGGCAATGATGTGCGTACATAGTCTAACAAGAATCCACCACCTACACCTACACCTACACTAAGTTTAACCCCTACACCTACACTAAGTTTAACCCCTACACCTACACCTACACTAAGTTTAACCCCTACACCTATATCTGCGCCTACACTTAGTTTAATAATATACAAACTATTTAAGGATGTACTAAACTGAGAAGTGGATTTTTTATAATATTTAACTTGTTTGTAACATTGTTATTACCTCTTCTGATTCAGTTGTCAATTAAAACATGTAAAGTCAATATGCCTTTTGATAATGTTTCAAAATTTAAAAGAAATTGGATTCAATTTGTTTGAGATAAAGAGCGGAATATTTTTCGTGACCCTTCCGTTTGATTATATAATATAGTTGGTTAAAAAGAACATATTAAAGTCCATGTATATAAATTTTAATCTAGAACTTTTATAGTATCATATGCTTTTGTGAATATAACTAGAAAATATTAGAATAATTTAATTACAATTGAAGTTATGTTTGAAAAATAAATAAATATATATTCATATTTTAACATTTTTTAAAACAAGGGAGGTAATCAAAATTGTGATCAGGGACATATACTTCACATTTCAAATATTGATAAATGATAGTTATTTCAATAGTTTTAAGAAGTTTTAGAAATAGTTAAATATTATATATATGTTTTTTCCTTAGTTCAAAGTTTTGAGCCTGTCTGTTCTTACACTTGACAGATATGGGTTCTCATCAGGGCAAACACGTCTATTTTTAACAACATATCATGTGAACCTCCAAAGATATGGATAAATTAACTTCAGAATGTGATTTAAACCACAAGAAGACACAAAATTAACATATCATATTTAAAATATTGGTAATTTGCATGAAAACGTATTTCTTTCATGCGCTGAAATAGCAAAAAAATGCATAGCCTATCATTAGGCTTTCATGAATGAATCTAGCATATAATGAAATCACAGCAACATACCAATTTGTGTGTGATTTTTTTTTATTATTTATACATCCAACTTTCAAAATAACAATGTTATAAAAAAAGTTAAACATTATTAAAAATCCACTTCTCAGTTCGTTAACCTGTTTACTCAACACCTACATTACAATGTAGATCCTAATACAATTAGAAAGTGTCGTTACAAACCGGCCGTATTGACTTTATGTTTGTGAGACAGGCTTCACAAAATCGGGTCCAGAAATCAAAGGCTCAACTATCTATTGCATTGTGTATTGCTCAACAAAATTAACAAAGCTTTGACCTTTGTTCTTATATGTATCTTATATACATGTGTTTTCATAAAATTTCTGATTTGATGTATGAAAATACACATTGTAGGATAAATTAGACACCGTATAAATTTGATTCAAATACCTGTAGTAGAGGTCATTATATCCCAATTGATTGGTGTTTACGCGAGTGTTACAATCGATTGCGTCTGCACGTGTTTGTTGTTAGTGAGTAAGATCACGATGGAGTTCTTGTATTAAGCATTAAGTGGTATAAGAATTCTATATTACATATATACGATTGCTGAAAAGTTCTCGAAACCGACATTCTATTTAAAACAAAACAGTATTATTCTGTGAAGATTTTATAACGGTAATATGTGTCGTGACGTCTGTGGTGACGTAATGAAGGTGACGTCATTTCATCTCATCCTGGCGCCTGATAACACCCCATGGGAAATTATTTCTAGCTAGGAACTTAAATGTTTTTCACATTCCCGGATACTTCTCTAAATTTCAGCAGTATATGTAATATAATACAAAATATATTTGAACACAAGCCAGGATCGGGTTAATACTACATTTGTATCAGGTAATATGTTCATAGTATAATATTTATCGGGTAAATTTGGCTTAAACTAGTCGAGTGGGCCCAACTAAACAGAGCATAATCCATGTACGTAAATGTGTCACTTCCGCATTCAGTGATCTTTTTATGAATTGTAAACGTGTCATAAAAACATCACTGGAGGTATGCCGCATGAAGTGTTTTACGATGAGGTCACAGTGATATGGTTTCCGTAAGCGGCGCTATTACAAAGGGAAACCAGCCGGAGGGAATTTGTGACCAATGTATGGCCGAAACAGCCTGCGCATCTGCGCGGTGTTATCTTGATCCACACTGGTCACTGCGTAGTTAAAGAAGCATTCAAGATACATCTGGCATACAGTGTATATTAATTAACCCTTTCCCTCATACAACAATTCTGCAGCAGACGACTTTGAACATATTTTGTCTAAAGACAGAAAATCTCTATAATTGAATGGATAACCTATGACTCAAAGTAGAAAACATTGTGTCAAAAGAAGAAATTGCTCGTTTTGAGCAATTTCTTCTATAGAGTAATGTTTTCAAAAAAGCGGTCTGCTGCAGAGGCGTCAGAAAGCGTCTGTATGAGGGAAAGGATTAATAACGTATCGATTAGCAAATTGAACGATTTTCCCACTTGTCAAAAATACTCTAAGGTTGATTTTAATAGAGCGCGGCCCAGTTGTGCATGAATACATATAGAAAGTGACATGTTTATAGGCCCTATATATTTACGATTCACGTTTGAAGCTTTAAGGCCGTTTTGTATCTCCATACAGGCATCATATAAAGTGTTGTGGCAGTGAAATCCGCCAGGATTCACTATTATTAGTTATTTGTGTATCTCCATAACAGGATCACAGCAGGGGCTGCGGCAATGAAATCCACAACGGGATCACACCAGGGGCTGCGGCAATGAAATCCGTAACAGGACCACAACAGGGGCTGCGGCAATGAAATCCGTACCGGGATCACATCAGGGGCTGCCGCAATGAAATCCGTAACAGGACCACAGCAGGGGCTGCAGCAATGAAATCTGTAACGGGATCACATCAGGGGCTGTTAATCGTGATCAGCCAGTATAATCTGAATCTGCACTGTTCCAAGGTTTCAATAAACTTATGACAAATATTGTGATTTTATTTCAGATAGCATGAATGCATAGATATATGAGCCGTTCCACGAAAAAACCAACATTATGGTATGGTCTCTGCGTAATGTATCGACCCAGATCAGCTTGCACAGTACACGCACGCTAATCCGGGCCGACATATTCCGTATCAGGAATATAGAGTAATGATTCCTGAAATAGAAAATCCACAGGATGCGAAAATTGTCTGTCCACTCCGTGGCATGCTTAGGCTGTTCCGTGTCCCAACTAATGGTCTTCTCGCGGGACGGCTTATATCTTTATCTAAATATCGGCTTTTGTTTGTGTTTTGGTCAAGCCCCGACAGCTCTGTCGGAAACAGCAAGAGGTATGAGAGCCATGAACCCCGGCTTGGCCATTCATTTGTTATCGATGATTGACACAAGGTATAGGGAGTTAGGGACTAGCGTCATTTGTCCATTTTGGGACGGGAACCAGTAATCCGAAAATAATGTAGTATGGAGTACTCGTGTGAGAAAGCCAGGACACAGCAGAAGAAAACATGAGATGGGATGAACATGGGGAAGTCATTAGGTGAGTGTCAACGGCGGACATAACACACAGACACTTTCTGACGCCTCTGCAGCAGACGACTTTTGAAAACAAATATCACTGAAATATTATTGAAAACGGCGTTAAAGGGACTGAACACCATAATGGTCCAAAATCGTTATATTTTATACTTATTCTAATTAATCCAAAATACGTCGATATATATGTAACGGAATGTTGTAGAAGGTTGTACAAGTCTTGTTTTTCATAATTTCATAGGAAATAAGCAGTTAAAAAAACGTCCGCTCCGTGTTTTCCCGTTTAAAAATACCGTGGAATTTCCTCTTGCTCATTTGAATTTGTGGATTCAATTCGGCATTCTCTAACACTATCGACTCATTACATTCATGTATGCATGAGTGTAAGGAACAACAACTCTGGGAAGGAGATTGTCAATTCGTTTGTAGTGATCACGTGATAAATATACAGCGATATTTTTAGATTTACTGGGTTACTAACCCAGTAGATTTTACAATGCAAAATAACGAAAACTCTCCGCAATATTAATAGTGTGCATATATTGTAGTACCTCAGTCAGCAAATATCAATGCCTTACATGCAAAAAACATCAAGGTAATAGCAATTTTTAACAATTTTCTTTTTTTTGTGCTTTTTTCTAATATGGGATTCAGTCCCTTTAAACTCCAATCAGGAGCACAGCTCATATCGAATATTTTCCCATCTTGTATAGCCAGTGACATATACCTCCGAATAACCGTTAAAGTGGCATTTCTATCCAGAGGGAAGAAACTCAAGTAAAAAAAAGTTCAAATCGACTTTTTTAAAAGTAAGAAGCTGAATGTGTTTGGGATTAACCACAAACATGTTACCCAAGAGCCCACACTCACAAATTATACTTTTCTCCAAGATTTCAGGACTTTAAAAACGGAGCCATTCATGTACATTTTCATTCCAGAATGTATTTAAAGGTTGGATGTCATATACAAACCGTGTTGAGATAAAAAATGTACATAACTGTTATAAAAACACACTCAGTTCAATGAGGCATATACATTGTATACACAATAAGTATGTGTATCTGTGCTTCAATGAACTATTATTTTTTATAACAGATGACTTGTGTACACTTTATTCCCCCCCCCCCCCCGAATGTTTGTATTAGACACCAACCTTTAAAGAGGTACCTACCGAGCAGGGAAAAACAACTTTATTTAAATAATTAAAATATGAAAGCTTTCTCATACTACAGTCTCAGAACGAGCAATGGCACCTAAATTTCCATTGTTTACCAAGACAAATGAATTAAAACTTATAAAGACTTTATGGTGGGGTTGATTAACCTTGGTAAAAAAAATACCAATTTTAGTTACAACCTATGTAATAAAAACCGATATTACGCTGCACTGTCAGACAGCGTAAATATGCCCAAATTCGAGTGATGACTGACAGCGTATTCTGATGTTATGCTTGTATGTACACGTAATTAATAACACTGTCATTATTCATCGCTAAATCATGATATCATATGATCACATGTTGTAGATTTATTGCTGATTAATGGTTATTTGTCATGTTTTATCGCTAAGCAACGATTATTAATGCATATTGTAAACTAACGTTTTGTTATTGCTAAATAATGTTTAAACCACAAACAAGCTGTTAATAGTTTTACCACACATGCTCTGTATGTTTTTATGTTTCTGAATGAAATAAAACACCGTGTTTAAGTATCTGTACACGTTTTCCTCTCTTTTGAATACATTAACCTTCCGACTCATATCAACAGCTTACCTGATATGCTATTTACAGGAGTCTGTTTTGAATACACATGAGAAATAAATCACATAGTGTTAGATTGCTTATGTGATATAGAAAAAAAAAATCCGTCAGTGCTCTTTAACAATGTTTGTTAAAAAATAAAAAATGTTTATACATTTATTTAGGGAAACAAATCTGATAAAATACAGTCTTAAGTATTTAAAAGTCATTCTCTGTAAGCAACTTTTTGCGTACGCACGGTCACGGATTTTGCTTAAACTTATTCAACATGTTAAGATCATTGAACTATTCGGAAAGATAATGTTAGAAATGCTATATATTACACTGTTGCTATGGAAACCGTGTCCAAAGTTGAGTTTTTAAGGAAAATCGCAATATTTACCGCTTATTTGAAAAAAAAAAAACATGCAGCCATCTCAAATTAAGTTCATTACAGAAAAAGATAATTCAACATTTGCTTAATAAAATGCATTAAAAAAGTTACGGGGAATATTTGCTCGTTTTTGCATAAACTAGACTTTTACATAGACCTAATCACCTAAACAATTCAAATAACCTCCCTTGGTTAATAAGAATAATAAAACAACATGAGTTACATCCCTTGGAATTTTAGAACACTTTATTTTATCATGACATCTAATGGTATTTTTGTTTTAGAATCACAATTTTCCATGTTTAAAGTTAAATAACTGTAGCTCCTTTCATTGGGGTCTTATTGCCTTTGTTATTAGTCATTGTTTTAAATGCGTTCATATGTGAATAGGACCTTGGCACAGAGTGAAGACTGGTGAGATTGTATGTATTAAGTTTGTTGCTAGAGGTCACAATACACCAAATAAATTCCTTCTTTGTTTACATGTAAATCAACCAGCTGCAACCCTCGTTTGTCACTCTTTCTAAGCGTTTCCCAGGTAGAACACCATATATCATTGAAAAGAGATACTTCTTACCTTTAAAATAATCCATAGAAAATGTGGGTCATGCATTATGCAAGAAAGAACTCGCTCTGTGAAGATGGGGACCGTCCTTTTTACCACAATCCAGCTAGGCTGAAACTGGGTTTCCACATCCTCTACTTTCACTTTCACACAAGGTCAAAATACCTAAAATCATCGAATCAAACAGTTCCAGTTCATCCTCTACATATTTACAAAGAATTTACACCCATTGTCACATATCCAATGCAGTCTGGGCCAGATGTGCAACCATTTCTAGGCAAACAAAGTTTTGTTTACGCACTACGGTAGATCAAAGGGCCCCGCGGATGTATTTAGCGTAATTTGACCTAGATAAACGTACACACACACACACAGTATATGGTTTTGTTTTATAGAGTTATATACAGCAAGTGTGTACCTCTCAGTGTTTGAATACTGTTGTGTACACTGTAGAAGTCCTGAAATCTTCATGAAAATCAATTAGAACATTTTTCTCAATTAATTCTCAAATTAAAATCTGGGTCATTGGGACAAGAAAAAAGGTCACTGTAATTATAAAGTAACTTTAATTTTTGGAATAGCTGTCTGAAAACTCATCCAATCTTTATTGCAAATCTTCAGAACGTTGGTGTGCATTAAATCTGGGTCATGGGGTCACTATGTCAAAGTGTATAGTAACTTCATTAACACTGTAGAGGCAACCCCCCATGCTTATGAAGGTACCCATTTTAGCTCGTATGAAGTGTTCATGGGAACCTTAAAGGAGAATTGTCCGTACATTAACTACGTGATGTTACTAGGTACATTATTTTGCCTCTGAAGTGTTTATGGGATCCTTAAAGGAGAACTGTCCGTACATTAACTACGTGATGTTACTAGGTACCCTTTTTTGCCTCTGAAGTGTTTATGGGATCCTTAAAGGAGAACTGTCCGTACATTAACTACGTGATGTTACTAGGTACCTTTTTGTTTTACCTCTGAAGTGTTAATGTGATCCTTAAAGGAGAATTGTCCGTACATTAACTACGTGATGTTACTAGGTACTCACTTTATGCCTCGGAAGAGTTTATAAGAACCTTAAAGGAGAATTGTCCGTACATTAACTACGTGATGTTACTAGGTACCCATTGTTTCCCTCTGAAATGTTAATGGGAACCTTAATGGAGAATTGTCCGTACGTTACACCTAAAAGTAATCTATCTTGCACCCTTTCTCACAACACTAAATGTGCAGAAGACGACTTTAACGACATCAAGTCAAAAATGTAATAGAAACTCTCTATAAATGTAATAAAACTTGTTGAATAAAATTGAAAACATTGTGACAAATTGCCCATTACGAGCATTTTCTCCGTTTGTCACAATGTTTTCAAAAGTCGTCTGCTGCAGAGGCGTCAGAAAGCGTCTGTATGTGCGAAAGGTTTGACGACGTGATGTTACTCGGTGCTAGAATGGAAATCTTATCATTCTGACGTACGGTACATTGAACTGCACTGGACGAACCTTTTGACCGTCTTATCATTCTGACGTACGGTACATTGAACTGCACTGGACGAACTTTTTGACCTTAACACTTGTTTCGTTCTTGTGTTGACCGCCTCGTTGGTGTAGCGGTAGAGCGTCCACCTCGGCTGTGGGAGGTCGTGGTTCGATCCCCGGCCGGGTCATACCAAATACTTTAAAAATGGTTGTACTGGAAGTCCTCCTTCGCGCTCAGAATTCCGGAGTTAGCATTACGACTGATTGGCTGGTATCAGGATAAATGGACCAGTAGTACTGGTTACTTACCCAGGAAACGCCGTGATATAACTGAAACATTGCTGAAAGCGGCGTAAAACACCAAACAATTATTTCTTGTTTTACTTACTTTACGGCGTTTGTTTAAAAAAAGTTTGTTTGTAAAGTGTTTTATGCATTTGTTCAGTAATATCACGGAGGTTGCTGGATAAGTTACCAGTACTAGTTTACTGGATAAGTTACCAGTACTAGTTTACTGGATAAGTTACCAGTACTAGTTTACTGGATAAGTTACCAGTACTAGTTTACTGGATAAGTTACCAGTACTAGTTTACTGGATAAGTTACCAGTACTAGTTTACTGGATAAGTTATCAGTACTAGTTTAATGGATAAGTTACCAGTACTAGTTTACTGCATAATTTAACAGTACGTACTAGTTTACTGGATAAGTTACCAGTACTAGTTTACTGGATAAGTTACCAGTACTAGTTTACTGGTACTGCTATCCACCAGCGAGTCAGTCGTTATGCTATTTACACAACCATGAGCGCCAAGGAGGGAAAGCCATAACTACAATATTTTAATGTCATTGGAATGACGCGGCCGGAGATCGAACTCGCGACATCCCGAATCCGAGGAGGCCGCTCTATAACAACACCACCAAGGCGGTTGTTCAAACCGTAGATTCGAGTGGTAAGAGGCAAAAATATATATTTTCCAAATTATTTAATCGTTTCTCTTGACCAGACAACGTTTTAAAACATTGTAAGAAAACGGGAATTGCTCAAAATATTGAGATAAATAAATAAATTTCTCATAATGATCTACAATGTGTTCAACTCTATTTTATTACTTAACTCTCACTTAAAGATATTTTATTTACATTTTTGAGAATATGTTTTTTTAAGTCGTCTGCTGCATAGTTTATGTATGAGGGTAAATGTTAAGGGACGAGTTTTACTGTTGTTAGTGTTGAGGCCTGGAACTTTTTGACCTTTTTGGTCGGTAACAGATAAGACATTTAACAGTGATTCCGTTGATAAATTCAACGTAGTATAATTCAATCGGAAACTTGTTTGTGTTGAATTGAACATTACGTAAAATACCGACAGTTTGCGGATGTAACTAAGAAAGTGCGGATATCAAATGAATAGAGAGGTTTTTGCTGGAACACTAGAAGTATTAAATTTTATATTGAACAAAATAATTTCATTCAACACACCTACGTTATTTGGGGAATTCGTGATAATACGGAAAATACCGAATTTTCATAAATAAATTCCGGAAAGTACCGACTTTGGTCGAACAAGTTAAAGGATGGTTTGAAATTTGTGATATGTGAAATTCATTGATTATTTTTCAAAATAGTTATTGACACTCAGAATGGAGACTAAACATGTATACATTGTTTACTGTATGTTCCTCTGGATAAACGGTATTTTAAACATTTTTATTTGTACATCTTTTTCTTCATAAACTGGTATCTCTTCCAGTGAACTTCTCGGGGGAATTCGACATGGCTTGTGTGTTTATTTTGGACCGCGCATTCCGGGTTTGATCCCTGTGGTGTATGTCCTTACCTATTACTGGATCACCAAGGGCTCGTGCATAATTGGTCTGTCGCCGTGATGTGACAGACATAATGTTAAAATGGCGTACAATACCAAAGAAAATACAACCGGTTTATCCGTGATGTGACAGACATAATATCAAAATAACGTATAATACCAAATAAATACAATCAGTTTATTTGTGATGTGACGTGACAGACATAATGTTAAAACGACGTATAATACTAAATAAAACACAACCAGTTTATTAGTGATGTGACAGACATAATGTTAAAACGACGTATAATACCAAATAAAACACAACCAGTTTATCCGTGATGTGACAGACATAATATTAAAACGACGTATAATACCAAATAAAACACAACCAGTTTATCCGAGGTGGATTTAGAAACGAAAAAGAGAAAGAAGTCTTTAAGATTTTATTTGTTTGGGTGTAAGCCAAATAATTATAATTGTACAAATCAGACCTTCCAACTTATGGTTAATTATCTAGGTCATCTGAGCTTCATACACCCAGTACGCCTATATATAGTATCGATAACAAGATTTTACTTTCAGATATACTTTTTGTTCGACGCTGAGTTTACATAAGGTATTGATTGATTGAGTGATTGATTGATTGTTGTTAACGCCGCGTTCAACAATATTTCAGTTATATCACGGCGTTTTCTGGGTAAGTTATCATATATTCTGATACCAGCTAGTCAGTCGTAACCGGACAAGGAGGGCAGCCATTACTACCATTGTTAAAATAGTTGATATGACCCGATCGGGGATCAAACCCGCGGCCTTCCACATCGAGGCGGACGCTCCACCACTATATCATAGAGGCAGCTTACATAAGGTATACAATGTAAACTATATATTCTGTTATATATAACAAGCTCAAAGTTCCTGACATTGACCTGAATTTATAAGGTATACATTGCAAACTATATATTCCGTTATATATAACAAGCTGAAAGTTCATGACATTGACCTGAATTTGGAAATGAGAAGAACATCAAGACCATTCAAACAGAACATACATTTACAGATTCTGAAACTAGCTTATAGGTCAAATCCCGCCAAATACATCCGCTGTCATGCTGATGAACACCCAAATAGTCATTAAACAAACGTTGTTTACGTAGAAATGAGTGTATACCATCACCAGAATGTATTGGATATATGACATTGAGTTTAAATTCATTGTAAATGTGTATAGGATGCACTGGAAATGATTGATTTGATGACTTTTAGTAGTTTGACCTTGTTTGAAAGTGAAAGTAGATCATACTTAACACCGGTTTTGTCCGGGCCGAATTTGGTCCAAAATTACGGTAACCATTTTCGCCTGGTGAGTTCTTTCATAATGCATTAATTTGTATATCTGGTGTGACATAATACCTTAAAATGGCAATATTAACTCGAACATATTCTTAGTAGAAGTGTAAGTATTGCGGATTGGCCGTCGCTTCAGTACACAAGATAGGTCAACACGTATGTCAACCGCCGTGCTTTGAAAATGAATAGTTGTGTTGGATCTAAAAGTCAATGTATAAAGTTAGTTTAGGCTATGGAAGTATAAGTAACACTCGAAGTTTAAATACAGATGACTATACTCAAGACAAGTGTGATTAGGCTTAGTCGTCGTTTAGATTGGAGACATTCATTTTTGGAAAAGGATACCGTCACTGTTGTGGATAGACATGTCGAAGACACGTTACGAAACTAGCTGTACGTAAATGATAAAGTTATTTAACAAGAAGAAATATTTTCTAGATATCTCGAATGCATAATGATTTTCTGTCGGAACTGCTGTATGAAAGAGGAATCCATGGGTAGATGAGGCTGTTCGAAAACCCTTTCTCGTGGTAGAACACATACTGACGATAGAAATTAAACATTTGTCGTTTAACGTGGAGTCATTTAAGTGCATTACAATGATTTGTGGAAACATAGATATGCTTCTCATTATAGGACATTACGCGCTTCGGATTGTATTTAAACAAGGTTACCTATGAACTGATCATGTGAGAATAAACAGGTCTATGTATGCTACATTTTCAACGAAGAAAGACAGTTCATCAAGTAAGACTGAACATGCAGATCCCGTGTGATTTATATAACGATATTCTTTTCGATTTGTAATTTGCATTGTAAAATTTGTTGAAATGTAATTAAAACAATAATAACTTTATTTCTGATTGTTATTTTATGTTTGTTCATTGCTTTGACTGCTATACTATCAACATAATTGAGCCGTTCCACGATAAAAACCAACATTATCGATTCTGTGTAATGTATCGATCCAGATCAGCCTGCGCAGGCTAATCTGGTCCGGCACTTTCCGTATCAGGGGGATAGAGGTATTGAGCAATGATTCCTTAAACAGAAAATTCACAGGAGGCGAAACGTGTCTGTTCGGGTAAGCCTGCGCGGCATGCTGAGGCTGATCGGATTCGATCATTTTCTGGTGGAACGGCTCATTTATATTTCAGAAAAAGTAGTTCCATCGATTACGTCATTTCTAAAAATAAGTAGACTGATAAAGATAAAAGTTTATCATACCAGTAGACATGTAAACAAAAGGTTTATCATACCAGTGTTATACGTCACGTAATCTGCTCATTGCATGATAAATGCTTAGAAAGTGTGACAATTGAGGACTGAAACTCGTCGATTTACATGGAAACAAAGAAGGAATTTATTTGGTGTATTGTAACCTATAGGAAAGAAATAAAGCTTACTCTTTGAAATACAAATGTTTTTTCACTAGTTATTATTATGATAAATATTATCATTGTTATTATTGTTAATGTTAACATTAGTATTAATACTATATCCCCAAAACAAAGTTTGGGGATATGTTGTTTTTGTTATTTTTTCTTATTTTTCTTTCCATTTACTTTTGTTCGGTGATTTACTAGGAGATGCTTTAACCGATCTTAAGGAAAATGTGCACAAAGATAGGCCACTACTCAAAGACGTGCAATTGACTTTCGGATTTATTTTAAAATGTTCGCCATTTCAAAATGGCCGCCTCTCAAAACCTCAAAAAACATAAAAATGCTCCGATTTCGATGTAATTTGGTTTTCAAGTACATATAGGTGTGCCGAGTTCATTTCCGATATCGAAATTTTATCCCGCGGCGGCCATTTTGAATTAAAAATGGCCGCAGAAACATAAAAATGCTCCGATTTCGATGAAATTTGGTTTTCAAGTAGATAGAGGTGTGGCGAGTTCGTTTCCGGTATAGAAATTTTATCGTCGCACGCCACTTTCAATATGGCCGCCAAAAAGGTGGGAAAATTGAATGTTTGCCGGTTTGGGGATATATATGTGACTTGCTTGCAATCACAATCTGTACTTGTTATTATTATTATTATTATTACTATATCATTGTGTTCCATCAAAGGGACTAAACTCTTACATTTGTTTATTTTCAGAAGTTGTCTCCCTTGCCGCAACCGTGGACTATGTATATTCGTCAAATCCCTGCAGACCAAAGGACCGACTATGTTCAGTACATTGCGAAGTGTTTAAACTAAACGGCGATTTTAACTGCGAGTTTTGCCTGTGTAAAGACAGTGATTTTTATGGTAAATCAATGATGTACTTTATTGCTTCAATTGAAACTCTAATTAATCAACTAGTCAATCACACTTGATGTATCGCTGTGCTTTCTATTTGTTGTGAACATTATTTATAGTAGCATCACGATTCTCGGTTCTGTATTTTCGACGTACATGATCAGACGACTGGCAATAAGGACTTCGGATCACTGGTAACCGTGGTAACGGCAAGCTCCTTCCCCAAATACAACCCTCGGGTCAAAACACATCTCTGTTCCCCCACCCCACCCCCCCTCCCGCGAAACACGACTATGACGAAATGGGTGGTCGTATATGTTTCACTGTTCCAACCTGCGATACCCGACTGGAACGAAAAGGGTGGTCGTATATGTTTCACTGTTCTAACCTGCGAAACCCGATTGGAACACATTGGGTGATCGTAAATTTGTCATGGTTTCTCCCTTGCGAAACCCGTCTGGAACAAAATGAGTGGTCGTATATGTTTCATTGTTCCAACCTGCGAAATCCTATTCGAACACATTGGGTGGTCATATATGTCTCACTGTTTCCCCCTTGAGATACTAGACTTCCAAACCTGATTCGAACACATTGGGTGGTGGTCGTATATGTTTCATTGTTTCCCCCTAGCGAAACCCGACTGGAACACAGTGGGTGGTCGTATATGTTTCACTGTTTCCCCCTTAAGAAACCCAACTGGAACACAGTGGGTGGTCGTATATGTTTCATTGTTTCCCCCTTAAGAAACCCAACTGAAACGAAAAGGTTGGTCGTATATGTTTTATATTGTATTGGGGTTCAGTGCCGCTTTCAACATAATTTCAGTTCTTCACCGCGACAGTTCACTTATTCTATACCAGGGTAAACAAACCAGTACTAGCCTAGGTAATGAACATTGACCGCCGCGACTGGGGATCGAACCCGGGATGCACGGTTGTTAATCCCCGATGCTAACAACTCGGTTAGTGTGGATTCCTTGTTTCGTGTATAACGGTGCGATTCAGAGCTTAATATCATGTCACGTGTAAATGTTATCTTAATTGAACAATTGAGAGGCGCTATGCGAAAACCAACAAAAACACACTTACGACCAGTGTAGAACCAGATAAGACAGCGGTTCCACGCAGGCTGATCTAACTCTGCGTTGTTCGCCCATACGTCATTGGTTTCAGGGAATTTCTGTGAATCTGTACGCATTTTGTTCCGCATGTAGATCTTTTGCCATACGTGTGTTTGCTACGTTAGGCTGGTTTTCACATTGAACCACTCGTTTATTAACACAATTGATAGATTGGGGTTGGACGCATTTTTCAACAATTGTTCAGTCATATCACGGCGGCCAGTTCACATACTCATGTGTTGTATGGCCTTCCAACACCAGTATATCACAAACAAGACCTTTCAAGCAGCTGACTGCTTTTTTGTCCACATAGAATGTAAGCCCATCGCTGGAAGAAGAATGACGCTCGTCACATTGACTTTGTCAAACATTGGACAATATGTTTGCCGAGCTGGGATTCGAACGTCCCATTGATTGATACCGGGGCTCGGCTATTGATACCATTGAAGGTAAAGTCTTAATTCAAAAGGAGTAAATCCATATCGACTAAGAAGCTTAATTACAATTTAATTTTTATACTAAATTCACAAAGTCACACAGCTATGGTTGGCTAAACCGAATAGCCTGCTAAAAATTATATTTCTTTGAAATCAAATATTCTTCAAATTTAGAATAGGAATGTATTTTAAATGGTTGGTGTTTTTGAATTTCAGTACAATGGGAGACAACTCCGATTTCCACCCTACCATCAAATCCTACCACGACATTACCGCCAGACGTCGTGATAGTCAATAACATAAAGTATCACAAAATACCGGACCCATGCAACATCTCGCGAGATCGTATGTGTCCATGGGCATGCGCAGAATCAAGAGTAATAAATTCAAAAGGACAGATATGTACGATGTGTGACTGTAAAGGTAATTACTTAAGTTAAATTAGCTCATTGAAAGTATCCCGGCTTGGCCAGTCATGTATATATTACCGTCTCCTAGGTGTTGTGGTCAACGTACGATGTGTAACTGCAAAGGTAATTACTTCAGTTTATTTAACTCATTGAAAATATCCCGGCTTGGCCATTCATTTATATATTACCGTCTCTATGGTGTCGTGGTTAGAGCGTCTGCATCTCTATCTCTCTCTCTGTCCATTCCTGGGTGAGTGTCTGCTTTGTCTATGTGTGTCCCCGTGTGTCCACGTGTGTCTCCGTGTGTCCCCGTGTGTCTTCGTGTATGTCTCTCTATCTTGCTCTGTCTCGGTATGTATGTCTGTCTTTCTCTATTTCCCCCTGTCTCTCTACCAATATATATATGTTTGTCCTTCTGTATGTATGTCTGTCTGTATCTGTCTCTATCTCTATCTCTTTCTAGTTATCTCTCCCTCTTTCACCAATAATCGTATTATTCAGCCAAACCCTACGTTGTAATTCCTAAACTATTTGTCTCAGTCAGACGATCATTTTGAGTACCACAATATACGGTTTGAAAGCCAAACAAGAATATAATGCCCCTTATCAATAGGTCTGACACCATTTTTTTTTTTCTAGGAGCATCCATCCTGATTGGATAATTTACTATGACGTAAACATGACGTCATGTTGGATCCACGGCCATTCCATTTATTTATTTTTACTCAATAATGTTTGTACATACTTCATAATCTGTTTTTTTGCATGAAATAAAGATAGCTTCATATACATTATATTGATATTCACATCTTTTTTTAAAAAATTCAGAACTAAGACACAAGGAAGAATTATACATTTAAACTTATATCCATTCCATCTGGCTTTAATGATGAGTTTAATCGCTTTCGTGGTGAAGTGGTTAGAGTGTACGGCCTATCAGCGGGAGTCTAGGGTTTCCGCCCGGTCGGGCCATACCAGTTACACTTGAATAATGGAAGAAATGGTTTCCCCCCGGTTGGGCCATACCAATTACACTTGAATAATGGAAGAAATGGTTTTCCCCGGTCGGGCCATACCAATTACACTTGAATAATGGAAGAAATGGTTTCCCCCCGGTCGGGCCATTTCATTTACACTTGAATAATGGAAGAAATGGTTTCCCCCCGGTCGGGCCATACCAATTACACTTGAATAATGGAAGAAATGGTTTCCCCCGGTCGGGCCATACCAATTACACTTGAATAATGGAAGAAATGGTTTCCCCCCGGTCGGGCCATACCATTTACACTTGAATAATGGAAGAAATGGTTTCCCCCCGGTCGGGCCACACCAATTACACTTGAATAATGGAAGAAATGGTTTCCACCGGTTGGCCATACCAATTACACTTGAGTAATGGACGAAATGATTTTCCCCCGGTCGGGCCACACCAATTACACTTGAATAATGGAAGAAATGGTTTCCACCGGTTGGCCATACCAATTACACTTGAATAATGAAAGAAATGGTTTTCCCCGGTCGGGCCATACCAATTACACTTGAATAATGAAAGAAATGGTTTTCCCCCGGTCGGCCATACCAATTACACTTGAATAATGGAAGAAATGGTTTCCACCGGTTGGCCATACCAATTACACTTGAATAATGACAGAAATGGTTTTCCCCGGTCGGGCCATACCAATTACACTTGAATAATGGAAGAAATGGTTTTCCCACTGTCGGCCATACCAATTACACTTGAATAATGGAAGAAATGGTTTTCCCCGGTCGGGCCTTACCAATAACACTTGAATAATGAAAGAAATGCTTTTCCCCCGGTCGGGCCATACCAATTACACTTGAATAATGGACGAAATGATTTTCCCCCAGTCGGGCCATACCAATTACACTTGAATAATGGAAGAAATGGTTTCTCCCGGTGGGCCATACCAATTACACTTGAATAATGGAAGAAACGGTTTCCCCCGGTGGGCCATACCAATAACACTTGAATAATGGAAGAAACGGTTTCCCCCGGTGGGCCCATACCAATTACACATGTATAATGGAAGAAACGGTTTCCCCCGGTGGGCCATACCAATTACACTTGAATAATGGAAGAAATAGTTTCCCCCGGTCGGGCCATACCAATTACACTTGAATAATGGAAGAAATAGTTTCCCCCGGTGGGCCATACCAATTACACTTGAATAATGGAAGAAATAGTTTCCCCCGGTCGGGCCATACCAATTACACTTGAATAATGGAAGAAATGGTTTCCCCCGTTCCCTCCTTGGTGCTCAGTAATGTGGGTGTAGCATAGCGACTCATTCAACGGTGTCAGTATATAAACGACCGATAGTTCTGGTAAATTACCCACAAAAACCGTGGTACGACTGATTCAACGGTGTCAGTATATATACGACCGGAAGTTCTTGTAAATTACCCACAAAAACCGTGGTACGACTGATTCAACGGTGTCAGTATATATACGACCGGAAGTACTTGTAAATTACCCACAAAAACCGTGGTACGACTGATTCAACGGTGTCAGTATATATACGACCGGAAGAACTTGTAAATTACCCACAAAAACCGTGGTACGACTGATTCAACGGTGTCAGTATATATACGACCTCTAGTACCGGTAAATTACTCACAAAAACCGTGGTACGACTGATTCAACGGTGTCAGTATATATACGACCGGAAGTACTTGTAAATTACCCACAAAAACCGTGGTACGACTGATTCAACGGTGTCAGTATATATACGACCGGAAGTACTTGTAAATTACCCACAAAAACCGTGGTACGCCTGATTCAACGGTGTCAGTATATATACGACCGGAAGTACTTGTAAATTACCAACAAAAAAAACCACACCGTAGTACGACTGAATCAACGGGGTCAGTATATATACGACCTCTAGTACCGGTAAATTACTCAGAAACCGCCGTGGTATGACTGAAATTCTATTGAAAACGGCGTAAAATACCATTCAAACACAAAACAAACAAAGGAATAGTTTAAAGCAATGTAATGAAAGGTCGTAACACAGTTATACGAATTATTTATACGTGCAATATATCTCCTTCACTGCCGAATTCATAAAGTCGACTCTTTCATGTTGAAAATTGGTCCAACAGGAAATTTGGTAAAAATTAACCCGAATCTGCATTGTTAGCCTATAATTGCTTTTAGCAGCGAAAGAGATATACAGTAACGAAACACAATATATACAATTCAACCCGTATGCGTGCCGTTGGTGTGGAAAAATCACAATGTCAGAACACGCTCATCACTGGATTCAAACCCGGGACCTTTGGTACAAAAGGCCGACGCTCTATATCTGTACCACTGGCTACATTCGTAGCACTCATGGTTGCGGCATCTTCGGTACCCAGGCTATTCATAAAATATATGATACCCCTGGACAAATTGGCTAGCGAAATTCCGTAAAGCAAGCGCCACGATTTCCTCCGTAACAACACTGTAATTTTAGTATCGCAAAAGGTTTTTGTCATGCGGCCAATCAAAAGGCTGCATTTCACCTGATAAATTATTCATGAGTACGAGATTTGTACAGCCAATTTGCCAAGGGTATCAACTATTTTATGAATAGCCTGGGTACCGAGGATGGGTTGCGGGGATATCATTGCAACTGTCAGATTAGGTTTACCAGCTTTCATTGTGAAACGCCGTTAGACGACTGAAATGCTGTTGAAAGCGACGCTAAACAAAAATCAACTGTCGAACAAAGTATCAGACATGTCATGGTGGGGCTTAATCATTTCAATGCTGAATTTTTAAAATGGACTTGTCCGCTCTGAGTTTGGAATATTCCATAGCTAATTGTAGGATTATCAAGATAACAACAATGTAGAGTCTAGTTGAGCATCCCACTGTTTAGAACATGGTAAGACGAAAATGATGCGCCGACCTGGATCCAAATCAGTTCTAACAGTCAAGAGTTAAAACGGACCTCGGCATATCTATTACTGGGTAAGTCATAGTTTTGCGGAGGCAAACATAATTACCATTAATAACAATTTATGCAGAATCCGTTAGCGTCAACATGCCAAATAATCTCTTCAATCAACTGACAGAGAAGATCACATGATTGAAACGTGACACCAACACCTTGCCTTCACACTGGAAATATCTAAATAAATAAATACAAATGTTACAAGGGCAATATTGTGCACTGTTCCAATAGTTGTGAATAAATATTAAAAAGGGCCTATAAAAGCTTTGAGTTTATGTTCTACTAATGGACAAAAAACACTACATGAAAAGATATAGCCGAGGAGACGTCGTACATAAACATTATTATTATTAATCTTGGCAGACGGCCTCTTTAGAACTCATGAGAACACTACATGAAAAGATATAGCCAAGGAGACGTCGTCCATAAACATTATTATTATTATTAATCTTGGCAGACGGCCTCTTTAGAACTCATGAGAACACTACATGACAAGATATAGCCAAGGAGACGTCGTACATAAACATTATTATTATTATTAATCTTGGCAGACGGCCTCTTTAGAACTCATGAGAACACTACATGAAAAGATATAGCCAAGGAGACGTCGTCCATAAACATTATTATTATTATTAATCTTGGCAGACGGCCTCTTTAGAACTCATGAGAACACTACATGAAACGTTATAGCCAAGAATACGTCGTCCATAAGCATTATTATTATTAATCTTGGCAGACGGCATTTTTTTTTAGAACTCATGGGAATACTACATGACACGTTAATCCCAAGAATACGTCGTACATAAACATTATCAATATTAATCTTGGCAGACGGCTTCTTTAGAAATCATTGGAATGCAATGGACAAATATTCATTGGCTGGCGTAGATGTATCAAGTGCCGTGCCAAACATTATATAACACATATAGACAGTCCAACCTGTGTTTAAAGACCACCCATGGTCATGTAATGGACGAATCATCCTTGACTGGCGTAGATGTATCAAGTGCCGTGCCAAACATTATATAACACATATAGACAGTCCAACCTGTATTTAAAGACCACCCATGGTCATGTAATGGACGAATCATCCTTGGCTGGCGTAGATGTATCAAGTGCCGTGCCAAACATTATATAACACATATGTACAGTCCAACCTGTGTTTAAAGACCACCCATGGGCATGTAATGGACGAATCATATTGACTGGCGTAGATGTATCAAGTGCCGTGCCAAACATTATATAACACATTTAGACAGTCCAACCTGTGTTTAAAGACCACCCATGGTCATGTAATGGACGAATCATCCTTGACTGGCGTAGATGTATCAAGTGCCGTGCCAAACATTATATAACACATATGTACAGTCCAACCTGTATTTAAAGACCACCCATGGGAATAATTGTGTATCCATGCTAAATGATTCAATTGGAATCTACTATACATAATCCTTTATTGAACCTTCCTATGACTATTAGCGAACAGTGCCGAGTCAGATCAGATTGGACGGACGCTCTGACTGATTGGGATCTACACCGGTTAGTGTTCGTAGAACGTCTCTCATATATTTAATCATAAAACAGTTCTGTTCACAGTTGAGTATACGTCGAACGTTGGTGTAGCAGTATCTCGTCCATAACTGGATCCATTTGTCGAATTATGTTGGGTGTTTTCGTCAGTATTCGGATTAAGTGTCGTCATCTGGAAGGTGTTGCTATTTGAACTGGAACCATGACTGAAATTTTAATTTAGAAGCGATATTTTTAGACGATATGCTGATTATGATGAATACTAGCTGACATTATGCTGTTTAATCCTTTTAACGATATGTTCATTATGATGAATACTAGCTGACATTTTATTGTTTAATTCTTTTACCTGATGTAGACGATTTCTGACACCTTTAAAGCAAACGACCTTTGAAGACTTTGGGGTACATAACTCATGCAGGATATCTCGGATGCCATACAATGTCATCAAGGGTACAACTTTAAAACAATTACATAATAGAAAACGTATTTACTATCTAAAATTCAAGCATAGTTATGAACATCCTCAAAGGTCTTAAAAAAAGTTTACGAATTGAGTCTTGAGGAGATTCCAGATGCATAAAATCTGCGATACACAACATTGAATACATTTAACAAAACAAAAAGTTATTATTGAATAGAGTTGAAAAAAGGTGCAATTTCTCCTTTTGCCACATAGTTCTCTACTGCAATTCCCCCAAAAGGCTTAATCCGCCTTAAAATGTTAAACGGCATACATGATAACCTTAATTAAAGCATAGCCATGAACAACCTCAGAGGTTTTAAATAAAGTTTACAAATTAAGCCGAGAGGAAATCCCACATGCGCAAAATCTGCGATACACTATATTAAAAACATTTAACAAAACAAAGAGTTATAATTGAATAGAGTTGAAAACACTGTCACATAAAAAGAGAAATTTCTCAAAAGGAGCATTTTCTCCTTTTCCCACATAGTTATCTAAAGTGTCTACTGCAAATCCCTTATAAAGTTTAATCCGCTGGGAAATGTTTTATGGCATCAATAATTAACTATCTATAAAAATATACTTACGACAGCTCCCAATGGTTTGAGTACATGCTACTTTGTTCTGTATTAAATCCGTTATTCACAAAAACGCTTTCGTCACCAATAGTTGCCACGTGCCCATTTACATGTGACGCATGCGCAGAATTATCTTCCTGTCTTCCAACATAGTCTGCCCTTGAAACAAGATGATCGCTGGTTGTATCCACATGATGATATCTTTGTAAATGGTGGTCGTAAGCCGGTGTTGTTCCGCTTCCGTTAAAGACCTGACCACGTGACACAGTATTTAGGGGTTTTCCGTTAATCGTCGGACAGGTGGGGGCGGAAATGGATCTGTAACTCTGGTCATCAACGTAGTACGTGGTGGAGTGTAAATTCTCCTCGCTTCTGTGTAAACCGTCACTCGAGCTGGAATCAAAGTAGGCATCTATTCATTAATTGTGTTTGTTTGTTTTATTGGAGTTTTACGCCGTTTTTAAACATTATTTCAGTTATATCACGGCGACAGTTCATTGATTCATTCTCCCTTGGTAAGCAAACCCGTGTTATACCAGATAATTTGTTTTGCTCTTCATTAATTTAAAACACTCATGTTCTGATTATTTGACATGTCAGAGCGGGATTTAATACACATCTCTGATTGAAAGATCTCTGATTGACTGAGTAATTGATTGATCGGGCTTTAACGCTGCTTTCAACAATTGTTCAATTAAATATCGGAAGCCAGTGCACCTATTAAGGAGTCTTTCCAAGTAACTGGCTGCATTTCCACAAACATTACATGTATATACCCGAATACTATAATCTTGTCATCATGCATGTTTTAACAGAGGCTATCTTGTCAACTACTGCACCTATAAGAACGGACAATTTAACGTCAAAGTGTTGTCTTATCCGAAAAGTTATATGCTAATATCTACATAAACTTCTATTGATAGGTCAAATGATCCTAACCATCTGTATGAAGAGTGTTTATAAATATAGAGACTGATTCGATGGTGCAGAGGGAGTGCGGGAGGCCGCGGGTTCCCATCCCAATGACTTTAATAATGGAAGTAATGGCTGACTGGCTGGTGTCAGGATAAATCCAGTAGAACTAGAAATTACGTATTGAAAGCGGCGTAAAACACCAAACAATCATTCAATCAATTAAGAAATTCAGTTCTTGCCATTGAACATGCATTATGGAGGTACCAAAATAACTAGCGAGAAAAAGATCAAATAAAAACTGCGAGTAAGTAAGTAGAGCCACTAAGATCATGAAAAGAAGAACATAATTAGACAATAAATAAACAATTAATAAACGGAAAAAACAATCATCATTACAAATACATACCATGCTGTTATTTGTTTGGCTATTTTGGATATATATAAAACATACTTACGTCGCTTTTCTTATTGTGGACGATCTCAGACAAAACAAATGTGTAAGAATTACGGTGAGTGTTATTATAACGATTGCACCGCTTCCAGCCAATACACCAATCAAAACAGTGTCGGACTGTGGTATCCCGTAGAGACTGGATGCTGTAAGAATGAAACAAAAATCATGCTTAATAAATCAGTGAAAAATCATAAAACTCTCACACACTCTGTTCTCAGACTTGGGGCTTCAGTTATGGTCAGACTCATATTCAAGCTTGACATTGACCAATCAGAAGCCCTTTTTTGAGCACAAAAAATATTATCATGGTTTTCAGTTTCGTGCATATTCTTGAATTTATGCGAGCAAAGCTAAATAACAACCTTTCCCGACACATACTTATTATTTACTTATGCATGTCCAGCTGATGTCGCATTCCACAAGCTTGGATAAGATGATATTTCGGGATTTCTTTAATATATGGCTTCCCACACAGTGAGTGGGGCCATGGCAGCCCTAGTCAGTAATGACGATAACTTTCAAAACAAGGGTTGTGAGTTCGAACCCCGGTTCGGCTATTATTTACTCATTGGCTTCATCTCATGGTGTTATAAGTTAGTTGACATTTAACGCATGATATGAACATTGTTTATGTTCATGCTTTGCTAATGCAAGTAAAAAATCATATCTATATAATTTGACATGCATGGCTTTGTATTGATCGTTCGGTGTTGTAAAACGCTTTCAACAATATTTCAGTTATATCACGGTGTTTCCTGGGTAAGTTACCAGTTATACTGGTCCATTTATCCTGACATCAGTCAGTCAGTCGTAATGCTAACCAACCCCGTATCCCTGGGCGCCAAGGAGAGCAGCCATTACTACCATTTTTAAAGTATTTTGTATTGAGCCCGTAAGGAAGAATGGAACAAAGACATTGAGAAACTATGGTATCTTTGAACATATGTTAACCTTCTATCTTTCTCTCAGGAAGGTTAACAGCCTACACAGGTTCTGTCAACATTTAAACGGCGCGGCAGGAAACAAAACCTGATAGCATTAGCGACCAGTGTATATTCAGATGACCCTACCCATCCGCGCAGTCTGATCTGGTTATGCACTGTTTGATAACATGTTATAGAAGCATTCTAGACGCCTCTGATGTGCCGTGCATACTCAGATCGTGTTGTATGGATGTGCATATTTATCGGTTTTCTACATTGTTAAAAACCTTTTTAAGGTTGGTTTTCGTATAGCACGGATCGTTTCAAATGTCTGCACCACTCCCTTCTCTGGGAAGGGAACCATCTAGATGTATTAATTCAGAACATTATTTAAATTTTGGAATTTGTTTTGGGGATTTACGCCGCTGTCAATAGCCAAGGTCATACGAACGACAGGTAAGACGATATTGGCACCTAATCTTTTATTATTATATAAGGTATGAAACCAATACCGACCCCACCTGCAGGAGCTCAAGAGAAACACTAACTCTATCGTTTAGACGCATTTAGACGACTCTTACGGGACAAGCAAATGTCAGTATTAAAAATATGTAATTGCCAACAAAAATTAAAAAAACACCGACAGTCAGTTTTCCATTGACGTAGCCGATATATGACTTAATTTAACGTGAAAAAACCCAAACCAAACGGTATTTTAAATATGCAAATATTTACAAGAACAATATGGTTCCGTGATGTCATCCCAAATCCCGCCTTTAAGACACGTGACCATGGCTGGTCCAACCACGTGATGTTCCTCGGGACACACAAAATGGATATACGGTCCTATATCGCTATGACTGAGTTGTATTTGACGGGTTGCTGGCATTTCTTTACCCATATCCCACAGCGACTCAAGGTCTGAACATTCTGAAAGAGAACACACTTATTGTTTAACATTTTCCCACATACAGTAAATAGAACACACTTATTGTTTAAACTTTACCCACATACAGTAAATAGAACACACTTATTCTTTAAACTTTACCCACATACAGTAAATAGAACACACTTATTGTTTAACATTTACCTACATACAGTAAATAGAACACACTTATTGTTTAACATTTACCCACATACAGTAAATAGAACACACTTATTGTTTAACATTTACCCACATACAGTAAATAGAACATACTTATTGTTTAACATTTACCTACATACAGTAAATAGAACACACTTATTGTTTAACATTTACCTACATACAGTAAATAGAACACACTTATTGTTTAAACTTTACCCACATACATTAAATAGAACACACTTATTGTTTAACCTTTACCCACATACAGTAAATAGAACACACTTATTGTTTAACATTTACCCACATACAGTAAATAGAACACACTTATTGTTTAACCTTTACCCACATACAGTAAATAGAACACACTTATTGTTTAACATTTACCCACATACAGTAAATAGAACACACTTATTGTTTAACATTTACCCACATACAGTAAATAGAACATACTTATTGTTTAACATTTACCCACATACAGTAGATAGAACACACTTATTGTTCAAACATTTACCCACATACAGTAAATAGAACATACTTATTGTTTAACATTTACCCACATACAGTAAATAGAACACACTTATTGTTTAACCTTTACCCACATGCAGTAAATAGAATACACTTATTGTTTAACATTTACCCACATACAGTAAATAGAACACACTTATTGTTTAACCTTTACCCACATACAGTAAATAGAACACACTTATTGTTTAACCTTTACCCACATACAGTAAATAGAACACACTTATTGTTTAACCTTTACCCACATGCAGTAAATAGAACACACTTATTGTTTAACATTTACCCACATACAGTAAATAGAACACACTTATTGTTTAACCTTTACCCACATACAGTAAATAAAACACACTTATTGTTTAATCTTTACCCACATACAGTAGTAAATAGAACACACTTATTGTTTAACCTGTACCCACATACAGTAAATAGAACACACTTATTGTTTAACATTTACCCACAAACAGTAAATAGAACACACTTATTGTTTAACATTTACCCACATACAGTAAATAGAACACACTTATTGTTTAATATTTACCCACATACAGTAAATAGAACACACTTATTGTTTAACCTTTACCCACATACAGAAAATAGAACACACTTATTGGTTAAACTTTACCCACATACAGTAAATAGAACACACTTATTGTTTAAACTTTACCCACATATAGTAAATAGAACACACTTATTGTTTAAACTTTACCCACAAACTGTTATTCTACAAAAGACCATTTTGAAATAATCAAGTACAAAGTAGATGAAGAAAATGCTTGCTAAAAAGGGTCTAAGAAACTCCTATGCATTTGGATGAGACTGCATGGGTGCAAAGGCATCTGTATATCTACACATTTGGATGAGACTGCTTTATTGCAAAGGCAGCTGTATATCTACACATTTGGAGGAGACTGCATGGATGCACAGACAGCTGTATATCTACACATTTGGATGAGACTGCATGGATACACAGTCAGCTGTATATCTACACAGTTGGATGAGACTGCATGGATACACAGTCAGCTGTATATCTACACATTTGGATGAGACTGTATGGATACACAGTCAGCTGTATATCTACACGTTTGGATGAGACTGCATAGATAAACAGGCAGCTGTATATCTACACATTTGGATGATACTTCATGGATACACAGACAGCTGTATATCTACACATTTGGACGAGACTGCATGGATGCACAGGCAGCTGTATATCTACACATTTGGATGATACTTCATGGATACACTGACAGCTGTAAATATACACATGTGAATGAGACTGCATGAGTACACAGACAGCTGTATATCTACACATTTGGATGAGACTGCATGGATGCACAGAAAGCTGTATATATACATATGTGGATGAGACTGCATGGATACACAGGCAGCTGTATTCTACATATGTGGATGAGACTGCATGGATACACAGGCAGCTGTATATCTACACATTTGGATGAGACTGCATTGATACACAGGCAGCTGTATATCTACATATGTGGATGAGACTGCATGAATACACAGGCAGTTGTATATTTACATATTTGGATGAGACTGCATGGATACACAGGCAGCTGTATATCTACACATTTGAACGAGACTGCATGGATACACAGGCAGCAGTTTATCTACACATTTGGATGAGACTGCATGGATACACAGACAGCAGTTTATCTACACTCGTTTAAACTATTTTCAATTAATGTTATTATTTGATAACATTGACCTGAACCCCTGACCTTTAAGTCTTGACAGACCGGAAATAGCATTACGATTTATGAGCTGGTGTCAGGATGAGTAATATTGAGTGTACCGGTTAAATAACACAGGAAACGCGGCGCATTAGCTTAAAATAGTGCTTAAAACTATGTTAAACACAACTTAAACAAACTAGCCAATCTAGCATTTATTTGTATGAAAACAAATCGAAAATTTCCTTAATAAACATGGACACAACCTTTACCTGATGCAGACGTCCAATGACGCCTTTGCAGCAGACACATTTTGTAAACATTATTACCAAATTCTCCTCTTGTAACAATATTTTCAACTGTATCTAATCATTAACTTTCATTTTCAGGGGTTTTCCATAAACGTTAGATGCTGCAGATTTTCTATATATAGAAAAGGGTTTAACATACAGGGGTTCAAAATATTTTGATATAGAATGCCGGGCAGATAGTGTTTTATTCGAACTAATCAAATCAATGTTTTTTATTTTGCATTTATTCCTTTGAAATTAAATTGTCACGAACAATGAAATAAACCATCATATTTGTACTGAATCATAAATGAACAAACTCAATAGATGATTTTTTTTATTTATTATAATCAAACTTTTCCCAAACTAATTTTGAACCATCTTTTAGCATTGGTCATTCTAAGGTCAGAAATCATTACATACCTGCGATACTAGCAGCCTTTCCCACCATGTTGCTATAAAACACTTATTTTACACTTATTTCCTGATGTCGTAGACGTCCAATTTGTTTAAAACACCTCTTTTACACTTATTTCCTGATGTCGAAGACTTCCAATTTGTTTAAAACACCTATTTTACACTTATTTCCTGATGTCGAAGACGTCCAATTTGTTTAAAACACCTATTTTACACTTATTTCCTGATGTCGTAGACGTCCAATTTGTTTAAAACACCTATTTTACACTTATTCCCTGTTGTCGTAGACGTCCAATTTGTTTAAAACACCTCTTTTACACTTATTTCCTGATGTCGAAGACGTCCAATTTGTTTAAAACACCTATTTTACACTTATTTCCTGATGTCGTAGACGTCCAATTTGTTTAAAACACCTATTTTACACTTATTCCCTGTTGTCGTAGACGTCCAATTTGTTTAAAACACCTCTTTTACACTTATTTCCTGATGTCGAAGACGTCCAATTTGTTTAAAACACCTCTTTTACACTTATTTCCTGATGTCGAAGACGTCCAATTTGTTTAAAACACCTATTTTACACTTATTTCCTGATGTCGAAGACGTCCAATTTGTTTAAAACACCTCTTTTACACTTATTTCCTGATGTCGAAGACGTCCAATTTGTTTAAAACACCTATTTTACACTTATTTCCTGATGTCGTAGACGTCCAATTTGTTTAAAACACCTCTTTTACACTTATTTCCTGATGTCGAAGACGTCCAATTTGTTTAAAACACCTCTTTTACACTTATTTCCTGATGTCTTAGACGTCCAATTTATTTAAAACACCTCTTTTACACTTATTTCCTGATGTCGAAGACGTCCAATTTGTTTAAAACACTTCTTTTACACTTATTTCCTGATGTCGAAGACGTCTAATTTGTTTAAAACACCTCTTTTACACTTAATTCCTGAATGCTAACACGTCCAATTTGTTTAAAACACCTCTTTTACACTTATTTCCTAAATGCTAACACGTCCAATTTGTTATAAACACAATTGCAACGTTATAAAGAATGTATCACTATGTTATATATTAACAATCACTTTTATTAAATTAAATTAATTTTCCATATGCTAGTATATATGCCGATTGATGTATTGATCAATTAAATATTCTATTTGATAATGATGAAAATGTTATTTCAATTAAAGTACCATAACCTTAACAAGAAGGTCAATGCATAAACACAGACACGTGTTCCACTATTGTAAACAAAAATTAGTCGAATTTAAATTGAATAATTGAAATTGTAAACAAATTAAAAAACTTGTGTAAATGATTTCCTGGATATAACTAGTCAATGTGACACTAAAACTGAAATATGTGACAGAACAAAATGAACATCCTTCATACACTTTACTTGTTTTTTGAAATTGTTAACATTTTGTTTTTAGAATCGTCCATTTAATTTTTTACAAACGATGATATTTTTTTTGCAAGAATAGCAGACACAATAAAGGGTTGGAAATAAGTCTAATTAGACCATTTTGCATGTTCATACATGATCATATAATTAATTACGCATTTTTAGATATATTTCGTGATATGTATTGAACGAGTGAAGGGTGAACATTTTTGTCTGTCAAAGATTGATAAAGGTCGATGATGGGTGTATTGACAGGTCATCGATCATGTTTATTTACAGACATATAAAATGGACACTTCGGGCAAAATTGTTTTTTTGTTGTTGCATATTTACACTTTATGACGCCTCTGCAGCAGACGAAGTTTGAAAACATTGTGGTAAAAGGAGACATTTCTCTATGAGTG
>JASEVX010000014.1:6042392-6306840 GCA_031761405.1 Serripes groenlandicus
TGATTCCAATATAGTTTAATAGAAATGTTCCTTAGGTGAGCCTCTACAAAGATTGTTCAAGGCATACTGTTTGGTTGAAAAACATGGCAGTCAGGAGGCATCAGAAAAGGGGCAAAATGACAAAATTTGGAAATTCCATTTTTAGCTCGACTTTTGAAAAAAACGAGAGCTATTGTCATTATCCTGGCGTCGTCGGCGGCGGCGGCGTGGTCGTCCGGTTAAGGTTTTTTGTATAGCTCATTTTTTTCTTCTTCTCCCTATCAGTCGAGCGTCTGTGCCGTACGCGGTGCTCTTGTTTTAAATTCTTGTCTGATATAAAGGAAATTGAATATAAATCCTACTTCAGTGATCCTCTACATTTAATTTGTTCAAGCCGTTTTGATTGGTTACAAAATCATAGCAACCTCGCGTCATCACAAAAGGGGTAAATTGAAATTTTAGCTACAAATGACAACTCCTACCATTCCACTTGACCAATTTCAACGTTACTTCACAGGAATGTTCCTTTGATGGTCCTCTTTCAAAAATTATTCAAAGACTTGCATTCTGTGTAGAACCTTTGTTGCTGCAGCATCAGAAATTGAGAAAGCTCTTGTTAGATTTCAAGATAAAAATGGCTTTTACTGATAAACTATTTCTTTAACTGAGTGTCCACTCCTTGCAGTTTCATTTGAACTCCTGATCAAATGTTCACAGATATTTGCAGTTAAATATTTGCTTCTAATTAACTATCATTCAGGTGATCGATTTAGGGCCATCTTGGCCCTCCTGTTTTACTTAGAAATTATGGTTAAAGGTTTGCGTGCAATTACATTAAGAGTCCATATCTTAATAACTACTTGATACATTCCATTGAAACGACGTTATACAACCCTTCTCTACCATCACACCTATGCAAATGATCAAGTTAAATAACTCTATCTTGCACATAATGCAAATTATCACCCTTTAAGAAATTGTGGTTAATGTTTTGCATGCAACTACATTAGAGTCCATTATCTCAGTAACTTAAATAAGCAGTGAAATAGTCGAGTATGCTAGCTGTCCTCTGACAGCTCTTGTTACCAATACAATTCATAGATCACACACTGATGCTGATAATAAGCTTCAGTTTACTTCCGGCTACTTCTTGAAGTGAACAATATATTTTGTTTTTAAAATACGACATCAACACATGCATAAACAGACGTGTTTTTAAAGAAAAATTATTTCAAAATGTTATTGTATATTGTATTATTGGCTGTAGGCCTAAATACTGGAAATCAAATATTTCAATGTGAAATTTCATGTACCAGCCATTGTTTGATTATTTGCATGTGGCTACCATTGTATCAAACACCAGGCCTATTAATATCCATATATTCGTTAACCCTTTCCAATATACACACATGTTTTGGCGCCCCTGTAACAAAATTAATGTTTATTGAAAACATTGTGACAAGAAATATCTTTTAAAAAGATAAAGGCAATCAATATGAGAAAACATTAAGAAATGGAACATGCGCATAGTATTTGACTTGAATATCAGAAAGGTTCTATGTGGTTACCAAAGGCTAATCGGCCACCTCAATCCAGCTTCAGTTTCTATAAATAGATTATCAAGGACGAGAATACACCACATGACATTTTGCTCTTAAATATTATATTTCATACGTTTTCACTGATTTTTTTCACTGAAATTTATTTCTTAAGGAAAACAATTAAAAGTTAGTATGCAGAACATTTCATTTTAAAACTTCATCTCATTAGTGCCTCTCGTAGGATAGCCAACTTAACTATGAACCAATCATAATGTTTCATTTCCTTTATTTCCTCGACATTATTCATTAAATACAACATTTGATTGGTCTACAATCTAGAACATTAGTTTAACATCTACGTCAAAACTGAGGTTAAACAGCTATCGCCAAAAAATCATTATGAGCAATTTCTCCTTTAGCCAGAATGTTTTATACCGCATTCAATAAGTGTACTTTTATATATATAGTTATGTTTCAAATGTTTGTTAGTATTGTTCAAAATCGTCTTCTGTAGATATGTTGTATTGGGGAAAGGGTTAAAGGACGCATGTTCGACTACCAGCTGCATTTAAAAAAGGTCCGTTTTATTCAATTCCTTATGCATCCTCGGAACCCAGGCTATTCATAAAATATATGATATCATTTATGTTATGAATACTCTGGGTACCGAGGATGATCCTATGTTGCTGGAATTAATATCAGTTTATTTTTTTTGCGGGACGATGCATAACTGACGCGTATACTGTTTCAGACAGAGCTGTTCATACTTACTTACTATCTCATTTTTCACTTTCATTGTCTTTGTAATTCAAGATAGTATACTTGTTCATATGATATTTGTTTCAATTCTTTGAAATTCGATTTTTCAAAAAACAAAATGTACGACTGAAGAACATCAATCCAAAATTCATTTTTTTATAGACAAATATATTATTTACAACTTTATAGCATTTATTTTCTTTTAAATCTTTTAGCCATTTAATTTTAATACTGTTTATAGGATTTTTTAGGTCTATCATTTTCAAACCTCCTTCAGCATAACTTTTATTTCCATCCAATACAAAATTTAACAAAATGTCGCTTAGTTGTTTTATAAAACAATTTGTCGGTGATGGTAAACTTATAAATAAGTGAGAAAGAAGTGGTACTTAAATAAATTTTCCCTATGGGAGTTAATTTTCTTCTTTTCAAAAAGGAAATACTATTTTTGATACTTAATAACTTTGGTTAAAAATTTAAGTCGCACATCTTCTTTATGTCAATATGAAAAGAAATACCAATTAATTTAAACTGGGTTTCGCCCCAGGATAATTTCCATTTTGTTTTTATTGAACGGGAACTATATTTGAGCGACCCAATCCAAATAACCTTTGTTTTATCAAAGTTTACTTTTAAACCAGCTATATTCGTAAAATTATTAATTGATTCTAAATTTGTAACCTATATCTATATCGCAATTTCTTAAAAACGAGTTAAGGTTATTTGTCATAAGGAAAAAGTATAATCTTCTTTGTTGTAAGGCGTTTAATCTTCTCCAAGAATATTTTCTAGTATTTCCATGCCAACTTTCTTTCCGAGGATTGACAAAAAAGTCAATGCGACATGCGTCATTCCTCTTCCACCAATGGGCTAAGTCTATGTGGAAAAGCAGCCAGTTGCTTGGGAAGATTGTTGTGTGGAGTACTGGTGTGAGAAAACCAGGAAATGCATGAGTAGGTGAACTGGCCGCCGTGATGTAACTGAGAAATTGTTAAAAACGGCGTTAAACCCCAATCAATCAATCAATCAACATTACTCGAAATAGACCTATAAACTTAGCGTTGTATATACAGTCGTTTACGAACAATTACTGCTATGACCAGTTGACCGTGACATACCCGTTTAATATTTGCAAATTATAGAACAGATTTTTAAAGATTGTCGTAATGTTAGCCTATATGTAAAAAGTGGGCGAGTCATAGCCCGGCCTTATGTTTTTACTGTAAACTAGAACCCCTTCATTAATATATAATATCTTTACCGACCTCTGCGAACAGTGTAGTTGAGGATCAGTGTACCACAAACATGGAATCTTATCTTGATCTACTCAATTCACAACTAGTTATTGGGATGGGTTTTTTAGAGGATATTATTTGCATTATGAAGGAATCTAAAAGTATTCTATTATAATATCATTCTTGTTAATGTCTACATATAAAGGTCAAATCAATAACAATCATAAAATAGTGCTAAAACATCAAATGATGACCCCCTTTCTTTATGAAACAATATTTTTAAAATCTCATTTAGAAAATGTCAGTTCTACTTGTTTTATGACGTACAGTTTACTCAACTATAACACAATTGTTTGCCATACTATCCTAAATAAAGGTCTATCAATTATTAACAAAAACAAACTAAAAAGCAGGTAGATAGAAGTCATTTTTTTAAAATACACTTTTATCGATTATAAATTAGATATATAAATAATAACCGTCCCATTTTCATGCATATCAATCAGACTGGGCCGCCGCACTGGTATCTATATATATCGAAAATTCGGTATGGGTAAAGTAGCTTGACCTTCAGAGTGATATCTATATATCTAAAATTCGGTATGGGTAAAGTAGCTTGACCTTCAGAGTGATATCTATATATCTAAAATTCGGTATGGGTAAAGTAGCTTGACCTTCAGAGTGATATCTATATATCTAAAATTCGGTATGGGTAAAGTAGCGAGACCTTCAGAGTGATATCTATATATCTAAAATTTGGTATGGGTAAAGTAGCCTGACCTTCAGAGTGATATCTATATATCTAAAATTTGGTATGGGTAAAGTAGCTTGACCTTCAGAGTGATATCTATATATCTAAAATTTGGTATGGGTAAAGTAGCCTGACCTTCAGAGTGATATCTATATATCTAAAATTCGGCATGGGTAAAGTAGCTTGACCTTCAGAGTGATATCTATATATCTAATACTCGGTATGGGTAAAGTAGCCTGACCTTCAGAGTGATATCTATATATCTAAAATTCGGTATGGGTAAAGTAGCTCGACCTTCAGAGTGATATCTATATATCTAATACTCGGTATGGGTAAAGTAGCCTGACCTTCAGAGTGATATCTATATATCTAAAATTCGGTATGGGTAAAGTAGCTCGACCTTCAGAGTGATATCTATATATCTAATATTCGGTATGGGTAAAGTAGCTTGACCTTCAGAGTGATATCTATATATCTAAAATTCGGTATGGGTAAAGTAGCCTGACCTTCAGAGTGATATCTATATATCTAAAATTCGGTATGGGTAAAGTAGCTTGACCTTCAGAGTGATATCTATATATCTAACATTCGGTATGGGTAAAGTAGCCTGACCTTCAGAGTGATATCTATATATCTAAAATTCGGTATGGGTAAAGTAGCTCGACCTTCAGAGTGATATCTAAAATTCGGTATGGGTAAAGTAGCGAGACCTTCAGAGTGATATCTATATATCTAAAATTTGGTATGGGTAAAGTAGCTTGACCTTCAGAGTGATATCTATATATCTAAAATTCGGTATGGGTAAAGTAGCTTGACCTTCAGAGTGATATCTATATATCTAAAATTCGGTATGGGTAAAGTAGCTCGACCTTCAGAGTGATATCTATATATCTAAAATTCGGTATGGGTAAAGTAGCTTGACCTTCAGAGTGATATCTATATATCTATAATTCGGTATGGGTAAAGTAGCTTGACCTTCAGAGTGATATCTATATATCTAAAATTCGGTATGGGTAAAGTAGCCTGACCTTCAGAGTGATATCTTTATATCTAATATTCGGTATGGGTAAAAAAAACAGTTCTTTGAGGTGAACGTCTATATATATGTATGCTTTCTTCAACGTTTAATTATGTCGACAAAATGGTATGGGCATGTTTTTCACTCTCTCGCACTGTCTCATTCATGCCCCCTCTCTTTCTCTTACAGTTACAGTTATAGTGTTACTATGGTGTCGATGCCATAGTACATTGCACATTTAAGTTGCATGTCAACTTTAACCAGGATATAATAAAATTAGTACCAGGGACATAGATAAGAGGGATAGGCAACTCCACCTGTACACCTGTAATCTGGTTAAAATATCACACATAGAAATAAAATTGTCCAAATTTTCACATTTTGTAGCAAATAAAACTTTGAAGTCACATTTGGCACATGAACAAAACATACATATTCTGAAAGCTTAACATTTCAACTTAAGTTAGAGATACAATGAACAACTGGAATTTCTTTGTATTTTGAACACTGACTGGTTTAAAAGACACAAATATTGGGATTTCTGAATTATATTATTTTTTTCCAAAAATTAATAGACTGACATTTTTCATAAGGATAACATATTATCAAAACCTGTAGTATATTAAAATATTTTTATCTACTGCAATAGAAGAATGTTTAAACGTCCAGAGTTTTTATTTTTTATTTTCATATCTTGAATAGTTTTTTAGCTCTACTGGCCAAAGGCCAGAAGGGCTTGCATATATGTTGTGGCGATTTGTCCGTCACCCGTGCGTAAACAATTTCTTGTTAACACGATGCAGTCTTCACTTTTGATTTTATCTCAACCAAACTTATACAGTAGTTAGATATCCATGAGAACTCGGTTCCTTTCGAAAACCAGCCAGATCCGCCCATGCATGACTGGATTATGGCCCTTGAAATGGTCAAAATTGCTATAAAAGAGCTTGTTAACACGATACAGTCTTCACTTTTGATTGTATCTCAACCATACTTATACAGTAGTTAGATATCTATGAGAGCTCAGTTCCTTTTGAAAACCAGCCAGATCTGCCTATGCATGACTGGATTATGGACCTTGAAATGGTCAAAATTGCTATAAAAGAGCTTGTTAACACGATACAGTCTTCACTTTTGATTGTATCTAAACCAAACTTATACAGTAGTTATATATCTATGAGAGCTCAGTTCCTTTTGAAAACCAGCCAGATCTGCCCATGCACTACTGGAGTATGGCCCTTGAAATGGTCAAAATTGCTATAATAGAGCTTGTTAACACGATACAGTCTTTATTTTTATCTCTACTGGCCAAAGGCCAGAAGGGCTTATGTCGTGGCGATTTGTCCGTCGTGCGTGCGTCCGTCCGTCCGTCCGTAAACAATTTCTTGTTAACACGATACAGTCTTCACTTTTGATTTTATCTCAACCAAACTTATACAGTAGTTAGATATCCATGAGAGCTCGGTTCCTTTTGAAAACCAGCCAGATCCGCCCATGCATGACTGGATTATGGCCCTCGAAATGGTCAAAATTGCTATAAAAGAGCTTGTTAACACGATACAGTCTTCACTTTTGAGTGTATCTCAACCAAACTTATACAGTAGTTAGATATCCATGAGAGCTCGGTTCCTTTCGTAAACCAGCCAGATCCGCCCATGCAAGACTGGATTATGGCCCTTGAAATTGTCAAAATTGCTATAATTGAGCATGTGAACACAATAGAGGCTCCATTTACTATCTGATCTTCACCAAACTTAGATAGTAGTTAAATATTGATGAGAGCTTGGTTCCTTTTGAAAATCAGCCAGATCCGCCCATGCAAGACTGGATTATGGCCCATGAAATTGTAAAAATTGCTATAATACAGCTTGTGAACACAAAAGAGCCTCCATTTACTATCCGATCTTCACCATACATACATGCTCTGGATTGAAAATGACCAAAGAACCATACCAGTAGAGCATAGGCCCTCATGGGCCTCTTGTTATTGTATCTCAACCAAACTTATACAGTAGTTAGATATCCATGAGAGCTTGATTCCTTTCAAAAACAAGCCAGATCCGCCCCATGCATGACTGAATTATGGCCCTTGAAATTGTCAAAATTGCTATAATAGGGCTTGTTAACATGATACAGTCCTTATTTTTTATTGTATCTCAATCAAACTTATACAGTAGTTAGATATCCATGAGAGTTTGGTTCTTTTTAAAAAAATGGCCAAATCTACCCATGCATGGCTGGTTTATGGCCCTTGAAATTGTCAAAATTGCTATAATACAGCTTGTGAACACAATAGAGCTTCCATTTACTATCTGATCTTCACCAAACTTAGATGGTATTTGAATATTGATGACATATTGGTTCCTTTTGAAACAAGCCAGATCAATGCCAGTAGAGCATAGGCCCTCATGGGCCTCTTGTTAGTTTTACTTGCTACAAATGTTGGCACGGGTGATATTTTAGTATATAATTTAGTTACTTATCCCTCTTATCTACGTCCCTGGTAGTACATTGAACATGTAAGTTGTACGTCAACTTTAACCCTGATATAATAAACATACACGTCATAACCCTTGTTGATACATACATTTACTGTATTGCTACTATGACTTCTATGCCGTAGTACATTGAACATGTAAGTTGTACGTCAACTTTAACCCTGATATGATAAACATACACATCATAACCCTTGTTGATACATACATTTACTGTATTGCTACTATGACTTCTATGCCGTAGTACATTGAACATGTAAGTTATACGTCAACTTTAACCCTGATATAATAAACATACACGTCATAACCCTTGTTAATACATACATTTACTGTATTGCTACTATGACGTCTATGCCGTAGTACATTGCACATTTAAGTTGCATGTCAACTTTTACCGGGATACAATAAATATACAGGGGATAACCCTTATTATTACATACATTTCAGGAAACGTAGTATCGAATTTACACACCAGCAGCATGGCATCTGGATCCCAATCTTTCTATGAAGGGTCTGACGAAATACCCAACACTGACTGTGACGTATGTTTGTCAAGAGGTCAAACATTAGAGGCTATCTCCTACTGTACCATATGCTGTGAGTACCTGTGTCAGTCATGTGATAATGCACACAGAGGGTCTAGGGCATCTAGAGACCACACCCTTCTGACAGGGAGTAACATTCCATCTGGATGCACGAGGACAAAACCAACGTTACCGTTTATGTTCTGTGATACACACAGAACAACATTACTTGATATATACTGTACCACTCACGACGAGGTCATTTGTTCCACTTGTAAACTTACCGGTCATACAACTTGCGATACAGGCGATGTCACTAGGCGCAGTGCTCGATTAAAATATGTTGAAGAGGAGTTGAAGAAAGTCGTTAAAACTCTGAGAGACTTAACATCTAGATATGACGACCTTAGAAAGAACAGACAAATTGCTAAATCAACCGTGAAAACTCAGATAAAGAAATGTTTCAGCGGCATTCATCAATTACGCAGGGATATGGACGATAAACTGGATCAACTCGAAAACGAAATGTCTTCCGAAATCCAATACATTGAAGAGAAGATGAATAAAGAGATAGACGGTCACGTGACTTTAGCTGATGACATTTTACGTCAAATTAGGGATCTGGACAAATCTTTGTCTGAATGTCTAAAAACGAGTGAAAATGACGTCATGTTTGTCGGAATGAAAAAAGCGTCGTCACGAGCAAGTGAATGTGGACATATCATTGACAATGTCCAGAAAGACATTTACCCAATAGACATTCGTGTTCAACCCAACGACGTTCTAACTGACATGATTCAACAATTACAATCCCTAGGGACTGTTGCTAACAACATGCCTGTTTATACCGGTCATAATCGGACCTCTATACTGAACATGTCTGTTAAGGACAAACAGGAGATAACTGTGAATACAGTCGCTGGATGTACATTCATGTCTGACGGACATCTTGTACTCGCATGTCACAATGACGGTCTAAAACTGTTTGATAAAGACTTCCAGTTTAAATCCCAGTCAGCTGTTCCGGCATTAGACGTGTCTGCTATCAACGACACTGACGTCATAGTTACACAAGATAAACAACTCCAGCGTGTAATAGTATTCCCTGATATGGTGGTGAAGACAACATTGAAGATGGATAGACAAGGTTGGGGTGTAGATGTTTATGGTGACGAGATCTACGTTACCTGTCATGATAATCCCGGTAATGGTGAAGTACGAGTACTCAACATGGCTGGTAAACTACAGAGAAGGTTGGGAGTGGAGAACAATAAATACATGTTTACACGTCCTAATTATGTAACAGTAAATAGTAACGGGAGTAAGGTGTTTGTCTCTGATATGGACACTAACATGGTAACATGTTTAAACAATCAAGGTCACGTGATATACCAGTACTCTGACAGAGACTTGAAGTCACCATTTGGAATGTATGTGGATGGAGAAGATAACCTGTTAGTGTGTGGATTTAATTCTCACAATGTACATGTAGTCCGACACGGTGGTGGTAAGGAGAAGATTTTGTTGTCAGAGAAAGACGGAATGAACCTCCCAGTGTGTATATCGCACAGACAGAGCGATGGATGTCTAGTGATTGGTTTATATACGACGGATGAAACTGATAAAAAGCTGATTATATTCAGGACTAGATAAACTCGTGTGTACCAGAAAAACTATTGCCGTAAAGATTGGTACACAGAGAGTAAAATGATCTCACTATTTACAGTTTCTTCCTTTTCCACAATGTTTATAATGTACTTTATGCTAAAGTCATCGATAACGTCATCACGAAGGAACAGAATAGTACAAACAATCTTGTTTTCGTATGTACATGTATTATTGCTATATAAACAGACAAATTAAAATAGTGAACACCTTTTCCAAATAAGTTTTCCAAACTACTGCACTCAAAAAGTATATGTCAACTCGCATATTAAATATATACTGGCTTTCATAAACTGTGCGTACCAGATAGCTAATGCTGTAAACGACTTTTATGACACATAAGTGATATCGATTAATTTTCCTTCATACGATATTCACAAATGATCCCATCTCGAAAAGTTCTAGACAAATCTGGGTGTTTACATTAAACAGTAGAAGTAGGTGTGTAATATGCAGTTTCTATCTTTCCCATGTTGTTTGAAAAAAGTGACGTGTGTAAATAAAGAAATGTCTGCACATCTAGTATATGTTACCAAATTTAACCTGCTTATCAAAAACGTCTGCTGAAACAGCACATCTATAAACAGTGTAGATCAAGATCTTAACGTGTGGATGAACAAGCTGATCTGCATCTACATAAACCACACGTTTGCTGGGGTTGCGGTAAAGTTTCCTGGAACGCGGTTCTTGTACACCCACTTATTGTACAGGCAGCCGTGATATTACTGAAATGTCTTTGAAAACGGTGTTAAATTCCAATAAATAATTAGTGTACAAGCCGACCTGTTGATACGTGAATGCTTCAGATAACCAGGTCTGGTTTAACAGCCGGTAAATATATGTACATATGTGTGTAAAATGGTAGAAAGAAAGTCCTCATTATTGACAGTTTCTTCCTTTCCCACAATGTTTTAAATGTACCTTAGTTACGTCAACTCATTCGAGAACGTCATTATGAAGGAATGGAACAATACAAGCAATGTTGTGGATTATTATTTGTGTACATAAATGTAGTATGACTATATAACCAGAATATAGTCAGAATGGTCAAAATAATTAATACCTTTTCCAAATGCGTTTTCTAAATAACTATGTCACTTCAACAGTGTATGTCAACTATCATACTATTAGTATGAATATTTAGACTAAAAATACAAATTATCGTTATCTAAATGAACTAAGTCACAGGAAACCTACCGAATATTCAGATCACCCTGTGTCTGCGAGCAGCTTGTTCATGCATCATATGGAATCTCATGAGGAACGGTAGTGATAAAACTCGAAAATACAAGTATGTACATACGGTATGATACCTCGTTAAAAAGTGATCTAAATAAGCTAAGTTACAGGAAACCTAGCGAATATCCAGTAACCGTTTCAATACTGATTCTTCTTTTAAATAAACGTGTCTAGCTATGTATTTGGAAGAGTCCATAGCAAATTTCAAGAAATATCAAAATAGAATTGTTGAGTTTAGCACAGATTTCACATAATCGGTTCCAGTAGTTTTATTAAGTGTTTTATTTAAGACATTTGAGCCGTCCCGCCTGAAAACCAACACTGTGGCCTCTGCGTAATGTATCGATCCAGATCAGCCTGCGTAGACCCCACATACTGATCATGGCCGACACATTCCGTCTCAGTTGGATAGAGGTATAGAGTAATGACTCCTGAAATAGAAAATCCACAGGAGGCGAACTGTGTATATCCGGGTAAGCCTGCGCGGCATGCTTAGGCTTATCCCGCCAGAAAACCAACATTGTGGCATCTGCGTAATGTATCGACCCAGATCAGCCTGTGCAGACGCCACAGACTGATCCTGGCCGACACATTCCGTCTCAGTTGGATAGAGGTATAGAGTAATGATTCTTGAAATAGAAAATCCACAGGAGGCGAACAGTGTCTATCCGGGTAAGCCTGAGCGGCATGCTTAGGCTTATCCCGCCAGAAAACCAACATTGTGGCCTCTGCGTAATGTATCGACCCAGATCAGCCTGTGCAGACCCCACAGACTGATCCTGGCCGACACATTCCGTCTCAGGGGGATAGAGGTACAGAGTAATGATTCCTGAAATAGAAAATCCACAGGAGGCGAACTGTGTATATCCGGGTAAGCCTGCGCGGCATGCTTAGGCTTATCCGGGTCGATACTTTACGCAATGTTGGTTTTCTGGCGGGACGGTTCACTTGTTTAAATGATGTATTCGAGATTTGTTATCTTTATATTTAGCACTTACAGACTTGTTGTTTTAATTTTGCATATAAATGTAGATTCGTTGATCTTTTTATGCCCCCGCGGAATCTCCGATTCGGGGGGCATATAGTTTTTGGCCTGTCTGTCTGTTGGTCTGTCTGTTGGTCTGTCTGTTGGTCTGTCTGTCTGCATAAAAAAAACTTTAACCTTGACCACAACTTTTGAACCATAACAGGTACGGCTACCATATTTCACATGTGTATTCCTTGTGACATGACCTTTCTGTCAGTACCAAAATTTTTGACCTTGCGACCTTGACTTTTGACCTAGATGTAGTTTTTGGCCTGTCTGCACGAAAAAAACTTTAACCTTGACCACTACTTTTGAACCATAACAGGTACGGCTACCATATTTCACATGTGTATTCCTTGTGACATTACCTTTCTGTCAGTACCAAAATGTTTGACCTTGCGACCTTGACCTTTGACCTAGATGTTGCCATTCTCGAAAAAAACTTTAACCTTGGCCATTACTTTTGAACCATAACAGGTACGGCTACCATATTTCACATGTGTATTCCTTGTGACATGACCTTTCTGTCAGTACCAACATTTTTGACCTTGCGACCTTGACCTTTGACCTAGATGTAGTTTTTGGCCTGTCTGCACGAAAACAACTTTAACCTTGACCACTACTTTTGAACCATAACAGGTACGGCTACCATATTTCACATGTGTATTCCTTGTGACATTACCTTTCTATCAGTACCAAAATGTTTGACCTTGCGACCTTGACCTAGATGTTGCCATTCTCGAAAAAAACTTTAACCTTGGCCATTCCTTTTGAACCATAACAGGTACGGCTACCATATTTCACATGTGTATTCCTTGTGACATGACCTTTCTTTCAGTACCAACATTTTTGACCTTGCGACCTTGACCACCTTTGACCTAGATGTTGCCATTCTCGAAAAAAAATTTAACCTTGGCCATTCCTTTTGAACCATAACAGGTACGGCTACCATATTTCACATGTGTATTCCTTGTGACATGACCTTTCTGTCAGTACCAACATTTTTGACCTTGCGACCTTGACCTTTGACCTAGATGTTGCCATTCTCGAAAAAAAAAATAACCTTGGCCATTACTTTTGAACCATAACAGATACGGCTACCATATTTCACATGTGTATTCCTTGTGACATGACCTTTCTGTCAGTACCAACATTTTTGACCTTGACCTTTGACCTAGATGTTGCCATTCTCAATTTCTTTTTAACCTTCCCCACTACTTTTGAACCATAACAGGTAAGGCTACCATATTTCACATGTGTATACCTTGTGACATGACCTTTCTGTCAGTACCAAAATGTTTCACCTTGCGACCTTGACCTTTGACCTAGATGTTGCCATTCTCGAAAAAAACTTTAACCTTCACCACTACTTTTGAACCATAACAGGTACGGCTACCATATTTCACATGTGTATTCCTTGTGACATGACCTTTCTGTCAGTACCAACATTTTTGACCTGGCGACCTTGACCTTTGACCTAGATGTTGCCATTGGGGGGCATCAGTGTTTCACAAACACATCTTGTTTGTTCTATTTTCCCATATATAAACGACGTAAGAACATGGAAGCAGTTTAGTTTATGCATGTTATTTCATACATCTGGTGAGGTGACCTAGTTCTGGGTTGTTTCCCTAGGGTATATGAATAAGTAATGTATTGCCCTGATATAACTGAATGTTTGTTGAAAATTACGCAAATCTCAAAAATATGCACAAACCGTGATGCAGATTATTTGATCAGTTTTCACAATGAAAGTTGGCAGTGCTTTAATTGCTATGGTGTAATAACCTTTTCCCACATACAACAACTCTGCAGCAAACGACTTTCAAAACATATTATCAAACACATCTATAAATGAAGGGATACTTATTCAATAGAGTTGAAAACTTTGTGACAACAGGAGAAAATGCTCAACATGAACAATTTCTCTTCTCGTCACAATGATTCCAAATGTCGTCTTGCAGACTAGGCAGAAAGCGTCTGTATGCTGGTAAGGGTTGACGCCGCTTTCGAAAGATTGTTTGTGTTTCCTGGCTTTTCCGCCCCTGCACTCCACGCAACTGGCTGCCATTAAACATATACTGTTAGCCCATTGGTGAAAGACGAAGGACCCTTGTCACAGTTACCTTTGTCAAACGTCGAAGAGAATTTTGGCTGAGCTGGGATTCAAACTCATAATCCATGATAACCCGTGTCGTTAACGACTGAGTTACCGGGCTCTGCTATTTAAAGAAACTGGGTAAAAGGGCCTGTATGTTGGTAAGGATTAACGCCGCTTTCAACAGTATTTAAATATCCTAGGTGAATAACAGTTCTGCTATTCTTTATTCTAACATCGGTCGTATACATCAGACTTCTGTTATCCCCGCTTTCAACAGTATTTAAATATCCTAGGTGAATAACAGTTCTGCTATTCTTTATTCTAACATAGGTCGTATACATCAGACTTCTGTTATCCCCGCTTTCAACAGTATTTAAATATCCTAGGTGAATAACAGTTCTGCTATTCTTTATTCTAACATCGGTCGTATATATCAGACTTCTGTTATCCCCGCTTTCAACAGTATTTAAATATCCTAGGTGAATAACAGTTCTGCTATTCTTTATTCTAACATCGGTCGTATACATCAGACTTCTGTTATCCCCGCTTTCAACAGTATTTAAATATCCTAGGTGAATAACAGTTCTGCTATTCTTTATTCTAACATCGGTCGTATATATCAGACTTCTGTTATCCCCGCTTTCAACAGTTTTTAAATATCCTAAGTGAATAACAGTTCTGCTATTCTTTATTCTAACATCGGTCGTATATATCAGACTTCTGTTATCCCCGCTTTCAACAGTTTTTAAATATCCTAGGTGAATAACAGTTCTGCTATTCTTTATTCTAACATCGGTCGTATACATCATACTTCTGTTATCCCCGCTTTCAACAGTATTTAAATATCCTAGGTGAATAACAGTTCTGCTATTCTTTATTCTAACATCGGTCGTATACATCAGACTTCAGTTATCCCCGCTTTCAACAGTATTTCAATATCCTAGGTGAATAACAGTTCTGCTATTCTTTATTCTAACATCGGTCGTATAGATCAGACTTCTGTTATCCCCGCTTTCAACAGTATTTAAATATCCTAGGTGAATAACAGTTCTGCTATTCTTTATTCTAACATCGGTCGTATACATCAGACTTCTGTTATCCCCGCTTTCAACAGTATTTAAATGTCCTAGGTGAATAATAGTTCTGCTATTCTTTATTCTAACATCGGTCGTATACATCAGACTACTGTTATCCCCGCTTTCAACATTATTTAAATACCCTAGGTGAATAACAGTTCTGCTATTCTTTATTCTAACATCGATCGTATACATCAGACTTCTGTTATCCCCGCTTTCAACAGTATTTAAATATCCTAGGTGAATAACAGTTCTGCAGTTCTTTAATCTAACATCGGTTGTATACATCAGACTTCTGTTATCCCCGCTTTCAACAGTATTTAAATATCCTAGGTGAATAACAGTTCTGCAGTTCTTTATTCTAACATCGGTCGTATACATCAGACTTCTGTTATCCCCGCTTTCAACAGTATTTAAATATCCTAGGTGAATAACAGTTCTGCTATTCTTTATTCTAACATCAGTCGATTACATCAGACTTATGTTATCCCCGCTTTCTACAGTATTTAAATATCCTAGGCGAATAACAGTTCTGCTATTCTTCATTCTAATATCGGTCGTATACATCAGACCTCTGTTATACCCGCTTTCTACAGTATTTAAATATCCTAGGTGAATAACAGTTCTGCTATTCTTCATTCTAACATCGGTCGATTACATCAGACTTATGTTATCCTCGCAACACTAACCAACAAAGGTGGAAGTCATTACTTCCCTGTTTAAATTCGTTTTAATGACCCCACCAGGGATCACACCCTGGTCTCCCGAGACAGACGATCTTACAACTAAACCACGGAGTCAGTGTTATTTGCGGATTATGTTAATGTTTTGTAGACTTACAAGAGACAACTTTGGGTCTAATCAATTTCGACAGGCTAAAGTTATTTCCCTTGAATTATGGAATTGTATATGTTATAATGTCTTCTTCAAATCACATATTGTACAACGACGCACTACTTTTGTAATAATTTGACCGCAGACTCTAAATACACGATTCGGTCAATTACAATCCGAAAAAAAGGTAGACACGGTACTTTCGTGAATGGTCGAGATTTGGATTAAACGCCGTTTTCAACAATTGTTCAGTCACATCACGGCCGTTAACATAATCATGTGTTTCCTGACTTTCCCACCCAGCACTCCATACAACAATCTTTCCAAGCAACTGGATGCATTTCAACATCTGCTGTTAGCCCATTGGTTGAAGATGTAGGACCCTTGTCACAGTGACTTTTATTAAATGTCGCAGAGAATTTTGGCTAAGCTGGGATTCGAATTCATAATTCATGATAACCCGTGACGTTAACAACTGAGCTACCAGTCTCGGCTATTTAAAGAGACTTTTGGGTAATATTAATATACACGACGGTCCCGAGACTACAGAGCAGAATGATGTCCATATATAACGTCATTTTCAATAGTACATTACTTCAGTTATATCGAACACAACATCTGATGTTAGCCCATTGGTTGAAGACGACGGACCCTTGTCAGAGTGACTTTTATTAAACGTCGCAGAGAATGTTGGCTGAGCTGAGTTTCGAACTCATAATTCCTGATCACCCGCCTATCTAACGACTGATCTACCGAGCTCGACTATGTAAAGAGACTGGGTAATATGAACATAAACGACGTTCCCGAGCTCTACAGGGCAGAATGATGTCCATATATAACACCATTTTCAATAGTACATGTACTTTAGTTATATCGAACAGGTGTTTAAAATAATTTACACATGTGGGACTCGAGCTTAATATTATTCTTGTGAAATGTTTAGAGCCATGTTTCATGTATGCACAGGCTCACCCAAGTCTTTACTATACAAGGTGAAACAAATTCCATATCAGCAGGCTCATTTTCTATACGGAATCCGCCGTGACCGATTTGGAACCTGGCATCACAGGTTCGATCCCAAGTCGCGATGGAGTGCCCTTGGGACAAGGCACATTGCATATTATAGAACTGGTTTGTTTACCAAGGAAGAATAAATAAGTGAACCATCGCCGGGATATAACTGAAATATCGATGAAAACTGCCGGTAAAACCCAATAAAACAAATCATTTTCTATACCCGAGTATCGTTCTTTATAATTAGACTAAGATAAGACCGAGAAAAATATATTAAAGTTGGTAATTAAACAAACAGTAAGACATTTAAAATCCTCTAGTAATCATTATAGCATTATAGTTCAAAAATCATAACAAGAGAATAAGGTAAAAACCCAATGCACACGAATAGAGCATGTACGCTGATATTTGTTCCCGAGAGCATTGCATTCTGTATAAATGAGCAATTCATGCGAAAAATAAGGAACTAAATTCGTTGAACGGTGTCGACAACATTCACTAATTAACTAATTATGTATTATTCAGACAAGCATGTTGGAAGCTTCTGCCAACTTGAGTAGATTATGTTAAGACGGAGTAGATCTGAACCTACACTGTTTAGAAATGTCAACTTGTACATTTTCCCATGGACGGGATCAAACAGGAAGGTGCGCAATGGTCATCAATCTTCGGCTTAACCATTTCCCATATAATTACGACAAATCTTCAGCAGGCGATATTAAAAAGATATATGTACAAATATTTTAGCTTTCTGTAAATGAAAGTAGGCTAATTGAAAAGGGTTGACAACAATGTGACAAGGGGAGAACTTGCTCATTATGAGAACTATTCCGATTGTAACAATGTTTTTTCATTGGTCGATGTCTGCAGAAGCGTCATAAAGTGTTTGTCTGTGGGAAAGGGTTAACTTGTAACCTCGATTTTAGAACTTGGATGTCATTAGTCTGGTACCCGGTGCACTATAGTTAATTAGTACTCTGACATGAACCAACCTTGTCCACATGCAATGTATTCTGGTACCCGGCGTACTATAGTTAATTAGTTCTTCTGACATGAACCCACATTGTCCACTTGCGATGTATTCTGGTACACGCGAACAAAGATACTTTGTTTGTTTGTTCGTTTGTATGGTGTTCGTCGCCACCTTCAACAAGTTTTCCGTTATATTACGGCGTTGTGAGGGTATGTTACCAGTACTACTGGTCCATTTATCTTTACACCGGTAAGTTACCAGTACTACTGGTACATTTATCTTTACACCAGTAAGTTACCAGTACTACTGGTACATTTATCTTTACACCAGTAAGTTACCAGTACTACTGGTACATTTATCATTATACCAGTAAGTTACCAGTAGTAATGGTCCATTTATACTTACACCAGTGAATTACCATTATTACTTGTCCATTTATACATACACCAGTAAGTTACCAGTATTAATGGTCAATCTATCCTTACACCAGGAAGTTACAAGTACTACTGGTCCATTTATCATTACACCAGGAAGTTACAAGTACTACTGGTCCATTTATCTTTACACCAGTAAGTTACCATTATTACTGGTCCATTTATCATTACACCAGTAAGTTACCAGTACTACTGGTCTATTTATCCTTACACCAGTAAGTTAGCAGTATTACTGGTCCATTTATCCTTACACCAGTAAGTTAGCAGTATTACTGGTCCATTTATCATTACACCAGTAAGTTATCAGTACTACTGGTCCATATATCTTTACACCAGTAAGTTACAAGTACTTCTGATCCATTTATCCTTACACCAGTAAGTTAGCAGTATTACTGGTCCATTTATCATTACACCAGTAAGTTATCAGTACTACTGGTCCATTTATCCTTACACCAGTAAGTTAGCAGTATTACTGGTCCGTTTATCCTTATACCAGTAAGTTACCAGTATTAATGGTCCATTTATGCATACACCAGTAAGTTACCAGTACTACTGCTCCATTTATATTTACACCAGTAAGTTACCAGTACTAGGGGTCCATTTATCCATACACTACTAAGTTACCAGTACTACTGGTCCATTTATACTTACACCAGTAAATTACCATTATTACTTGTCCATTTATCCATACACCAGTAAGTTATCAGTATTTATGGTCAATCTATCCTTACACCAGGAAGTTACAAGTACTACTGGTCCATTTATCCTTACACCAGTAAGTTAGCAGTATTACTGGTCCATTTATACTTACACTAGTAAGTTACTAGTACTACTGGTCCATTTATCTTAAAACAGTAAGTTACAAGTACTACTGGTCCATATATTCTTTCACCAGTAAGTTACCAGTATTACTGGTTCATTGGTACTTACACCAGTAGGTAACTAGGACTACTGGTCCATTTATTCTTATAAAAGTAAGTTACTAGTACTACTGGTCAATTAATCTTTAAAACAGTAAGTTACAAGTACTACTGGTTCATTTATCCTTACACCAGTAAGTTACCAGTATTACTGGTATTGGTTCTTACACCAGTGGGTAACCAGGACTACTTGTCCATTTATTCTTAAAACAGTAAGTTACCTGTACGACTGGTCCATTTATCGTTACACCAGTAAATTACCAGTATTAATGATCCATTTATCCATACACCAGGAAGTTACCTGTACTACTGGTCCATTTATCTTTACACCAGGAAGTTACCAAAACTACAGGTCCATTTATCCTTACACCAGTAAGTTACCAGTATTAATAGTCCATTTATGCTTACACCAGTAAGTTACAAGTACTACTGGTCTATTTATCCTTACACCAGTAAGTTACCAGTACTACTGGTTTATTTGTACTTACACCAGTAAGTTACTTATACTACTGGTCCATCATCTTTAAAACAGTAAGTTACAAGTACTACTGGTCCATTTATTTCTGCACAAGTAAGTTACCAGTATTACTGGTCGATTGATAATTACACCAGTAGGTTAACAGGACTACTGGTTCATTTATTCTACAAAAGTAAGTTACCAGTATTTCTGGTCCATTTATCCTTACACCAGTAAGTTAACAGTACTACTGGTTCATTTATACTTACACCAGTTAGTTACTAGTACTACTGATCCATCATCTTTGAAACAGTAAGTTACAAGTACTACTGGTCCATTTATCCTTACAACAGTAAGTTACCAGTACTACTGGTTCATTTATACTTACACCAGTAAGTTACTAGAACAACTGGTCTATCACCTTTAAAACAGTAAGTTACAAGTACTACTGGTCCATTTATCCTTACACCAGTAAGTTAACAGTATTACTGGTTCATTGGTACTTACACCAGTAGGTAACTAGGACTACTGGTCCATTTATTCTTATAAAAGTAAGTTACTAGTACTACTGGTCCATTTATCCTTACACCAGTAAGTTACCAGTATTACTGGTCCATTTATACTTACACTAGTAAGTTACTAGTACTACTGGTCTATTTATCTTTAAAACAGTAAGTTACAAGTACTACTGGTCCATTTATCCTTAAACCAGTAAGTTACTAGTATTACTGGTTCATTGGTACTTACACCAGTAGGTTACCAGGACTACTGGTCATTTACTCTTGCAAAAGTAAGTTACCTGTACGACTGGTCCATTTATTTTTCAACCAGTAAGTTACCAGTATTAATGGTCCATTTATCCATACACCAGGAAGTTACCTGCACTACTGGTCCATTTATCCTTACACCAGGAAGTTACAAGGACTAATTGTCCATTTATAATTACACCAGTAAGTTACCAGTATTAATAGTCCATTTCTGCTTACACCAGGAAGTTACCAGTACCACTGGTCCGTCATCTTTAAAACAGTAAGTTACAAGTACTAAAGGTCCATTTAACCTTACACCAGTAAGTAACTAGTACTACTGGTTCATTTATACTTACACCAGTAAGTTACTAGTACTACTGGTTCATTTATACTTACACCAGTAAGTTACTAGTACTACTGGTTCATTTATACTTACACTAGTAGGTTACCAGTACTACTGGTTCATTTATAATTACACCAGTAAGTTACTAGTACTACTGGTCCATCATCTTTGACAGTAAGTTACAAGTACTACTGGTTCATTTATCCATACAACAGTAAGTTACCAGTACTACTGGTTCATTTATACTTACACCAGTAAGTTACCAGTACTACTGGTTCAGTTATCCTTACACCAGTAAGTTACCAGTACTACTGGTTCATTTATACTTACACCAGTAAGTTACTAGTACTACTGGTCCATCATCTTTAAAACAGTAAGTTACAAGTACTATTGGTCCATTTATCCTTACACAAGTAAGTTACCAGTATTACTGGTCCATTGATATTTACACCAGTAGGTTACCAGGACTACTGGTCCATTTATTCTACAAAAGTAAGTTACCAGTACTACTGGTCCGTTTATCCTTACACCAGTAAATTTACAGTACTAATGGTTCATTTATACTTACACCAGTAAGTTACTTGTACCTCCTGGTCCATCATCTTTAAAACAGTAAGTTACAAGTACTACTGGTCCATTTATCCTTACACCAGTAAGTTACTAGTACTACTGGTCCGTTTATCCTTACACCAGTAAGTTACAAGTACTACTGGTCCATTTATCCTTACACCAGTAAGTTTACAGTACTAATGGTTCATTTATACTTACACCAGTAAGTTACTTGTACCTCCTGGTCCATCATCTTTAAAACAGTACGTTACAAGTACTACTGGTCCGTTTATCCTTACACCAGTAAGTTTACAGTACTAATGGTTCATTTATACTTACACCAATAAGTTACTAGTACTACTGGTCCATCATCTTTAAAACAGTAAGTAACAAGTACTACTGGTCCATTTATCCTTAAACCAGTAAGTTACCAGTATTACTGGTCCATTGATACTTACACCAGTAGGTTACCAGGACTACTGGTCCATTTATTCTACAAACGTAAGTTACCAGTATTACTGGTCCATTTATCCTTACACCAGTAAGTTACAAGTACTACTAGTCCATTTATCCTTACACCAGTTAGTTCCCAGTACTACTGGTCCATTCATCCTTACACAAGGGAGTCAGACGTTGTCTGGGTAAGTTACAAGGACTACTGGTCCATTTATCCTTACAGCAGTAAGTTACCAGTACTACTGGTCCATTTATCCTTACACCAGTAAGTTTACAGTACTACTGGTCTATTTATCCTTACACCAGTTTGTTACCAGTACTACTGGTCCATTTATCCGTACACCAGTAAATTACCAGTACTACTGGTCTATTTATCCTTACACCAGTAAGTAACCAGTACTACAGGTCCATTTATCCTTACACCAGCGAGACAGACGTTATGCTAACCCAGAAACCCTGAGCGCCAAGAAGAGAAAGCAATATTCGCAATAGTACGTCTGATATAAGTCTGATACTCGACGTATAATAGTAATTTTTGAAATTACAATTAATTTCGTTAACAGTACAGCGGATCAATACCACTTCATCATACGCAAACTACTTTTGAAGTTTGAAAGTTAAAGATTTTCGTCTGTATAGCATTTTACTTGATTCACCATGTCTAAACCAGATTTCAGGGAAATAAATGTTTTACATCTCCTATCGACTATCTAAGCATATTGAAAACATATTTTTTTTATATGAAACACAAAGAAATATGAGTTTAACGACCTATGTTTTTTCGAGGTTCACAAATATCTCTCTTACAAAGCAATCAAACATGTTACTTTATTATTGTTAACGCAACACGAAAACCGACCTTCGCGTTTTGCGATCAGGAAAAATCCGACGCATCCGCGCTGTCAGATCAGGATATTCCATGGTCGCCATCTTGTCATAGAAACATCATGGAAGCTTCCCGAAAACGGTTCGGACAAACTGACTACATAGATATGTACTTTAATCGTACATTCAAGTTATATCATCTGGCATGGGACAATAAACTGACCACATATATATATACATTAATCGTACATACTAGTTATATCATCTAGCATGGGACAACAAACTGACCACATAGATATATACTTTAATCATACATACTACTAGTTATATCATCGAGCGTGGAACAACAAACTGATTACATAGATATGTTCTTTAATCGTACATACTAGTTATATCATCTAGCGTGGGACAACAAACTGATTACATAGATATGTACTTTTTATCGTACATTCTAGTTATATCGTCGAGCGTGGGACAACGAACTGATTACATAGATATGTACTTTAATCGTACATTCTAGGTATATCATCGAGCGTGGGACAACGAACTGATTACATATATATGTACTTTAATCGTACATTCTAGTTATATCATCGAGGGTGGGACAACGAACTGATTACATAGATATGTACTTTAATCGTACATTCTAGTTATATCATCGAGCGTGGGACAACGAACTGATTACATAGATATGTACTTTAATCGTACATTCTAGTTATATCATCGAGCGTGGGACAACGAACTGATTACATAGATATGTACTTTAATCGTACATTCTAGGTATATCATCGAGCGTGGGAGAACACACTGACCACATAGATATGTACTTTAATCGTACATTCTAGTTATATCATCGAGCGTGGAACAACGAACTGATTACATAGATATGTACTTTAATCGTACATTCTAGTTATATCATCTAGTGTGGGAGAACACACTGACCACATAGATATGTACTTTAATCGTACATACCAGTTATACCATCTAGCGTGGGACAGCAAACTGACTATATAGATATATACTTTAATCGTACATACTAATTATATCATCTGGCGTGGGACAATAAACTGTCCACATAGACGTTTACTTTAATCGTACATACTAGTTATATCAGCTAGCGTGGGACAGCAAACTGACCACATAGATATGTACTTTAATCGTACATTCTAGTTACATTATCGAGCGTGGGACAACTGGTTGATTAATTGATTTATTGGTGTTTTACGCCGCTTTCAACAATTGTCAAATTATATCACGGTGATTTCTGGGTAAGTTACCAGTACTGCTGGTCTATCTATCCTGACACAAGCCAGTCATTCGTAATGCTAATCCCACAACCCTTGGCGCCATAGAGGGCCGCTATTACTAACATTTTTAAAGTATTTGGTATGACCCGGCCGGTGATCAATCCCGTGGGACAACCTGATTTGATCCCTGGTCGGGTCATACCAAGGACTTTAACAATGACAGTAACGACACCCCTGTTTAGCACTTAGGGTTACATTACCACTGATGGGCTGGTGTCAGGATAACAGCTACCACCGGTACTGGTAATACAACCAGGAAACGACGTGATATAACTAATATGTTGTTGAAAGCAGCGTTAAACAAAATGCTTTATTCAAAAAAGTTTTACTTGCGTGGAGAGACCCATAGAGTATCATAGAGTATCAACAAGTGTGATATCACCAAGAATGTGCCCTTGTCCCACTGTCTATTTCCCAGTAAAGAACTGCCATTATTGTAGTTGTCTGACTAATCATCAAACTGGTAGGTTCTAGTGTGTTTGTTTGAAATTAATAAATGGAGTGTTAAGGCGTGTCCTGGGTTAGTTTATCCTGACACTAGAGCGAGAGTCTGTCGTAATGCTTATCCTGAGTCCCGATGATGGAGAGCCATTTCTACCATTTTTAAAGTTTTAGATATGAACCGACGTACAAATGTACGTTGTTTGAGACAAGCAATGATTTTAAAGGTAGTATTTCCATGAGCTTAATTCCGGGTAGTTTGGAGGACACGTCGTGATTCCGGATAGTATAGAAAACCCTTCGTGATTCCGGATAGTATAGAAAACCCTTCGTGATTGCGGGTTTTTTGGCGGACCCGTCGTGATTCCGGGTAGTATGGATGACCGTCGTGATTCCGGATAGTATGGAGGACCCGTCGTGATTCCGGGTAGTTTGGATGACCCGTCGTGATTCCGGGTAGTTTGGATGACCCGTCGTGATACAGGGTAGTTTGGAGGACCCGTCGTGATTCCGGGTAGTATGGGGGACCCGTCGTGATTCCGGGTAGTTTGGAGGACCCGTCGTAATTCCGGGTAGTTTGGAGGACCCGTCGTGATTCAGGGTAGTTTGGAGGATTGGTCGTGACTCCGGGTAGTTTGGAGGACCCGTCGTGATTCAGGGTAGTTTGGAGGACCCGTCGTAATTCCGGATAGTTTGGAGGACTCGTCGTCATTCCTGGTAGTTTGGAGGACCCGTCGTGATTCCGGGTAGTTTGGAGGACCCGTCGTCATTCCGGGTAGTTTGGAGGACTCGTCGTGATTCCTGGTAGTTTGGAGTACCCGTCTTGATTCTGAGTATTTTGGAGGACCGGTCGTGAATCCGGGTAGTTTGGAGGACCCGTCGTGATTCCTGGTAGTGTATGGACCCGTAGTGATTCCTGGTAGTGTATGGACCCGTCGTGATTCCTGGTAGTGTATGGACCCGTCGTGATTCCTGGTAGTGTATGGACCCGTCTTGATTCCGGGTAGTTTGGAGAACCCGTCGTGATTCCGGATAGTTTGGAGGACCCGTCGTAATTCGGGGTAGTTTGGAGGACCCGTTGTGAGTCCGGGTAGTTTGGAAGACCCGTTATGATTCCGGGTAGTTTGGAGGACCCGTCGTGAATTTAACCCTTGTCGAATTATATAAGTACTTGCCATTGTTAGCATAATGTAGACACTAAGCTACCCTCTTTGCCCAATACATAGTTTAATTAGAACTCAGTTTTGTTTGAGTTTACACCGATTTTATTAATATTGCCTTTACTTCACTGGGACAAAACACTTAATCATGATCCCTGGGTGACAAGCCAGTACTAGGCAAGGAAATGTGCTTTAGGGGCAAATGATTATTGATCGTGGATCGAACCTTGTACGCTCATTCCGAAATTCCAAATGGTTGTTTTTACACATACTCTGTTAGCCATTAATGGAACACGAATGACACGTATCGCATTTTTCTTTTGTCAAACGTCGGAAAATAATGTTGGCCAAGATAGGAATCGAACTAAAAACCCCTGATTGACAGTCCGCGACGTCATTGAATCAACTACTGGGTTCGCCTAGACTATATTTGATTATTTCACTCTAACATATCACAGTTTAATGTGCTGTGTACAGCGCTAATATGTGTAGTCCTCGTTAAACTATATTCAAAGCTTAAGCAACTCATAAGAGATTTCTCTTCATTTCAGGTCTAAGCCCGTTACCCGCATCACCTCCAACTGTTCAGAGTTGGCTTTATTTCAGGTCCAAGCCCGTTACTAGCATCTCCTCCAACTGTTCAAATTTGTATTCATTTCAGGTTCAAGCCCGTTTCAGCAACACCTCTAACTGTTCAGAGTTGTCTTTGTTTCAGGTCAAAGCCCATTACCAGCATCACCCTCAACTGTTCAAAGTGGTCTTTATTTCAGGTCCAAGCCCGTTACCCACAAAACCTCCAACTGTTCAAAGTGGTCTTTATTTCAGGTCCAGGTCCGTTACCCGCATCACCTCCAACTGTTCAGAGTCGTCTTTATTTCAGGTCCAAGCCCGTTACCCGCATCACCTTCAACCGTTCAGAGTCGTCTTTATTTCAGGTCCAAATCCGTTACCAGCATCACCTCCAAATGTTCAGAGTCGTCTTTATTTCAGGTCCAAGCGCGTTACTAGCATCACATCCAACTGTTCAAAGTTGTCTCAATTTCAGGTCCAAATTCGTTACCAGAATCACCTCCAACTGTTCAGAGTCGTCTTTATTGCAGGTCCAAGCCCGTTAACAGCATCACCTCCAAATGTTCAGAGTCGTCTTTATTTCAGGTCCAAGCCCGTTACTAGCATCACCTCCAACTGTTCAAAACTGTCTTTATTGTATGTCTAAGCCCGTTACCAGCATCACCTCCAACAGTTCAAGGTTGTCTTTATTTCAGGTCCAAGCCCGTTACCCACATCATCTCCAACTGTTCAAAGTGGTCTTTATTACAGGTCCAGGTCCGTTACCCGCATCCCCTCCAACTGTTCAGGGTCGTCTTTATTTCAGGTCCAAGCCCGTTACCAGCATCACTTCCAACTGTTCAGAGTCGTCTTTATTTCAAGTCCAAGCGCGTTACTAGCATCACCTCCAACTGTTCAAAGTTGTCTCAATTTCAGCTCCAAGCCTGCTACCCGCATCACCTCCAATTGTTCAGAGTCGTCTTTATTGCAGGTCCAAGCCCGTTACTAGCATTGTCTCCAACTGTTCAGAGTCGTCTTTATTTCAGGTTCAATTGCATTACTAGCATCACCTCCAACTGTTCAGAGTCGTCTTTATTTCAGGTCCAAGCCCGTTACAAGCATCACCTCCAACTGTCCAAAGTTTTTTTTATTTCAGGTCCCAGCCTGTTACAAACATCACCTCCAACTGTGTAGAGTTGTCTTTAGTTCAGGTCCAATCCCTTTACCAGCATTACCCTAAACTGTTCAGAGTTCAATCACAAAGTCCGGCTTCATTGTTTCATATAACAACATTCAGGGAATATTTTGATAACTGAAAGGCAAACAATGCACATTTCAAACTTATCTGAATCAGTATTGTTTGAGAAGTGAGACAATTCGTTACGAGCTAACTCATCTGAATCAGTATTATTTGAGAAGTGAGACAATTCGTTACGAGCTAACTCATCTGAATCAGTATTGTTTGAGAAGTGAGACAATTCGTTACGAGCTAACTCATCTAAATCAGTATTGTTTGAGAAGTGAGACAATTCGTTACGAGCTAACTCATCTGAATCAGTATTGTTTGAGAAGTCAGACAATTCGTTACGAGCTAACTCATCTGAATCAGTATTGTTTGAGAAGTGAGACAATTCGTTACGAGCTAACTCATCTGAATCAGTATTATATGTGAAGTGAGACAATTCGTTACGAGCTAAATCATCTGAATCAGTATTGTTTGAGAAGTGAGACAATTCGTTACGAGCTAACTCATCTGAATCAGTATTATTTGAGAAGTGAGACAATTCGTTACGAGCTAACTCATCTGAATCAGTATTGTTTAAGAAGTGAGACAATTCGTAACGAGCTAACTCATCTGAATCAGTATTGTTTGAGAAGTGAGAGAATTCGTTACGAGCTAACTCATCTGAATCAGTATTGTTTGAGAAGTGAGACAATTCGTTACGAGTTAACTCATCTGAATCAGTATTGTTTGAGAAGTCAGACAATTCGTTACGAGCTAACTCATCTGAATCAGTATTAATTGAGAAGTGAGACAATTCGTTACGAGCTAACTCATCTGAATCAGTATTATTTGAGAAGTGAGACAATTCGTTACGAGCTAACTCATCTGAATCAGTATTGTTTGAGAAGTGAGAAAATTCGTTACGAGCTAACTCATCTGAATCAGTATTAATTGAGAAGTGAGACAATTCGTTACGAGCTAACTCATCTGAATCAGTATTATTTGAGAAGTGAGACAATTCGTTACGAGCTAACTCATCTGAATCAGTATTGTTTGAGAAGTGAGACAATTCGTTACGAGCTAACTCATCTGAATCAGTATTATTTGAGAAGTGAGACAATTCGTTAAGAGCTAACTCATCTGAATCAGTATTATTTGAGAAGTGAGACAATTCGTTACGAGCTAACTTATCTGAATCAGTATTGTTTGAGAAGTGAGACAATTCGTTACGAGCTGACTTATCTGAATATTGTTTGAGAAGTGAGACAATTCGTTACGAGCTGACTCATCTGAATCAGTATTATTTGAGAAGTGAGACAATTCGTTACGAGGTAACTCATCTGAATCAGTTTTATTTGAGAAGTGAGACAATTCGTTACGAGCTGACTCATCTGAATCAGTATTGTTTGAGAAGTCAGACAATTCGTTACGAGCTAACTCATCTGAATCAGTATTAATTGAGAAGTGAGACAATTCGTTACGAGCTAACTCATCTGAATCAGTATTATTTGAGAAGTGAGACAATTCGTTACGAGCTAACTCATCTGAATCAGTATTGTTTGAGAAGTGAGACAATTCGTTACGAGCTAACTCATCTGAATCAGTATTGTTTGAGAAGTGAGACAATTCGTTACGAGCTAACTCATCTGAATCAGTATTATTTGAGAAGTGAGACAATTCGTTACGAGCTAACTCATCTGAATCAGTATTATTTTATTGTTTGCAAAATCCTGAATATTGCCATTGACGCTGAAAGATTAATAAGTCGATGAAATAAAAGTACACAGAAATATTGTATTGTGTTGTTGTTAATTAAATTGTATAAAAACTCGAACGAACTCCAGTAACAGATGTATCTTTTTAAAACAACGTAGTAACTGTTCCGCTTCATAACCGCTACTGCGCTGTATTTCTTGATACATTTTATCATTGGCTTGCTTTTCATAATGCACATTTGTAAACATCTCGAGTTCGAATCCCGTGATTAGCGGGTTCTGTTTTGGGGATTTTTCCAAACATACGGCGCGAGTACTGGTTATGTCTCCAGGAAGCAGACATCGAGCGTGATTAATATAAGCTTAAAGCTTGTTTCGCAATCGATGTAAAATAAGTAAGTTTAAACTAAACAACAATATTTCACTTCTATTACGATGTTCCCTGGATAAGTTGTCAGTACTTCGTGTCCATTTATCCTGACAGTCGTGATGTTCACCCAGCAATCCTTAGCACTATAGTTGGAAAGCCATTACTACGATGTTTAAAGTAATTATATTGACCGTGCCGGGGATGACGCCCGCACCATCTGGCAAACGAGACGGACGCTCTACTACTACAACATGGAGGCGGTTAAAGTCTGGTTCGATTTACAATGGCCGTCCATTTAAAAGGGTCACGCATTTACAGTGACCATCCATTTTAAAGGAAGACGAATTTACAGTGGCCATCCATTTAAAAGGGACACGCATTTACAATGGCCATCCATTAAAAAAGAGACACGCATTTGGATCATGTATGAGACATTAAACTTATATTTAAGATAGAAAATAGTGACAGTTTATTTTTTTATTTCAATCAATTTGTTTAACTGATAATATTGCCATGGTTACTCAACTAAAGTGGTTTAGCACGTTATAAGTGTGCTCAATACCTTTCCTTATTAATTGTGAGAGACAAGGACAAAGCAATCACATCAAGATGCTCAGGTAAGTCAGTACCATATAAGTTTCGTGAACAACTAATGCTTAGGTGAACTGTCCGCCGTGATATAACTGAAAACTAAATTGATATTGACGTTTATCTGAGATAGATCAATTTCGCTGAGCGGACTTCGATTGATTGGGATTAAGGGCCGTTTTCAATAGTCCTCATTCAGATCACGGAGGCCAATTCACAATTCCCAGTGTTTCCCGGATTTCCGTCACCAATACGTCACACAATAATTCTTCAAGTTAACTGGGTTCTTCCTGCATGTACCTTCTTATCAAAATAGGTGTAAGACAGTATATACATGTACCTTCTTATCTCACAAATGACGTGTCACAGTGGATTTTACCCATTTCCGCCTCCAGTGGTTTTCAATAAACAACCTCTGTACTGACAGCCTTTCTCGTAAATGAAACTACCGCGGTATGACGTTACGATAGTAGAACTCTTTCAACAAACAGCCTCCATACTGACAGCCTTTCTCGTAAATGAAACTACCGCGGTTTTACGTAACGATAGTAGAACTCTTTCAACAAACAGCCTCTGTACTGACAGCCTTTCTCTTAAATCAAACTACCGCGGTTTTACGTTACAATAGTAGAACTCTTTCAACACACAGCCTCTGTACTGACAGACTTTCTCTTAAATAAAATTACCGCGGTGTTACATTACGATAGAAGAACCCTTTCAACACACAGCCTCTGTACTGACAGACTTTCTCTTAAATAAAATTACCGCGGTGTTACATTACGATAGAAGAACTCTTTCAACAAACAGCCTCTGTACTGGCAGACTTTCTCGTAAATGAAACTACCACGGTTTTACGTTACGCTAGTAGAACTCTTTCAACAAACAGCCTCCATACTGACAGACTTTCTCGTAAATGAAACTACCACGGTTTTACGTTACGATAGAAGAACTGTTTCAACAAACAGCCTTTGTACTGACAGACTTTCTCGTAACTGAAACTACCACGGTTTTACGTTACGATAGAAGAACTCTTTCAACCTACAGCCTCTGTACTGACAGACTTTCTCGTAAATGAAACTACCGCAGTGTTACGTTACGATAGTACAACTCTTTCAACAAACAGCCTCCGTACTTACAGACCTTCTCGTAAATGACGCTACTGAAGTTTTACGTTACGATAGTAGAACTCTTTCAACCAACAGCCTCGGTACTGACAGCCTTTCTCGTAAATGAAACTATCGCGGTTTTATGTTACGATAGTAGAACTCTTTCAACAAACAGCCTCCGTACTTACAGACTTTCTCGTAAATGACGCTACTGAAGTTTTACGTTACGATAGTAGAACTCTTTCAACAAACAGCCTCGGTACTGACATACTTTCTCTTAAATGAAACTACCGCAGTGTTACGTTACGCTAGTAGAACTCTTTCTACAAACAGCCTCTGTACTGACAGCCTTTCTCTTAAATGAAACTACCGCGGTTTTACGTTATGATAGTAGAACTCTTTCAACAAACAGCCTCTGTACTGACAGACTTTCTCGTAAATGAAACTACCACGGTTTTACGTTACGATAGTAGAACTCTTTCAACAAACAGCCTCTGTACTGACAGACTTTCTCGTAAATGAAACTATCACGGTTTTACGTTACGATAGTAGAACTCTTTCAACAAACAGCCTCTGTACTGACAGACTTTCTCGTAAATGAATCTACCGCAGTGTTACGTTACGATAGTACAACTCTTTCAACAAACAGTCTCTGTACTGACAGCCTTTTTCGTAAATGACGCTACTGAAGTTTTACGTTACGATAGTAGAACTCTTTCAACAAACAGCCTCCATACTGACAGCCTTTCTCGTAAATGAAACTATCGCGGTTTTATGTTACGATAGTAGAACTCTTTCAACAAACAGCCTCCGTACTTACAGACTTTCTCGTAAATGACGCTACTGAAGTTTTACGTTACGATAGTAGAACTCTTTCAACAAACAGCCTCGGTAGTGACAGCTTTTCTCTTAAATGAAACTACCTCAGTGTTACGTTACGATAATAGAACCCTTTCAACAAACAGCTTCTGTACTGACAGACTTTCTCGTAAATGAAGCTACTGTAGTTTTACGTTACGATAGTAGAACTATGTCTGTGCCATTCAAAAGAGTTATCTTAATGTGTACGATGATATTCTACATTAAGCATGCCTACATCTTGCTGAAGGTGAGCCAACGTCCGTCAGTCCGGTTGTAGATCGCATGTCCCGCAACACAAATTGTTCAGGCCATTTAGATTAGTTGAAAAACAAGGCAGCATAAAGATGTAAAATAACATAATTTTACACACTCATATATTCTGTAAGTGCTTGTCTTTGGTATAAATGATCCGAACATAACTCTTTAGAATAGTGCAGCCCATTTTATTTCTTATTTGCTTAAACATATAGTCTCCAGGCAGCATCAGAAAGGGAATAAGATTACAAAATCAATCAAACACATTATCTTATTTCAAAACCACCTTAAATAAAAATTCCTAACTATTTAGATGTAACACAATCTTATTAACACTTTCAATTGTTTCGATATGGGCGTGTCCGGCTTTTCCTTTGGAAGAGTCCATAGTCAATTACAGGAATACAAAGATTAAATGTTGAGTAGAGCAGCCAAAACGACGTGGCGACTAGCCTGGCTCTATACAGGTGTCACATGCTTCACTTAAATCGATTCGTATAATCAATGGGTGAACATATAGCTATTACAGGTACATTTGTCATGTCATACAAAAAGAGATACATGTGTATTGATACAAACTAGAAACCGCCTGTTGTGATATGTAAAAGTAATGATCAAGGCTTCCAATTTCTATCTAAGCGCACTATACAGATCTACACTACTTACCTCTCCTGGAGCAAATTTAATTTATGTTGAAAAGTGAAATATATAATATAATTAAATTAAACAAACTGCATGTGCAAACATAATTAAATCAATTTAATCAGATCATACAAAGGCATCAACGATATATGGTTGTCAAACTCAAATTCCTTGGTTATTTCCTATTTATCACATTTTTTAAAAATACAATCCATTCCTTAATGCTCATCATATTTGCCTAACTAAATGGCCGACAAGGGAGATAGTTATTATAATTGTGAGAACTTTGTATTGGTGGAGATAAGATGTAACTTTAGACATCCTGTAAAAGTAGTCCTGTAAAGTTCGCCTGATCTAAGCATCACTAGACATATACCATGTTACAAGATTTACCATTCAAATGCCAGAACAAATTGTGTGTATGTGTCCGTTTGTCTGTAAATAATTTAATCGATTTCTACTTTTTGTATCGACCAGTTTGCCAGGTTATTATGGCAGTCGGTAAATATGACGCTGACAGTCGGGCATCAATCTCAATTGTGTCTGACATCACGACTGTGCATTTTCAGAATCATAATTAGAGACGGAAAATCACAGAAAGAACACACAACTAGACCTTTAATGTCCTCGAAGGGTAACTGTCTGGTATTGAGTAGAACCTGTCCCTACAACTAGAATCTGTGTTCAGAGTTTGTGTCTAAGAATCTCATTAGTCAGAATCATATGATGTGATACAAAATGGGAACATACTAGATCGTCCTAGTAATCTGGTTGGTCAGAATCATATGATGTGATACGAAATGGGAACATACTATATCGTCCTAGTAATCTGGTTGGTCAGAATCATACGATGGGATACGAAATGGGAACACACTAGATCATCCTAGTAATCTGGTTGGTCAGAATTAAATTATGTGAAACGAAATGGGAACATACTATATCGTCCTAGTAATCTGGTTGGTCAGAATCATACGATGGGATACGAAATGGGAACACACTGGATCATCCTAGTAATCTGGTTGGTCAGAATCATACGATGGGATACGAAATGGGAACATACTAGATCGACCTAGTAATCTGGTTGGTCAGAATCATATTATGTGATACGAAATGGAAACATACTAGATCATTTTAGTATTCTGGGTCCAATTCCACCAACTTTACTGACCGCTAAGTAATACTTAAACAGTTAAACTGCGGTTTGTTTCCCTAATATTTTGTAAAACATGAACGATGGAATGTATTTAAGTATATAAATAAGTTGACATAAATACTTACCTTGCTAACTAACAATTCTTTTTAAGAAATTAAATCTTTTGACATTTTTATTAAGGTAACAAAAGTGATGTAAAGGTAAAGTAAAGTTGATGGAATTGGATCCTGGCCTCTTAACCCTTTCAATGCTGAATGTTTAAAATAGACTTGTCCCACTTTTGATTTGGACGGTCCAAAGCCATGTTTAGGAATATCTAGATGGATATATTGATTTATCAAGTCTGCTCACTTTAATAGTTAGGCGAAATGGTGTTCATTTTCGACTAGGAAGTTCCGATTCAAGTTTTTGTTTAAACCTATATATCGATAAATACTGATGGGATATACACATACAAATCTTGGTGATCATGGTAGTTTACATTGTATTAAAAGTGATCAAATAGTTGTAGAATTGAGCGTAAAATTTGCAATTATAAATCCTTTTAGTAATATCTGCCCACAAAGTGATCAAATAGTCGTAAAAATGAGCGTAAACGTCGTAAGTATAAATCCTTCTTGTAATATCTGCCAACGAAGTGATCAAATAGTCGTAAAAATGAGCGTAAACTTCGCAAGTATAAATCCTTCTAGTAATATCTGCCCACAAAGGGATCAAATAGCCGTAAAAATGAGCGTAAACTTCGCAAGTATAACTCCTTCTAGTAATATCTGCCCACAAGTGATCAAATAGCCGTAAAAATGAGCGTAAACTTCGCGAGTAAAATCCTTCTAGTAATATCGAAGGGAGATAACAGGTGCGATCTTGTTGGAGAAAATTGACATAGTTCGGTTAGTTGTTTCCTATTAATCATTGCTTAGATTTTATTCAATTTCTCACATTTAGACCAAATTAGTTATTTAGATAGAAGTGGATGGAGTAAAACTGCTCTATAGGTCGGGAGTTGGGTTGTGCAATCGGGTAATTATTTAGAAAAATACAGAAGAACGTGAACTATGTAAAACAAGAAATGAAAGATACCTGTCTGATGCGAGAGTTTTGGAACATTCCAACTCCCATTTTCACACATTGAATACATAATTTTAATCAAAAATAAGACGAAATAATACCGAGGCTTCGACCATGATACATTGATACATTGATATTCTTTGTGACCTTTATGGATTGTTTACATTCAATTTGTGATAAAAATAACCTAGTCATGATGGAAAACACGTCTTTGACAATATGTACACACGAAAGGTCCGGACCTAATCAACCTGAAGCAATGCCACTCCCTTCAGTTGGATATCAGTTTCATATATGATCTCTTTTATTCTTCAAAACTCTGCTATTTTTACATTTATCTTGAATATATTTGGAATAAGCAAAACCGTAAAAAGGAATCTATCAACCACAATGTCCCGACCTAGTGAGATCGATACACCTCAGGTGGTCACATGATAAGGGTCAAATATCATATATCACCTTTCATTGGTCAAAAGTCTGCTTTTTTTACAGGACACATGCTGGGTACAGATCCTACCATGCCTGAACTTATATACGAATCAAGCGTTGCGAGGAAGCACTATCTGCCACTAATGGACTACACAGTTCATGTCGGAAGGCAGCAAGTTTTCTGAGAATATAGTTTTGTAATGTACGACTGAATGATTATTAATATAGTATCACGCCAAACCTAAGAACTATTAATATAGTATCACGCCAAATTAATATTGATATAGTATCATGCCAAACCTAATAACTTTTATTATAATATAAAGTCAAACTACTATTAATAATTAATCATGCCAAATTACTAATAATATAGTATCACGCCAAACCTAAGAACTATTAATATAGTATCACGCTAAATTAATATTGATATAGTATCATGCCAAACCTAATAACTATTATTATAATATCAAATCAAACTACTATTAATAATTAATCATGCCAAATTACTAATAATATAGTATCACGCCAAATTACTATATATATAGTATCACGCCAAATTACTATTAATAGTTAATCACGCCAAATTACTATATATATAGTATCACGCCAAATTACTATCAATAGTTAATCACGCCAAATAACTATATATATAGTATCACGCCGAATAACTATATATATAGTATCATGCCGAATAACTATATATATAGTATCACGCCAAATAACTATATATATAGTATCACGCCAAATTACTATTAATAGTTAATCACGCCAAATAACTATATATATAGTATCACGCCAAATAACTATATATATAGTATCACGCCGAATAACTATATATATAGTATCATGACAAATAACTATATATATAGTATCATGCCAAATAACTATATATATATTATCATGCCAAATAACTATATATATAGTATCATGCCAAATAACTATATATATAGTATCATGCCAAATAACTATATATATAGTATCATGCCAAATAACTATATATATAGTATCACGCCGAATAACTATATATATAGTATCATGCCGAATAACTATATATATAGTATCATGCCAAATAACTATATATATAGTATCATGCCAAATAACTATATATATAGTATCACGCCGAATAACTATATATATAGTATCATGCCGAATAACTATATATATAGTATCACGCCAAATAACTATATATATAGTATCACGCCAAATTACTATTAATAGTTAATCACGCCAAATAACTATATATATAGTATCACGCCAAATAACTATATATATAGTATCACGCCGAATAACTATATATATAGTATCATGCCAAATAACTATATATATAGTATCATGCCAAATAACTATATACATAGTATCATGCCAAATAACTATATATATAGTATCATGCCAAATAACTGTATATATGGTATCATGCCAAATAACTATATATATAGTATCACGCCGAATAACTATATATATAGTATCATGCCGAATAACTATATATATAGTATCATGCCAAATAACTATATATATAGTATCATGCCAAATAACTATATGTATAGTATCATGCCAAATAACTATATATATAGTATCACGCCGAATAACTATATATATAGTATCATGCCGAATAACTATATATATAGTATCATGCCAAATAACTATATATATAGTATCATGCCAAATAACTATATGTATAGTATCATGCCAAATAACTATATATATAGTATCATGCCAAATAACTATATATATATAGTATCACGCCAAATTACTATGTATATAGTATTATGCCAAATAACTATATATATAGTATCATGCCAAATAACTATATATATAGTATCACGCTAAATTACTATGTATATAGTATCACGCCAAATTACTATATATATAGTATCATCCCAAATAACTATATGTATAGTATCATGCCAAATAACTATATATATAGTATCACGCCGAATAACTATATATATAGTATCATGCCGAATAACTATATATATAGTATCATGCCAAATAACTATATATATAGTATCACGCCGAATAACTATATATATAGTATCATGCCGAATAACTATATATATAGTATCATGCCAAATAACTATATATATAGTATCACGCCAAATAACTATATATATAGTATCATGCCAAATAACTATATATATAGTATCATGCCAAATAACTATATATATAGTATCACGCCGAATAACTATATATATAGTATCATGCCAAATTACTAATAATATAGTATCACGCCAAATTACTATATATATAGTATCACGCCAAATTACTATTAATAGTTAATCAAGCCAAATTACTATATATATAGTATCACGCCAAATTACTATTAATAGTTAATCACGCCGAATAACTATATATATAGTATCACGCCAAATAACTATATATAGTATCATGCCAAATAACTATATATATAGTATCATGCCAAATAACTATATATATAGTATCATGCCAAATTACTATATATATAGTATCACGCCGAATAACTATATATATAGTATCACGCCAAATAACTATATATATAGTATCATGCCAAATAACTATATATATAGTATCATGCCAAATTACTATGTATATAGTATCATGCCAAATAACTATATATATAGTATCATGCCAAATAACTATATATATAGTATCATGCCAAATAACTATATATATAGTATCATGCCAAATAACTATATATATAGTATCATGCCAAATAACTATATATATAGTATCATGCCAAATAACTATATATATAGTATCATGCCAAATAACTATATATATATAGTATCACGCCAAATTACTATGTATATAGTATTATGCCAAATAACTATATATATAGTATCATGCCAAATAACTATATATATAGTATCACGCTAAATTACTATGTATATAGTATCACGCCAAATTACTATATATATAGTATCATGCCAAATAACTATATATATAGTATCATGCCTTATAACTATATATATAGTATCACACCAAATTACTATATATATAGTATCACGCCAAATTACTATATATATAGTATCACGCCAAATTACTGTATATATAGTATCATGCCAAATAACTATATATATAGTATCGCGCCAAATTACTATGTATATGGTACCACGCCAAACCTAATAACTATAATTATAATATCAAGTCAAATTACTATTAATAGTTAATCACGCCAAATTACTATATATATAGTATCACGCCAAATTACTATATATAAAGTATCACGCCAAATTACTATATATATAGTATCATGCCAAATAACTATATATATAGTATCACGCCAAATTACTATGTATATAGTATCACCCCAATCCTAATTACTATTAATAGAGTATCACGCCAAACCACAATTCTATTAATATAGTATCCCGCCAAATTACTTTTAATATAGTACCACGCCAAATTACTATTAATATTATTAATTCATTGAACATAACCTATAGATAAACCTGAGTTCTATCCTTTTCACTGAACACATATAGTTTCCCTTTGAGTTTTATCCTTTCATCGAACACATACACTCTCATTGTACTTGGCTTCTTCTTCAGTAAACATAACATAAAGTTACACTTTATTTCTATCCTTTTTACTGATCACATACAGTTTCCATTACTTTCCATTTTCTTCATCTAACACATACAATTACAATTTACTTGTCTTTTTGATCAACCACATATATGCAATTATATTTTCTTTCCATCTTTGTTATCAAACACATACAGTTAGGCTACCCTTTACTTTCTACCTTCTTCATCGAACACATACAATTACAATTTACTTTCTACCTTCTTCATCACACATACAGTTACCATTTACTTTCTACCTTCTTCATCGAACACATACAATTACCCTTTACTTTCTACCTTCTTCATCGAACACATACAATTACCCTTTACTTTCTACCTTCTTCATTGAACACATACAATAACAGTTTACTTTCTACCTTCTTCATCGAACACATACAGTTACCCTTTACTATCTACCTTCTTCATAGAACACATACAATTACCCTTTACTTTCTACCTTCTTCATCGAACACATACAATTACCCTTTACTTTCTACCTTCTTCATAGAACACATACATTTACCCTTTACTTTCTACCTTCTTCATCGAACACATACAATTACCCTTTACTTTCTACCTTCTTCATAGAACACATACATTTACCCTTTACTTTCTACCTTCTTCATCGAACACATACAATTACCCTTTACTTTCTACCTTCTTCATCGAACACATACAATTACCCTTTACTTTCTACCTTCTTCATATAACACATACATTTACCCTTTACTTTCCATCACTTTCATCGAACACATACATTTACCCTTAACTTCATATCTTCTTCAACGAACACAACATACAGGTACCCTTTAATTTCTATCTTTTTCATTAAACACATACACTTATATACTACTTTATATCTTTTTCATTGAACACATACACTTACGTGCTACTTTATATATTTTTCATAGAACACAAACACTTACGCTTTATTTTATATCTTTTTCAATGAATACATAAACTTACGTACTATATTATATCTTTTTCAATTGAACACATAACTTACGTACTACTTTTTATCTTTTTTATTGAACACATACACTAACGTACTACTTTATATCATTTTCATTGAACACATACCATTATCTTTTACTATCTATCTTTTTCATTGAACACATACACTTGCGTACTACTTTATATCGTTTTCATTGAACACATACACTTACGTAATACTTTATATCTTTTTCATTTATACCATTATTCAATACTTTCTATCTGTTTTATTGAACACATACAATAATGCACTACATTATATATTTTTTATTGAACACAATATACTTACGTACATACTTAATATCCTTTTCGTTGAATAAATATTCTTACGTACTACGTTATATTGTTTTCATTGAAGACATACACTTACGTTATATTTTATATGTTTTTAATCGAACACATACATTTACATACTACTTTATATCTTTTTCATTGAACACATACACTTATATACTACTTTATACAGTTTTCATTGAACACATACCAGTATTCTTTACTTTATATCTTCTTCATCAGACACATGAAATTACTTTTTGCTTTCCATCCTTTTCATCGAACACATACAATTACCCTTTACTTTCTATTTTTTTTTTTTTTTATCGAAAACATACATTTACCCTTTACTTTATATCTTCTTCATCGAACAAAGCATACAAATACCATTTAATTTCTATCTTTTTAATTGAACACATATACTTTCGTAATACTTTATATCTTTTCATTGAACACATACACTTAGGTACTACATTATTTTCTTTTTTAATGGAACACATACACTTACGTCGTTTATATCTTTTTCATTGAAAACATATACTTACGTACTACTTTATATATTTTTCATTGAACACATACCCTTACGTACTACTTTATATTGTTTTCATTGAACACATACACTTACGTACTACTTAATATATTTTTCATTGAACAAATACCATTATTCTTTACTTTCTATATTCTTCATAGAACAAAAACAATTACATTTTACTTTCCATCTTTTTTATCAAACACAAACAATTACCTTTTACTTTATATATTTGTTATTGAACACATTCGTTAACACTTTACTTTATATATTTTTCATCAATCACAACATACATGTACCCTTTAAGATCATCGTTTTCCTTGAAAACATACACGTACTACTGTATATCTTTTTCATTGAACACATACACTTACGTCCTACTTTATATATTTTTCATTGAACATACACTTACTTACTACTTTCTATCTTTTTCATTGAACACATACACTTACGAACTACTTTATTCATTTTTCTTTGAACACATACATTTACGTACTACTTTATAGTTTTTTCATTAAACACATACACTTACGTACTACTTTATGTTTTTTTTCCTTGAATACAATAAACTTCCAACCACTTTATATCTTTTTCATTGAACACATACACTTACGTATTACTTTATATCTTTGTCATTGAACACATACATTTACGTACTACTTTATATTGCTTTCATTCAACATATAAACTTACGTACTTCATTATTCATTTAACTTTTATACATTTACGTTCTACTTTATATTTTTTAATTAAACACATACACTTACATACTACTTTATATCTTTTTCATTGAACACATACACTTAGGTACTACTTTATATCTTTTTCATTGAACACATACACTTACGTCCTACTTTATATATTTTTCATTGAACATACACTTACTTACTACTTTCTATCTTTTTCATTGAACACATACACTTACGAACTACTTTATTCATTTTTCTTTGAACATACATTTACGTACTACTTTATAGTTTTTTCATTGAACACATACACTTACGTACTACTTCATATTTTTTTCCTTGAATACAATACACTTCCAACCACTTTATATCGTTTTCATTGAACACATACACTTACGTACTACTTTATATCTTTGTCATTGAACACATACATTTACGTACTACTTTATATATTGTTCACTGAATGCATACACTTACGTACTACTTTGAAAAAAAATCATTGAACACAATACACTTCCAACTACTTTATATCATTTTCATTGAACACATACACTTACGTACTACTTTATATCTTTGTTATTGAACACATACTATTATTCTTGACTTTCTAACTGTTTCATTTAACACATACGATTACGTATTACATTTCATCTATTTAATTGAACACATACCATTACACTTTAAATTATATCTTTTTCGTCGACCACTTCAATTACCCTTTACTTTCTATCTTCTTCGTCAGACATATCTTAATAATAGTATGACGCCAAATTACTACTAATATAGTATGACGCCAAATTACTATTAATATAGTATCATGTCAAATTTCTTTTAATATAGTAACACTCCAAATTACTATTAATATAGTATACGCCAAATTACTATTGATATAGTATCACGCCAAATTACTATTAATATATTATAATCTTTTTCGACGAACACATACAATTACACTTTACGTGCTATATGCTTCATAGAAAAAATACAATTGGCCTTTAAGTCCATTCTTCTTCATCAAACACATACAATTAACCTTTAATTTCTATCTGTTTCATCGAACACATACAGTCCTTTCTTCTGAATCGAACACATACAATTACACCTTATTTTTTTCCTTTACTGAACACATACAATTTCATCTTATTTTTTTCCTTTACTGAACACATACAATTACACCTTATTTTTTCCCTTTACTGAACACATACAATTTCACCTTATTTTTTTCCTTTACTGAACACATACAATTACACCTTATTTGTTCCCTTTACTGAACACATACAATTTCACCTTATTTTTTTCCTTTACTGAACATATACATTTACACCTTATTTTTGTTCTTTACTGAACACATACAATTACACCTTATTTTTTTCCTTTACTGAACACATACATTTACACCTTATTTTTGTCCTTTACTGAACACATACATTTACACCTTATTTTTTTCGTTTACTGAACACATACAGTTACACCTTATTTCTATTCTTTCACTGAACACATACAATTATCTCTTATTTCTATTCTTTTCACTGAACATATACAATTACCCTTTGCTTTTCTATCATTTTCACTGAACACATACATCTATTCGCTTTATGTCTTCTTCATCGATCTCATACATACAATTACCCTTTGCTTTGTATCCTTTAATCGAACACATACACTCTCATTGTACTTTCTTTCTTCTTCATTGAACATGACATATAGTTAAACCTTATTTCTATCAGTATCACTAAATACACACATTTACCCTCTTTCTTCTTCATCGAACACATACAATTAATCCTTAATTTCTATCGTTTAAGTCGATCACATACAATAACCCTCACTTTCTATATTTTTAGTCGATCAAATACAATAACCCTTTACGTCCTTTCTTCTTCATCGAACACATACAATTACCCTTTACTTCCTTTCTTCTTCATCGAACACATACACTAACCCTTTACTTCCTTTCTTCTTCATCGAACACATACAAAATTTTACCTTTTTCTGTGTTTCTTACACATACAACACATGCATATACACTAACCGTTTACTTTGTATCTTCCACATAAAACACATACATATACTCTTACCCTTTACTTTTTTTATTATCATAGAACATATACACTCACCCTTTAGGTCCTTTCTTCTCCATCGAAAAAATACCATTACCCTTTACTTCCCTTCTTCTTCATAGAACACATATAATTACCCTTTACTTTCTATCTTCTTCATTAAACACATACAATAACATTTAACTTTTCATATTTTTCATCGCACACATACAATTATCTTTTACTGTGTATCTTCCACATAAAACACACATACATATACTCTTACCATTTACTTTATATATTCGTCAAAGAACATATACACTTACCCTTTACTTAATATATTATTCATAGAACATGTACACCTACCAATTACTTTATATATTCATTATAAAACATATACACTTACCGTTTACTTTCTATTTTATTCATCAAACGCATTCCCTTAACGATAAACATCTTAAGGGCTCTATCTACTGTAAAAGACAAAAACGAATCTGATAACATTATGGAAAATCATATGAAATAATTTTGGAATGGTTAAAATAATTATAGGCAATGAACACATTTATAAAGAAAATGATGCAAGGCATCGATGTCGTCGGAAACTCAGACGCCATTAATGCATAGCACTTACATTACTGAAGTTGAAAAAACACTAAATAACTGCGATGCATACTAGAACATAAGTGGTCAATTAAACAATTATCATAAATTGCATTTCTTTTGACCACACACGCTGTTCATTAATTATTAATCAAAAGCACTAATGATATTGAGGAATCGTGACATGCATTACTCTAAATATATAAATAGAGTGCTTATTCTAGGATTTTAGTAATTCGAATTACAAGTGTTAGGATTTGTAGTCAAAGAATTGGAAACTTTGTATTTGTTATCAATAAAACCGCAAAATAAACAATTTGGGATAAACATGTAATCAAATTAACCCTTTCCCAGTTAAAGGCAATATTGGAAATCTTTACAGCAGTCTACTTTTAAAGCATTGAGGAAAAGATTAAGTTGATGAATACACGAACTTTCTCCTTTTCTCAAAATGATATTAGCTTTGCATCCTAATTATAAACATAAATTCACAGATGTTAAAATGCATCCTCGTATGTTTACAAAGTATACCATTCTTGAAATACCATATCAGCTAACTGATGTGAATAAACAGTTATACTGCTTAACGCAAACGTCATCAGCCGTGTTCCCATATGCCGCCGGCTGATTTGGTCCTTACAAAGTTAAAACACATTTTTGGAAAGGTTTGCTTGTTTAACGCTACTTGAAACGTTATTCCCCGGTTATATCACGGCATTTCTTAAGTAAGTTACCAGTATTACAGTTTCAGTTATCCGAACACCTACAAGTCAGTCATAATGTTAACCCCACTCTCATGAGCGCCGAAAAAGGTAGCCATTACCATCTGTACGACCTATCTGGGGATCGAACCCGGAACATTTCGCTTCCGAGGCGGACGCTCTACTTCTTCACCACCGACGCGGACGCTCTACTTCATCACTACCGATTGAGTATCAGAAAAAGGAGGACAGTCACATCGGAATAAAGAAATCACGACTATGTGTACTGATTTAACACATTTCTTATTATGCAGCTCATAAAGTCGACACATTAGTAAACACAGACAAGTAAATAATTTAACACAAATGTATTTAAGGAGACGACTTTTGAAATCAATTTTGTTTGCAGAAACCTGAGAAATCGCACTTTTGAACAATGTACAAGTAAACATGTAAAGGGTTAACTCAAAGTTGAATTATAAAGATCTACCGTTTAAACATAATTAACCAGTCTTTGATATGCTATTTATAGTCTGTATTTAATACAGTCAATTATATAAACATGACAATAGACAATCTTAACCCTTTCCCACATACAACAAATCTTCAGCAGACGACTATGAAAACCTTTAAACATACGCCTTTATACACGACAGTATAAAGACTGAATACAGTTGAACACTTTGTGACGACGAATGGAGAAAATGATTAGTATGAGCAATTTCTTCATTTGCAGCGATGTTTTCAAATGTCGTCTGCTGCAAATATGTTAAAATTCGTTTGCGGGTTGCTATGAAATAAAGAAAAACATTAATTTTCCCATGTTTTACTGGCAATGTGATAAGAAACGGGTATGTATTTTCGTACAAAATGCCATTCTACCATACGTATAAATTCCATAACCCTTTTCCACATACAACAAAGCTGCAGCAGGCAACTTTTAAAACATATGAAATATCTCTATAAGAAATATTGATTATTGAAAAGAGTTTAAAACATTGATTATTGAAAAGAGTTTAAAACATTGATTGTTTTGAGAATTTTCACCTTTTGTTATAATGTTTTCAAAGGTCTTCTGCTGCAGAGGCGTTAAAATGCGTCTATATAAGGGAAAGGGTTAAATTGATCCGTTTGATCGAACTTAATGTGTGTGCATGTACATTCATCATGCGAGAGATATACTGATTCACTCAATTTTTGTTTAAACATGTTGAAAATTTGCCGGTCGATATATCAAGGTTGATCCTTATATTTGAAAACTTTTGAAAATTATAACGTCTCTACACAAACTCTCAATTTAACTCTGTCCTCGCTAGCGGCAGCTGTCTTAAACCGTTGATAACCTATGCTACGACTTCAGCTTGATTGGAACCAACACATAGAGTGGGCTAATCGGAGATCCACATGTTTGAAAACCAGATTGATACTATTACAGATAAGATTAGAAATCAACAATTCATCAGAGGAAAATAACTTAGATATAAAAGACAACAAGTTTTGCTTATCAATTGCATGTGAAGAGTGTACAATTTAAGTCTTGCTCACGTACAGTAAGTCTTCGGCGGACGACTATGAAATCATATAAGCAAATAATCTTTGAATTAAAGTATAGTTATTGACATGACTTGAAACATTGTAGCAAAAGAAGACATGTCTCATAAGGAAAAATGTCTTTATTTGACATAATGCGTATGAAATCTGCAAAACATGTGTCTACTTGCGGTTAAGGGTTAACGTATGTATCGTATATCATTCTTTAGATAATGGTATACTTATTGACAAGAGTTGAAAACATTGTAGCAAAGGAAGAAATGAAAAAGTGCCCAAAAGCTGAAGAAACTTCAAAATATATCTACATTTGGGAAAGGGTTAACGTATGCATCGTATTTCATTCTTTAAATAAGGAATTCTTTATTATATATATAACTTTATTAGCCACGTGCATAGATATGTGAAGGTCGTGGCCATCCTCCCTCATACCTTACAATAAATTTGTTTTAGTAGATCTATGTTAGAATATTAGGTATATAGTATGAATCAATAGATAGAGGGTCAAACTTATAAAAGGTTTTTAAGTTTTACACGTGTTAATAAAACTATACATTTTTATGATGGGAAAAGGAAGCTTTAAAAGATAACAGAAAAACAAACAAACAAACAAACAAAAATAAAAACATGCATTTTTCTGTTGGTAATACGAATATAAGTCCACATCAGAAGTTAAGATTGGTTTTGTAACATATATCTTACAATTGTCCAGCTTTCTTTATCTGATTCGGCTTGTCTTGTGGAATTGTAAATGTTCGAGGCTAAACGTAGTCGATTTATTAGGCCATTATTTGATGGTGTAATTAGTTTTGTTTTACACGAGTATATATAACGTTTTATTTCTAAAAATAAGATGTCCAGTTTAAAGTTGTTTTTACAAAACCCCAAGAGTATTTCTGAGCTTGTTATTTGTATAGTTATTGACAAGAGTTGAAAACATTGTAGCAAAGGAGGAAATGACTATGTGTTAAAAAGCTACTGAAGCGTTAAAATATATATACATGTGGGAAAGGGTTAACGTATGTATCGTATGTCATTCTTTAAATAAAGGTATATATACTTATTGACATGAATTGAAATCATTGCAGCAAATGTAGAAATGACGCAGTGTCAGCATTATGTGTTCAAAAGCTGCAGAAGTGTCAAAATATATATACATGTGGGAAAGGGTTAACGTATGTATCGTATATCATTCTTTAAATAAAGGTATATATACTTATTGACAAGAGTTGAAAACATTGTACCAAAGGGATAAATAACCTAGTTTCAGCACTATGTGTTCAAAAGCTGCAGAAGCGTCAAAATATATATACATGTGGGAAAGGGTTAACGTATGTATCGTATATTATTCTTTAAATAAAGGTATATATACTTATTGACAAGAGTTGAAAACATTGTAGTAAAGGGATAAATAACCTAGTTTCAGCACTATTTGTTCAAAAGCTGCAGAAGCGTCAACTTATATATACATGTGGAAAAGGGTTAACGTATGTATCGTATATTATTCTTTAAATAAAGGAATACTTATTGATAAGAGTTGAAAACATTGTAGCAAAGGGATAAATGACTCAATGTCAGCACTTTGTGTTCAAAAGCTGCAGAAGCATCAACATATATCTACATGTGGGAAAGGATTAACGTATGTATCGTATATCAATTTTAACTCTGGTCTTCTATTTGCAACGTTCTTAACTGTTAGTTGTTGTACAACGGACATTGAATATTCAATCTAAACAATTCGTTTTCAATATACATGGACCTTGGAGTGGTACATTACTCCCTGTTAATAGGGAAATCGTTTATAAAGGGTAATTTGTGCCTGAATCTAAGAATAATTGAAATGTCGATCAGATACTGCAATGTACACCAGACGAATATCTATTGATCAAAGCGGCGAAGGGTTTAAGAAATTCATACAATGACAATATCAAACAGCGCAATTTATCCCTTTCCATCTGCTGCAGACCACTTTTGAAATTAATTTGAACAATAAGAAATTTCTCATTATGAGCACGTTCTTTTTTGCCAGAATGTATCAAGACCTATTTAATAAATATACTTTTATGTATACATATTTACCATATCTTTTCTAGATCATTTTCAAAGTCATCTCCTTCATATTTTGAATATGTGGGAAAGGGTTAACTGAACGAACATTGCACATGCGCATGACGAGGGTACTCTCAACGATAGATATTTGAAACAATCGTTTACAAACCAGATTGGATAATATGAATTCCGATTAGAATAGTAGCTACAAAACTGAATGAACATGTAACGAAACCAACAAAGTAAGAGTTTATTATTTTTGTACTATCTTCTATCAATACATATCGCACCGTTTACATTGGATAGTTAATGTCTCAATATTTTTTTTTTCATTTTTCTTTATTTACTTCCGTGTTTAGATAGCAACCAGTCTAAACACAAAATGAAATGCCATATTGTTTTGTTACTGAATTAAAGTATTTTTTAGTTATAGCGTCCATTGTGGTTTTCAGCCGTTTTCACCAATTGTTCAGTTATATCACTGGGACCAGTTTACCAACCCATGTGTTTCCTGTCTTTAGTACACCAGCACTCCACCTAACATTATTTCCAAGCAACAGGCTGCTCTTGCGAAAAGTGTAGATACACATCAGTCGGCGTATCTGCTCAACATGATCTGGCTATGCACAGTTGGTCAAAAAGTCGTAGAAGAAACATTCATGAAGCATTATCCATTTGGATAGTTAGAGACAGGCGTTGTTCCACATGTATTATAGTTACGTTAAGGTGTGTTTTCCTGGAACACCTGAAAAGTATTCATTATCTTAAATGTTTATTTGATTTTCGTTCGCAAATAATTATTAATTACACACTATTGCATGATGGTTTACCGAACGCTAGATATATTGAACACTAGATGTATTGAACACTATAGTTATGTTTGCATTCGATTTCTTTTCGACATTCAAAAACAAATTATGGTTTGTCTGGGAGTACACGTATAACATTAATTTCACAAAAAGTATACGAGTAAACCGTAAAGGGTTTTTATAATCATCAATATGAAGGTCATATTTTTTTCAAACACCCATTGAACAGCAAATTTATTATTTCCAACGTGCATATTATTTGAAATATCTAGAGAAGAAGACTTCTGCAGACAAAAGTGACTCAAGGGGGAATTGATTTCTAATTTAGCCGAAACGTTTTCAACTTTATTCAATAAGTAAACGTTTATTTACAGAAATTGTCAATAGCATGTTCACTATGTTCTCAGTTTCGCCGTATGTAGATTGATTGTATAAGGTATTGGGTTCAGGATAATCCGATAACCTTTAAAGTTTACTTCATGTTGTCTGATTTTTGCATCTGAGGAAAAAGTTTGGAAGTTTAAATTACAATAAAGAATTTGAAAACATTTGTGGAAAGAGATATCGCTTGATTCGTTAAAGTTCTCCTCTTTGCTTTTTGTTCTAAGGTCGTCTGCTGCATTCAATCGCAGTGTTATAAAGAAGTCACGTGTACTTATTAAATACATTCCGAAATAACCGATTCATAAAGTCGTCTGCTTAGAAAACATTGAAAGTAAACAATAAAAACTTCATGCCAAATCGCTCGTTTAAGCAATTAATTATTATATTTTTAATTTAAATATATGTTTCTAAAGTAGTCATTTGCAGAAGCTTTTCAGATTTAGTTAAATTACTGTACTTATCTTCTATAAGACTATTTCAGAGATATATGATTATAGTTGTTTGTTTTTATGTATGTTTTAGTCTTATTAACTAATAGCAAAGTCATAATTAAGCGACAGCATGATAAAAGAAGGTACAAGTTGGCATTTCGGAACAGTGTAGACATTTTGTCAACCTGCCCAATCTTATCAAAAGTACGATTGTTTAAACAGTATAAACCTTTCCTCGCTATGATGTCCATAGTCTGTTTTAACAAAATAAAAGCCATTATATTAGCATGAACATTCCAGACAATTATACCACATACAATATAGACACATTGAAAACATCTGGGCATGAACAAAACCTTTATAAATCAAAGCATAATTATTGAAAACATCTGGGCATGAACGAAACCTTTATAAATCAAAGCATAATTATTGAAAACATCTGGGCATGAACAAAACCTTTATAAATCAAAGCATAATTATTGAAAACATCTGGGCATGAACAAAACCTTTATAAATCAAAGCATCATTGAATACACTGTGAGAACAAATTTGAAAACATTGTAAATCTGACAAAATTGCTCATTTGAACAATTTATTACTTGTATGGGTTCTTTTACTGATATTCTTCTTTTGCAGAGGTGTCATAATTCTTTTATATGAAGGAAATGGTAAATTAATTGACTAAAACATCAATACCTTTTACATTACCCTTTCCAACTAACAGACGTATTTTAACGCATATACAGCAGACGAATTTTGACAACAATGTGGCAAAAAACATTGTTTATAATAATGAGCACCTTCAAATTTTGAAACATAGCTTTCAACTCTATTCAATAATAATTCATATATTTTGGATTCATTAGAGATTTCCATACAAAGTCGTCTGCTACAAATGTGGTGCATGTGGGAATGATTCAATACATATCACAGAAATTCTATTGTTTTGATTGATTGACCCTTTTAGGATTCAATACGAATCTCTACATTTTATTGTTCTGATTGATTGACTATTTGAGGATTCAATACGAATCTCTACATCAAATTTCTGGTGGGACATGTTTAATGTAAACAGAGAGTATTTTGAAGTAGGAAATATCGCTTTAAAATCTTTTACGAATCGCATGAACGAAAACAGGTATATCGCGAGACCAAAGGTCAGGAGATATACCAATTTTCGACACTACGAGTAGCTAAATACAAAACCCCGTACACTACTGCAACATCGTTTTGTCTTTAAGATTATACATCCTTAAACAAATGGAGATAAAGAACAGACGATTTATACAAATTTAAATGTTTTCAATAATGAAACAACACTGTTTACCAGGCTTTTTATTTTCATTTTAAAAGTCGTAAATATTGAACGCAGTCTACTACGGATATTTGCGTTCGTTAATCGCATCAGTTCTACAAGCCCCTTTACTAAAGCACTGATTATATTTGCTGGCAATTGAATCCTCATTTCAAATATATTTGGATACATCTGATAAAACTCAAATAGCATGTGTAACATTTTTTTAATGAATATATTATGCATTTATGTATATGTATAACTCTATCAATACAAATCAGATGAGTCAGTGTGATTGTAGATAATAAAAAAAAACCAGTTATAATATACAGCTTTCTTTTCATTCAATGTTTTCAAATATTACCTGCTATTGGAGACGTGGAAAGTCGGCTATGTTGCAGAAAGGGTAAACTATATTATAACTCGGTCATCTTAACCCTTTCCAAAATATATCAATTCTTCAACAGGCGACTTTGACAACATAGAGGAATGAATATAACAATTTCTATAACTTAAAGTATTTTAGTTGAATAGAGTTAACAACATGTGCCAAAGAGGAAAATTGCCAATTGTGAGATAATTACTCCATAATCAATGACTGCAATTTTTTTAAAACCATTTCTTAAGTATGTGTTATGACCCTTTCGTATGAGGGAAAACACTATATTGTCCAATATACCATTGACAGTTTAATATATTAAGATATGATGACTTGGTCCTTCACTAATTGTTTGCTCTTGGGATACATACTCAATGAATATGTATATACATGTAGATTAAATATACTATCTGATAATGGAAATGAATTCGTTCATCTGAGGACTACAATTCGTAAAACACTGCTGTGTGGAGGAAACAAATACTAATCCAGTAAATTTATGAATAGATATGTTTAAGATTCGTCAGTCGATATCATTATTAAACCTCACTTATAGATCCTTTGTAAATTAAAACGTCTCTAAACAAACTCATAACTTCTCTTGTGTTCGTTAAAGTCGGATGTCGCCTATCATTAATAACCAATGTTCAGATCGGATCCCACAACGTGTTTATGCTGATCTCTGATCCACAAAGTTTGTCACCCAGATTGATTATATTTCAGCAGGTTAAACCAGTTTTCAAGAGCGTAGAAGACGACAATAAAGCAGAGGAAAAATGTAAAGCTTTGCCATTCGATATCCTGTGAAGGGTGTATTACATAGATCCTTCTAACATACATTTAGTCTTCAGCAGACGACCATGAAATCATATAAGCACAACTATGTTAAACCATCTTGAATTAAAGTATACTTATCGACATGAGTTGAAAGCATTGTGACAAAGGGAAAAATGACTCATTATGACCAATAACTTTAGACAAAATATGTTCAACATCTATAGAAGCGTCAACAAATGTCTACTTGTTGGAAAGGTTATGTGTCGTCTAGCATTATTAACTCTTATCTAAATCATCTTCAGGAGCTTTGAAGTACGTAGACAAGGGTTACTATATGAATGAAATATGTGAACACTTTCCACCAGGGTTCACATCTGCAGCAAATTACTTTTTAAAAATATCTATGCAAAAAATAATTGAAAATCCCTACAAATAAGATTTTAACTATTTAACTTAAAAGGTATTCATTGTAGCAAAATGTTATACTGCTCCTTGTGTCACAGTGTTGTCGGAAGTCGTCCACTGCAGTTGCGACAAAATTCGTCTGCATGTGGAAGGTGTTACCGACGGATAAGTTCTCCCACTTCTTGTGTTCGGTTTACTTGTTCGGTCGTATAGTGGTAGAGCGTCCACCCCTTGTGCAGGAGGTTGCGGGATCGGGTCATACCCAAAACTTAAACAAATGTAGATATGGATTTCCCTCCTAGGCGCGCAGGGCTGTGGGGTTAGCATTACGAGTGACTAACTGGTTTTAGAATAAAGAGACCAATAGTACTTACCCATTAAACATCGTGATATAACCAAAACTTCGTTGACATTGGCGTAAAACACCAAACAATCAATCAATCAATCATTTAAATCAGACCTCAACTTCGATATAGTAGCAAACGCTCGTACATATCTAATGCCGGCCTCTTAGAGTGCGGCTCAGTTTGACCAAATCGTCAGCAGCGAGTCGATTGTGCTTGCCAACCTAATACCAGCGAGCCAGTTGTGTTTGCTAATCTAATACCAGCGAGGCAGTCTTGCTTGCTAATGTAATAACAGAGGGTCAGTCGTGCTTGCTAATCTAATACCAGCGAGTTAGAGTCAAGCTTGCTAACCTAAGACTAGCGAGTCAGTCGTGCTTGCTAACCTAATACCAGGAGTCAGTCGTGCTTGCTAACTTAATACCAGCGAGTCAGTCGTGCTTACTTACCTAATACCAGCGAGTCAGTCGTGCTTGTTTACCTAATACCAGCGAGTCAGTCGTGCTTGCTAACCTAATACCAGCGGCGAGTCAGTCGTGCTTGCTAACCTAATACCAGCGGATCAGTCGCGCTTGGCTAACCTAATACCAGCGAGTCAGTCGTGCTTGCTAACCTCATATCAGCGAGTCAGTCGTGCTTGCTAACCTAATACTAACTAGTCATTCGTGCTTGCTAACCTAATACTAGCGAGTCAGTCGTGCTTGGCTAACCTAATACCAGCGGCGAGTCAGCCGTGCTTGCTTATCTCATACCAGCGAGTCAGTCGTGCTTGCTAACCTAATACCAGGAGTCAGTCGTGTTTGCTAACTTAATACCAGCGAGTCGGTCGTGCTTGCTTACCTAATACCAGCGAGTCGGTCGTGCTTGCTTACCTAATACCAGCGAGTCAGTCGTGCTTGCTTACCTAATATCAGCGAGTCAGTCGTGCTTGCTAACCTAATACCAGCGAGTCAGTCGTGCTTGCTAACCTAATACCAGCGAGTCAGTCGTGCTTGCTAACCTAATACCAGCAAGTCAGTCGTACTTGCTAACCTCATACCAGCGAGTCAGTCGTGCTTGCTAACCTAATACCAGAGAGTCAATCTTGCTTGCTAACATAATACCAGCGAGGCAATCGTGCTTGCTAACAAAATACCAGCGGCGAGTCAGTCTTGCTTGCTAACCTTATACCAGCGAGTCAGTCGTGCTTGCTAATCTAATACCAGCGTGTCATCTGGAACAAATAATCCGTTAAACACTTATGTATGACGGAAATATATACTAGTTCAATATTTTTATGAATACATATATTTAAGATAAGTAGCGATATCATTATTGAACCTTACTTATCTATTTTCCGGATCGTTTTTTAATTGTTAGTTGTTGTACAATTCAGTATACATAGACCTTTGAGTTATATACTCCCTGTTAATAGAGAAATCGATAATAACACGTAATTTGTGCCTTAATATAAAACGAATTTAAATGTCGATCAGGAACTGCGAAATACAGCAGAAGAATGTAATATAATAAGTCACTATATTAATGTGATCACAGCGGCGAAGGGTTTAGCAATTCATACAATGCAAATATTAAACCTTTCCATCTACAACAGATGACGCTTATAAACAATTTTCCAAAATAAGTTATTGTTCATTATGAGCACGGGATTTATTTGCCAAAATGTATTAATCTCTATTAAATAAAAATATATGTATTTATACATATTTATCATATTTGGCCCTGACCTTGTTCAAAGTGGTCTGCTGCATGTTTTGGATATGTTGAAAAGGGTTAACCGAACATTGCACATGCGCATGACCAGGGTACTCTCAACGATGGATATTTTGAACATTCGTTCACAAACCAAATTGGATAATGATGAATTCCGATTAGAATAATAGCTACACAACTGAATCAACATGTAACGAACACAACGAAGTAAGAGTTTATAATTATCATTTTCTATTTTATAAATCCATATAGCCTGCACCGTTTACCGAGGATAATTAAATTTAGTTGAAATAGGTTTCAACAAGAATTATTTTGTTTTTTCCTTATTTACCTTTATGTTAGAAAGCAACCAGTTTTAACACAAAATTAAATGGCATATAGTTTTCTTACTGAATTAAAGTCATTTTTAGTTATAGTGTCGATCGGAGTTTTGCGTCGTTTTTTACAGTGTTAAAATTATATCACGGGGACTAGTTTACCAACCCATGTGTTTCCTGGCTTTCGCACACCAGCTCTCCACACAATACTATGTCCAATAACTGGCTGCTTTGTCTAGATTTAGAACAGACCGTGTATCTGTACAACCTGATCTAGATATGCACAGTTCGTCAAAAAGTCGTAGATGGAAGTTTAATAAAGCAGTATCAATTAGGATATATAGAAGACAGGCGTTGTTCCACATGTATAATAATTACGTTAAGGTTTGTTTTCATGGAGCACCTGATAAACATTCATTATCTTATACGAGTGTTTGCCTTTCGTTCCCAATAATTAATTAATACACATTATTGAATGATGGTTTACCGAACACAAGATGTATTGAACACTAGATGTATTTTTGCATTCGATTTATTTTCTATAGTCCAAAAAAACATTATGGTTTGCCTAAAAGTATAACATTAATGTTACAAAAAGTATCCGAGTAAACCGTAAAGAGTTTTAATATTATAAATATGATGGTCATATTTTTCAAAAACCGATTAATCAGGAAATTTATCCTTTCCAACGTGTATATGTATTTAAAATATCCATAGAAGAAGACTTCTGAAGACAACCGTGACTTAAGGGGTAATTGATGATTTTTTCAATTTTATTCTATAAGTAAACTTTCATTTATAGAGATTGTCCATAGCATTGTCACTATTTTCTGAGTGTCGTCTGCTGTAGATTGATTGTATAAGGGATAGGGTAAAGGACATCCAGATCACCTTTAAAGCTCACTTCATGTTGTCTGATATTTCAATTATCTGAGGAAAAAGGTTGGAAGTTTAAATCACAATGCAGAGTTTGAAAACATTTGTGCAAAAATATATCGCGCGTCTCGTTCAATTTGTCCTCTTTGCTTTTTGTTCTTAAGTCTTTTGCTGCACTTCGCCGAATATTGTCTGTAACAGAGAAAGCATTCAATCGCAGTGTTATAAAGAAATCACGTGTACTTATTAAATTAATTCCGAAATAACCGATTCACAAAGTCGTCTGCTTAGAAAACAAAACGCTCGTTCAACCAATTAATTATTATATTTTTAATGTAAATATGTGTTTCTAAAGTAGTCATTTGCAGAATCTTTTCAGATTTAGTTAAATTACTGTACTAATCTTCTATAAGACTATTTCAGAGAAAAGGGATTATAGTTGTTTGTTTTTATGTTTGTATTATTCATATTAACTAATAGCAAAGTCATAATTAAGCAACTGCATGATACAAGGTACAAGTTGGCATTTCTGAACAGTGTAGACATTTTGTCAACCTGCTCAGTTTTATCAAAAGTACGATTGTTTAAACAGTATAAACCTTTCCTCGCTATGATATCCATAGTCTGTTTTGACAAAATAAAGGCTATTATATTAGCATGAACATTAAAGACAATTTTACCACATACAATACAGACACATTGAAAACATCTGGGCATGAACAAAACCCTTATAAATCAAAGTGTACACATTGAAAACATCTGGGCATGAACAAAACCTTTATAAATCAAAGTATACACATTGAAAACATCTGGGCATGAACAAAACCTTTATAAATCAAAGCATACACATTGAAAACATCTGGGCATGAACAAAACCTTTATAAATCAAAGCATAAATATTGAACACTCTGTGGCATCATTGAATATACTTGAAAACATTGTAAGTCTGACGAAATTGCTCGTTTGAGCAATTTATTACTTGTATCGGTTTTTTTACTGCAATTCTTCTTTTGCAGAGGTGTCAGAATTCTTTTGTATGAAGGAAATCGTAAATTAATTGACTAAAACATCAATACCTATTTCATTAGCCTTTCCAACTGACAGACGTTTTTTAACGCATATACAGCAAACGAATTTTGACAACAATGTGGCAAAAAACATTGTTTATAATAAAGAACACTTTCTCCTTTTGTAACATAGCTTTTAACTCTATTCAATAATAATATATATATATTGGATTTATTAGAGATTTCCATACAAAGTCGTCTGCTACAAATGTGGTGCATGTGGAAATGATTTAATAAATATCACAGAAATTATATTGTTCTGATTGATTGACCCTTTGAGGATTCAATACGAATCTCTTCATCTTATTGTTCTGATTGATTGACTATTTGAGGATTCAATACGAATCTCTTCATCTTATTGATCTGATTGATTGACCCTTTGAGGATTCAATACGAATCTCTTCATCTTATTGTTCTGATTGATTGACTCTTTGAGGATTCAATACGAATTTCTCCATCTTATTGTTCTGATTGATTGACCCTTTGAGGATTCAATACGAATCTCTTCATCTTATTGTTCTGATTGATTGACTATTTGAGGATTCAATACGAATCTCTACATTTTATTATTCTGATTGATTGACTATTTGAGGATTCCATACGAATCTCTACATTTTATTGTTCTGATTGATTGACCCTTTGAGGATTCCATACGAATCTCTACATTTTATTATTCTGATTGATTGACTCTTTGAGGATTCAACACAAATATCTTCATCTTATTGTTCTGATTGATTGACCCTTTGAGGATTCAATACGAATCTCTTCAACGTATTGTTCTGATTGATTGACCCTTTGAGGATTCAATACGAATCTCTTCATCTTATTGTTCTGATTGATTGACTATTTGAGGATTCAATACGAATCTCTTCATCTTAGTGTTCTGATTGATTGACCCTTTGAGGATTCAATACGAATCTCTTCAACGTATTGTTCTGATTGATTGACCCTTTGAGGATTCAATACGAATCTCTTCAACGTATTGTTCTGATTGATTGACCCTTTGAGGATTCAATACGAATCTCTTCATCTTATTGATCTGATTGATTGACTATTTGAGGATTCAATACGAATCTCTACATTTTATTATTCTGATTGATTGACTATTTGAAGATTCCATACGAATCTCTACATTTTATTATTCTGATTGATTGACTATTTGAGATTTCCATACGAATCTCTACATTTTATTATTCTTATTGATTGACTATTTGAGGATTCAATACGAATCTCTACATCATATCTTTCTGATTGATTTACACATTGAGGATTCAATACGAATCCCTACATCTTATGGTTCTGATTGATTGACACATTGAGAATTCAATACTAATATCTACATATTATGGTTCTGATTGATTGACACATTGAGGATTCAATACGAATATCTACATCTTATGGTTCTGATTGATTGACACATTGAGGATTCAATACGAATCTCTACATTTTATTGTTCTGATTAATTTACACATTGAGGATTCAATACGAATCCCTACATCAAATTTCTGGTGGGACATGTTTAATGTAGACATAGAGTATTTTGAAGTAGGAAATATCGCTTAAAAATCTTTTTCGAATCGCATGAACAAAAACAGGTATTTTGCGAGACTAAAGCGGCCATTTCACCAAGGATTGTTTTGGTCCCGATAGTACGCGATCCTTTTTATGGTCGATCGGCCGAATTTTTGCGAAAATAGTCGGGAACCTGCAAGCACTGTCGAGCACTACCCTATACCTTCGGGGGAAGATCTGGCGCGATCGCCTCAGTCCTCCGGGTGTCGGGTACCGAAAAAGTGATCGGCCCGATCAAAAACCGTCGGCCCGTGGTCGTCTTAGTAGCCGAGGGCCCCTTGAAGGTCCCCTTGTCTCGCCCGCCCTCTGGAGCTTTCGTATATAGCCTCTGCGAGAAGCGGGTCTCTACCGGGCCTTTGCCGTGTACCTGCGGGTACTTTCGCGTACTTTCGCATACTTTCGCCCCGGAAACGTGTCGATCGCGCGAGGAACGTCCGTGATTAGTCCCCCCGCCATGGTCCATTGGTCGGGACTCAATCAGTTCAAAAAAAGGGACGATTGGAGGCGATTCAGTACGACAATCGGGCCGATCAAAACAAATGATTCTTTGGTGAAATGCAGCCTATAAGGTCAAGAAATATGCCGATTCTCGACACTACGAGTAGCTAAATACAAAACCCCGTACACTACTGCAACATCGTTTTGTCTTTAAGATTATACATTCTTAAACAAGTGAAGATAATGAACAGACGATTTGTACCAATTTAAATGTTTTCAATAATGGGATAACACTGTTTACACGTGTAATAATACTTAATTAAGTGTGGTTGACGTCACACTTAAAGGATTGTCAGGCTTTTTATTTTAATTTTAAAATATTCATTGGGACAGGTCACAAAACAGGAAATAAGAAATTTATTTTTGAGATTTTGCGAACGACGTCTACGCGCAGTCTACTACGGATATTTGCGTTCGTTAATCGCATCAGTTTGATAAGCCAATTTACTAAAACACTGATTATATTTGCTGGCAATTGAATCCTCATTTCAAATATATTTGAATACACCTGATAAAACTCAAATAGCATGTGTAACATTTTGTTTATGAATAAATTACACATTTAGGTATATGTATAACTCTATCAATACAAATAATAGGATGCAGTGGGATTGTAAATAATAACAAATAGTTATTATATATAGCTTTCTTTTCACCCAATGTTTTCAAATATTACCTGCTATTGTAGACGTGGAAAGTCGGCTATGTCTCGGAAAGGGTAAACTATATTATAACTCGGTATTACCCTTTCCAAAATATACCAACTCTTCAACAGGCGACTTTGACAACATAGAAGAGTGAATATAGCAATGTTCTATAACTTAAAGTGTTTGAATTGAATAGAGTTATTAACATTGCGCCAAAGAGGAAAAATTGCCGATTGTGAAAATAAAGTTACTCCATAATCAATGACTGTAATGTTTTTAAAAGTCGTCTGCTGAAAACGCGGCGACCATGTCTGCTCGTGGGAAAAGGTTAACAATTATTGTGTCTATTATTTCAATCGATTGTTTTTATGACAATAGACACAGGTCGATTAGTTAAACCCTTCTGTTGGACTGAAACCAATATTTAAACTGTATGTACTGATTGATGAGAGAAAATAATTACTATATATATATTTCCACAAAACATCGGCTTTGGAAACAATTCGATCCCGGAATGCCAGATTTACATTCTGTGTGTGGACTATTTATCAAAAATACTGTTGTGTTTGTCTGTCCGTACACATGTGACAAGAGTACTACATATAAGGGAAACTCTATTATCAAATATACCATTGACAGTGTTATGATTTAAGATATGGTGCCTTGATCCTTAATAACTCTTATGTCTATTGTATACCTATTTACTGTATCGTATCTGATATTAGGCGAGCAAAAAGTTATATGTTCACATGAGACTAAACATTCGTCAGAACACAGAGGTATGAGGGTAAACAAGTACGTCCTCAGTAAATATGTCAATAAGTATAATTATTTAAAACTGAAGGAAATTAAATCGACAATAAAAAAACTCACAATTTTTGTCTTAGCTTGCCAGCGATGAATGTCGACAACCGCTGATATCTTATAACAATAGTTCAGATTGCCTCCTGATCCTGACCATTACAAAATATTGGGGCTTTTCTGAGAACTAAACTGTTTGTTATTCAGATTGATTTTACTTTTGCAAGAAATGGGCAGGAAAACAATCCACTGTATTGTTACTATGACTTCTATGCCGTAGTGCATTGTAGATTTATGTTCTATGTCAACTTTAACCCTAATATAATAAACATACAGATAATAACCCTTGTTAATACATACATTTACTGTATTGTTAATATGACTTCTATGCCGTAGGGCATTGTACGTTTAAGTTGTCAACTTTTACCCTGCTATAAAAAAAACACAGATAATAACACTTGTTAATACATACATTTACTGTACTGTTACTATAACTTCTATGCCGTAGTGCAGTGTACGTTTAAGTTGTATGTCAATTTTAACCGAGATGTAATAAACATACAGGTAATAACCCTTGTTAATACATACATTTCAGGAAACGTAGTAACAAATTCACACACCACTAACATGGCATCTAGATCCGAATCTTTCTATAAAGGATCTGACGAAATACCCAACAATGACTGTGATGTATGTTTGTCAAGCGGTCAAACATTAGAGGCTATCTCCTACTGTACCATATGCTGTGAGTACCTGTGTCAGTCATGTGATAAGGCACACAGGGGGTCTAGGGCATCTAGAGAGCACACACTTCTGACAGGGAGTAACGTTCCATCTGGATCCACGAGGACTAAACCAACGTTACCGTTTATGTACTGTGATACACACAAAACAACGTTACTTGATATATACTGTACCACTCACGACGAGGTCATTTGTTAAGCTTGTAAAATTACCGGTCATACAACTTGCGATACAGGCGATGTCACTAGGCACAGTACTCGATTAAAATATGTTGAAGAGGAGCTGAAGAAAGTCGCTAAAATTCTGAGGGACTTATCATCTAAATATGACGACTTTAGAAAGAACAGACTCATTGCTAAATCAGCCGTGAAAACTTAGATAAAGAAATGTTTCAGCGGCATGCATCAATTACGCAGGGATATAAACGACAAACTGGATCAACTCGAAAAAGAAATGTCTTCCGAAATCCGATACATTGATGAGAAGATGAATAAAGAGATAGACGGTCACTTGACTTTAGCCGATGACATTTTACGTCAAATCGGGGATCTGGACAAATCTATGTCTGAATGTCTAAAAACGCGGGAAAATGACGTCATGTTTGTCGGAATGAAAAAGGCGTCTTCACGAGCACGTGAATGTGGACATATCATTGACAATGTACAGAAAGACATTTTCCCAATAGACATTCGTTTTCAACCAAATGACGTTCTAACTGACATGATCCAACAATTACAATCACTCGGGACTGTTGCTAACAACCAGCCTGTCTATACCGGCCATAACCGGACCTCTATACTGAACATGTCTGTTAAGGACAAACAGGAGATAACTGAGAAAGCAAATGGCAGTGGGTGTACATTCATATCTGACGGACATCTTGTACTCGCCTGTCTCAATGACGGTCTAAAACTGTTTGATAAAAACTTCCAGCTTAAATCACAGTCAGCTATTCCGGCATCAGACGTGTCTGCTATCAACGACACTGACGTCATAGTTACACAAGATAAACAACTCAAGCGTGTAAGAGTATTCCCTGATATAGTGGTGAAGAAAACATTGAAGATGGAGAGAATGGGTTGGAGTGTGGATGTTTATGGTGACGAGATTTACGTTACCTGTCATGATAATCCCGGTAATGGTGAAGTACGAGTATTCAACATGGCTAATAAACTATCGAGAAGGTTGGGAGTGGAGAACATGTTTACACGTCCTTGCGGTGTAATGGTCAACAGGAATGGGAGTCAGGTGTTTGTCTCTGATTCAGAAACTAACATGGTAACATGTTTAAACAATCAAGGTCACGTGATATACCAGTACTCTGACAGAGATTTGGGGGCACCAGTCGGAATGTATGTGGATGGAGAAGATAACCTGTTAGTGTGTGGATTGTGTTCTAACAATGTACATGTAGTCCGACACGGTGGTGGTAAGGAGAAGATTTTGTTGTCAGAGAAAGACGGGATGAATTACCCATGTGGTATATCGTACAGACAGAGTGATGGTTGTTTAGTGATTGGTTTATGTACGACAGTTGACACTGATAAAAAGCTGATTATATTCAGGACTAGATAAACTCGTGCGAGCCAGAAAAACTATTGCCGTAAAGAGTTGTACATGTTTTAGAGCCGATACAGATATGTAAGTGGATGGAAGGAAGTAAAATGGTCTCAATATTTACAGTTTTTTCCTTTTCCACAATGTTTTATATGTACATTATGCCAAAGTCATCGAGAACGTCACTATGAAGGAACAGAACAATAAAAACAATATTGTACAAACCGACGTCATATTAATAAAATGTCTTCGAAAACGGCGTTAAATGCCAATCAATCATTATTTTACAAACTTTTATATAACTGTTTTATTTACGGCGAAAACTCACTTTTTCCCGTGAAACATAACTATTTAGAGACACACAAGACTTTTGGTTGAATGGCTAGTTAATCAAATAAGCTGTTTGCTCCTTTTCCAAATTGTATTGATAAATATCATGCGCCAGAAACGCAAGGAATAGATTGAGATTTACTTATTCTGTATATAATTTCGTCATTGTTCAAACGTGACTGCCGAGTCCCGATTGCTCAGTCGGTAACGACGCGGGCTGTCAATCCAGGGGCTGTGAATTCGAATCCCGGCTCGGGCAACTTTCTTTCCGACGTTTGACAAAAGTCAATGCGACATGCGTCATTCGTCTACCACCAATTGGCTAAGTCTATGTGGAAAAGCAGCCTGTTGCTTGGGAAGATTGTTGTGTGCAGTACTGGTGTTAGAAAACCAGGAAACACATGAGTAGGTGAACTGGCCGCCGTGATATGACTGGAATTTGTTGAACACGGCGTTAAACCCCAATCAATCAATCAATCAAACGTGACTGCTTTAGTCTGGTTTAACACCCGGTAAATATATGTACATATGAGTGTAAAATTGTAGAAAGAAAGTCCTCGTTATTGACAGTTTCTTCCTTTACCACAATATTTAAACGGTAGCTTAGTTACGTCAACTCAATCGAGAACGTCATTATGAAAGAAAGGAACACCACAAGCAATGTTATGGATTAGTATGTGTGTACATAAATATATTATGGCTATATAACCAGAAACGTCAACATAGTTAACATCTTTTCCAAACAGTGTATGTCAACTATCATGCTATTAGTATGTATGTACATTTAGACTGAAAATACAAATGATCGTTATCTAAATGAGCTAAGTCACAGGAAACCTGCCGAATATCCAGATCACCCTGCGTCTACGTGCAGTCTGTTCATACACCATGGGAAACCTCATGTGGAACGGTTGTGATAAAACTCGACTATACAAGAAAACAATAATGCACAGACCTCGTTCAAACGTTGCCTAAATGAACTAAGTCACAGGAAACCTACCGAATATCCAGATCACCCTGCGTCTACGTGCAGTGTGACAGAACTCGACGATACAAGAATACAATAATGCACAGACCTCGTTCAAACGTTACCCGAATGAACTAAGTCACAGGAAACCTGCCGAATATCCAGATCACCCTGCGTCTTCAAGCTGTTAGCTCTAAATCGTTCAAGCAGCATAACGACCTCGTGAGTAACGGTTGTGATTAAACTAGACTATACAAGTATGCTCGTTCAATGATCGTCTAACAGTTACCTTAATGAACTTAGTCACAGGAAACCTACCGACTATCCAGATCACCATGCAGTTCATGCATCATGACATGCTCGTTCAATGATCGTCTAACAGTTACCTAAATGAACTTAGTCACAGGAAACCTACCGACTATCCAGATCACCATGCAGTTCATGCATCATGACATGCTCGTTCAATGATCGTCTAACAGTTACCTAAATGAACTTAGTCACAGGAAACCTACCGACTATCCAGATCACCATGCAGTTCATGCATCATGACATGCTTGTTCAATGATCGTCTAAAAGTTACCTAAATGAACTTAGTCACAGGAAACCTATCGACTATCCAGATCACCATGCAGTTTATGCATCATGACATGCTCGTTCAATGATCGTCTAACAGTGACAAATCTCTCGAGGAACGGTTGTGACAAGTACCGACTATACAAGTATGCAGTTAGATCGTAATTCTTATTTTAACAAATATTCGTGGTATGTGACTAGAATCATAGAAAACGAGAGGAGTTTAAATAGATAAATGTTTATTGTCAACTGCAAACTGTTCAATACTGATTTGTTTTAAATAAACGTGTTTAGCTTTTTATTCGGAAGATTCCATAAGAAATATTAGAATAGAAATGTTGAGTTTTTGAGCACAGACTTAACAAAATTGGTTCCAGCAGTGATATGTTAAACTGTTTTATTAAGATACTTGAGCCATCCCGCGAGAACACCAACATTATGGCCTCTGCGTAATGTATCGCCCCAGATCAGCCTACACTGATCCGGGGCGACATATTCGTCTCAGTGGGATAGAGGTATAGAGTAATGATTCCTGAAACAGAACAATCCACAGGATGCGAAAAGTGTCTATCCGGGTCGATACTTTACGCAGAGTCCACAATGTTTGTTTTCTCGCGGGTCGGCTCACCTGTTTAAATGATGTATTCGAGATTTGTTATTTTTATATTTAGAACTTGCAGACTTATTTATTGTTTTAATTTAGTATATGAATGTAAATTATGATCTCTTTTGTTCTATATTCCCGTATATGATACGACATCCCTTCGTTAGCACAAGTAAGCAGTTTAGTTTATGCCTGTTATCTCATATGTCTGGTGAGGTGCATCCCTTCGATAGAACAAGTAAGCAGTTTAGTTTATGCCTGCTATCTCATATGTCTGGTGAGGTGCATTCCTTCGATAGAACAAGTAAGCAGTTTAGTTTATGCCTGTTATCTCATATGTCTGGTGAGGTTCATCCCTTCGATAGAACAAGTAAGCAGTTTAGTTTATGCCTGTTATCTCATATGTCTGGTGAGGTGCATCCCTTCGATAGAACAAGTAAGCAGTATAGTTTATGCTTGTCATCTCATATGACTGGTGGGGTACATCCCTTCGATAGAACAAGTAAGCAGTTTAGTTTATGCCTGTTATCTCGTATGTCTGGTGAGGTGCATCCCTTCGATAGAACAAGTAAGCTGTTTAGGTTATGCCTGCTATCTCATATGTCTGGTGAGGTGCATCCCTTCGATAGAACAAGTAAGCTGTTTAGGTTATGCCTGCTATCTCATATGTCTGGTGAGGTGCATCCCTTCGATAGAACAAGTAAGCTGTTTAGTTTATGCCTGTTATCTCATATGTCTGGTGAGGTGCATCCCTTCGTTAGCACAAGTAAGCAGTTGAGTTTATGCCTGCTATCTCATATGTCTGGTGAGGTTCGATAGAACAAGTAAGCAGTTTAGTTTATGCATGTTATCTCATATGTCTGGTGAGGTACATCCCTTCGATAGAACAAGTAAGCAGTTTAGTTTATGCCTGTTATCTCATATGTCTGGTGAGGTGCATCCCTTCGATAGAACAAGTAAGCAGTTTAGTTTATGCCTGCTATCTCATATGTCTGGTGAGGTTCATCCCTTCGATAGAACAAGTAAGCAGTTTAGTTTATGCCTGTTATCTCATATGTCTGGTGAAGTTCATCCCTTCGATAGAACAAGTAAGCAGTTTAGTTTATGCCTGTTATCTCATATGTCTGGTGAAGTTCATCCCTTCGATAGAACAAGTAAGCAGTTAAGTTTATGCCTGTTATCTCATATGTCTGGTGAAGTTCATCCCTTCGATAGAACAAGTAAGCAGTTTAGTTTATGCCTGCTATCTCATATGTCTGGTGAAGTTCATCCCTTCGATAGAACAAGTAAGCAGTTTAGTTTATGCCTGTTATCTCATAATGTCTGGTGAGGTTACGGCTAAGTCTTTAAATCACGCAAACACAAGCATACTGACCCACACACGAAGGGTCAAAACTCTCAAATCCAATTGAGTTTAATAAAGACAATTCTTCACTGACCACTGCGTCCTCTGTTCAAACCCTTATTTTCACGTTTTCAGATGTTTGGCAATTTGAAAATGCCTTTTGATGAAATAATTATTGACTTAATCTGAGCCAATTGTCGTTGAAATCAGTGGGAAAATAAATGAATCGTTTCGTTACATTCAAACTTTTATTTTCACGTTTTCAGATCTTTTATATGAAAATGCCTGTTGATGAAATAATTATTGACTTAATCTGAGCCAATGGACGTTGAAATCAGTGGGAAAATAAACGAATCGTTTCGTTACATTTAAACTTTTATTTTCACGTTTTCAGATGTTTTATATGAAAATGCCTGTTGATGAAATAATTATTGACTTAATCTGAGCCAATTGTCGTTGAAATCAGTGGGAAAATAAATGAATCGTTTCGTTACATTCAAACTTTTATTTTCACGTTTTCAGATCTTTTATATGAAAATGCCTGTTGATGAAATAATTATTGACTTAATCTGAGCCAATGGACGTTGAAATCAGTGGGAAAATAAACGAATCGTTTCGTTACATTTAAACTTTTATTTTCACGTTTTCAGATGTTTTATATGAAAATGCCTGTTGATGAAATAATTATTGACTTAATCTGAGCCAATGGACGTTGAAATCGGTGGGAAAATAAATGAATCGTTTCGTTACATTCAAACTTTTATTTTCACGTTTTCAGATGTTTTATATGAAAATGCCTGTTGATGAAATAATTATTGACTTAATCTGAGCCAATGGACGTTGAAATCAGTGGGAAAATAAATGAATCGTTTCGTTACATTCAAACTTTTATTTTCACGTTTTCAGATGTTTTATATGAAAATGCCTGTTGATGACATACTTATTGACTTAATCTGAGCCAATTGACGTTGAAATCAGTGGGAAAATAAATGAATTTTCGTTTTTCAAGTCTTCGTTATATTCGAACTTTAGATCAGAATACTAAATCAGAAGTTTTGATGGGAACTATGTATACCCCAGATGTATTCATTTGGAAAACGAAACTTTAAACCTAATCCACGTGTGGTACACGCGAATGCAGGATCGTTTAAATTAAGAGGCTATAACTCTTATCTTTTATATTAGCCTATGTGAAATCACGTCCATATCGGGAAACGACTTTCCTTTTGATGCAGAGATTGAACTCAAGAGGCGAATTGTCACCAGGAGAGGTGATCCTGTAAGTGTCAAGTTATCGCATGACATCTATACTATTATATCTACACTAGAAACGGGAAGACTACGCGTCACTGAACGATGAAATCTCAGTGTCCCGGCGTAAACTAAATCCTTGTAAAAGTCAGTGCCACGAATCTGCAACTGCGGGTCCCAACTATCAGCTAAGTCAAGAAATGGCAATATTGAAAGATACAGTGGCGTCTCTATAAAGTGATGTATTACTAGTAAAACAACTGCTACTAGCATGTGAGAAATTGCGCAGTGAATACATACAATGCGTCACAAAAACTGTACAATCACTCTCATCTGATGTTTTAAACCAAATCTCAGAAATAAAAGGAGATACATCTGATATCTCTGCCGTTTGTGTCAATTTCGATATGCAGTCGCCTTTACATCGAATATAATTGCGTGTAGTATCTATAGAAAAAACTGTTATATCGGGCTGTATGCCTGTGAAACCAGTGTATTAAGGAAAAACGCAGTGAATTAGCGAATACGCGTGATAGTAAGAATGCTGAAAACGAACGCTCGCCAGTTTATTTATTAATGAAATATAAATGAAAATGGTGTCTTTGAAAAGATGATGTGAGCCGCGAGAAAACCAACATTGTGAACTCTGCTTAAAGTATCGACTCGGATCAGCCTAAGCAGGTGCAGGTTTACCCGGATAGACACCTTTCGCCTCCTGTGGATTTTCTGTTTCAGGAATCATTACTCTATCCCCCTAAGACGGAACGTATCGACCCGGATCAGTCTGCGCAGACTGCGCAGGCTGATCTGGGTCGATACATTACACTGAGGCCACACTGTCGGACGGCTCATGTGCTTCTGGTCCTTTTATCCTGAAACCGTCGAGTTAGACGTCATGTTATCCACTGACGCCAAGGAGGGAAAGCCATTGCTTCAATCTTAAAGTATTTGGTACCTGAAACCGTCGATAGAGACGTCATGTTATCCCCTGACGCCAAGGAGGGAAAGCCATTGCTTTAATCTTAAAGTATTTGGTATTACGCAGCCGGGGATTGATTCGCGTTGAAGAAATACCCGTTAACTACTATAGTACGTCTTTATTTATGCGGGGCCAAATGCTTGCATTTTTTAAACGGTTTTAATTAGTAGGCGAGACAATTTGGCGCTCACAAAAACAACCATCAAAATAAACCCACAACATATATTATCGCCAATACAAAACAGCTTGCTTATATCTTTACCGAATTATTTTGCTGGACTACATACGCTATACTGGGTTAACGATATTAATTTACTGTTATTTTATAAATGAAATGAAATAGTAATCCTCTGTCAAATCGCGAAACGTGACTCAATTAAAGATATTTGTTACCGGTACATGTACCTGCCATTGGTTTTATACACAAACAATACAAACAGTCGTCAGGTCTGCTGATCAACCCGTTTGGACATTTTTGGTTACAAATCACCTGAAATTATGGACGTGAACTAAGTGTACAATGAATGAGTCAATGCATTAGAAAAAGTACGAGGTTGATCTGGAGAACATTGCAGATCAAGATGAGCCTGCGCATTCAAACAGTCTGATAAAATTAAACACGCTTCACTAATTACTTGCACAAGTTTGTTACAGGATTATGTCAAGATAGGTTATGATAAGACTGACCAGGTCGACATGATGGCCAGAACCTACGCTGTGTAGCTTTTGATTGATTGATTGAGGTTTAACGCGGTTTCCAACAATTTTTCAGTCATATCACGGCGGCAAGTTCACCTACACATATTTTTCCTGGTTTGCTCACACCAGTACTCCACACAACATACTTTCCAAGCAACTGGCTGCTTTTCCACATAGACTCTTAGCCCATTGGTGAAAGACGAAAGACGCTTGTCAGAGTGACTTTTGTCAAACGTCGGAAAGAAAGTTAGCCAAGCTAGGGTTCGATCTCACAACCCCTGGATTGACAGCCCGCATCGCTATCGACTGAGCTACCAGGGCTAATTCGATCTCACAAACCCTGGATTGACAGCCCGCATTGCTATCGACTGATCTAACATGGCTAATTCGATCCCATAACCCCTGGATTGACAGCCCGCATCGCTATCGACTGAGCTACCAAGGCTAATCCGATCTCACAACCCCTGGATTGACAAGCCGCATCGCTATCGACTGAGCTACCAGGGCTAATTCGATCTCACAACCCCTGGATTGACAGCCCGCATCGCTATCGACTGAGCTACCAGGACTAATTCGATCTCACAACCCCTGGATTGACAGCCCGCATCGCTATCGTTTCAGTTACCAGGGCTAATTCGATCTCACAACACCTGGATTGACAGCCCGCATCGCTATCGACTGAGCTTCCATGGCTTCGAAAGAATGTTGTGTAAGTACTGGTGTGGGAAAGCCAGGAAAACATGGGTAGGTGCACTGACCGCCGTGATATGACCAAAGCTGTTGAAAGCGGAGTTAAACTCCAAACAAACAAACAAAAAACTGAGCTTCCAGGGCTAATTTGATCTCACAACCCCTGGATTGACAGCACGCATCGCTATCGTTTCAGCTACCGGGGATAATTCGATCTCACAACCCCTGGCTTGACAGCCCGCATCGCTATCGACTGAGCTACCAGGGCTATTTCGATCTGACAACCCCTGGATTGACAGCCCGCATCACTATCGACTGAGCTACTAGGGCTATTTCGATCTGACAACCGCTGGATTGACAGCCCGCATCGCTATGGACTGAGCTACCAGGGCTAATTCGATCTCACAACCCCTGGATTGACAGCCCGCATCGATATCGACTGAGATACCAGGGCTAATTCGATCTGACAACCCCTGGATTGACAGCCCGCATCGCTATCGACTGAGCTACCAGGGCTAATTCGATCTCACAATACCTGGATTAAAAGCCCGCATCGCTATCGACTGAGCTACCAGGGCTAATTTGATCTCACAAGCCCTGAATTGACAGCCTGCATCGCTAACGACTGAGCTACCAGGGCTAATTCGATCTCACAACCCCTGGATTGACAGCCCGCATCGCTATCGACTTAGCTACCAGGGCTATTTTGATCTTACAACCCCTGGATTGACAGCCCGCATCGCTATCGACTGAGCTACCAGGGCTAATTTGATCTCACAACCCCTGGATTGACAGCCCGAGTCGCTATCAACTGAGCTATCAGGGCTAATTCGATCTCACAACCCCTGGATTGACAGCCCGCATCGCTATCGACTGAGCTAACAGGACTTATTCGATCTTACAACCCCTGGATCGACAGCCCGCGTCGCTATCGACTGAGCTACCAAGGCTAATTTGATCTCACAACCCCTGGATTGGCAGCCCGCATCGCTATCGACTGAGCTAACAGGACTTATTCGATCTCACAACCCCTGGATTGACAGCCCGCGTCGCTATCGACTGAGCTACCAGGGCTAATTCGATGTGATAACCCCTGGATTGACAGCCCGCATCGCTATCGACTTAGCTACCAGGGCTAATTCGATCTCACAACCCCTGGATTGAAAGCCCGCATCGCTATCGACTTAGCTACCAGGACTAATTCGATCTCACAACCCCTGGATTGACAGCCCGCGTTTAATAACGAACGAGTGCTTATACACGAGGTTTTGATACGGGAATTATATCCGGAGTCATGCTCGTGTAATAATAAACAAGTACGTCTACACGAGATTTTGCTACGTGAATTATTTCCGAAGTGATATTTACACGCGTGTAATAATGAACGAGTGAGTCTACACGAGGTTTCGATACGGCAATTATATCCGGAGTAAAATTTACATGCATGTAATAACGAACGAGTACGTCTACACGAGGTTTTGATACTGGAATTATATCCGGAGTCATGCACGTGTAATAATAAACAAGTACGTCTACACGAGGTTTTGCTACATGAATTCTATCCTGAATGATATTTCCGCGGGTGTAATCACGAACGAGTCAGCCTACATGAGGTTTTGCTACGGGAATTCTGTCCGGAGTGATATTTACACGTGTGTAATAACGAACGAGTGCGTCTACACGAGGTTTTGCTACATGAATTATATCCGGAGTGATATTAACGCCTGTACAATAACAAACGAGTGAGTCTACACGAGTTTTTGATGCAAGAATTCTATCCGGAGTGATATATACGCGCGTGTTATAGCAAACCAGTGCGTCTACACGAGGTTTTGCTACATGAATTCTATCCGGAGTGATATTAACGCCTGTATAATAACAAACGAGTGAGTCTACACGAGTTTTTAATACGGTAAATCTATCCAGAGTGATATTTACGCGCGTGTAATAATGAACGATCGAGTGAGTCTTCATGAGTTTTTAATACGGTAAATCTATCCGAAGGTATATTTATGCGCGTGTAATAACGAACGAGTGCGTCTACATGAGTTTTTAATACGGAAATTCTGCTGTTGCGCTGTATTCCTTGATATAATTTGATCATTGGCTTGCTTTTCATAATGCACATTTTAAAACAGCTCGGGTTCGAATCCCCTGATAAGCGGGTTCTGCCTTTGAGATTTTTTCACACAAATGGCGCGAGTACTGGTTATGTCTCTAGCAATGAGACATCGTGCGTTTAATATAAACTTAAAGCTGGTATCGCAATCAATGTAAAAAAACTATTTTAAAATAAACTTAAATGAATTCAGAAGCAGAAAATATATAAACGAAGTTAAAATTAACCGAGAGATCAGATATTTTTACTTGTCGACAACCGGAAGTAATAAATGTCCATTTCGACTTCGAGTCCATCGTGAGTCCATCGTGAGTCTACTGTATATGTCGTAAAAAAAGGCCAATATACACGAACATAAATTCATCCAAACTGAATAAGTCATTAAATTGTCCTGTTATCGCGAGTTCACTGTATTTCAAATAAAAAATATCGGAATTACTAGCTTGATGATGGTAGTGTGACGTGATATAGTCCTAGGCTCGAAAACGTCCCTTTTATAAGTGTTTTCAATATAGTCCAAAGCTGGGAAATGTCTACTTTTGGAAGTGTATTCAATCTTCCATTTTTTGATAGATTATCTACAATTTGTTCAACATATCAAATTTGTTTTGGGATCATACATTTGGATTTTTCTTTATAAATTGTGTGTTCTTTTGGACTTAAATAAACGTGTCTAGCTTTGTATTTGGAAGAGTCCATAGCAATTTTCAAGAATTATCAAAATAGAAATGTTGAGTTGAGCACGGACTTCACACAATCTGATCCAGCAGTGATATGTTTAACTGTTTTATTAAGATACTTGAGCCGTTCGGCGAGAAAACCAACATTATGGCTTCTGCGTAATGTATCGACCCAGATCAGCATGCGCAGTCCACGCACACTGATCCGGGCCTACTATTTCCGTCTCAGAGGGATAGAGGTATAAAGTAATGATTCCTGAAACAGAAAATCCACAGGAGGCGAAAAGTATCTATCCGGGTAAGCCTGCGCAGCATGCTAAGGCTGATCCGGGTCGATACTTAACGCAGAGTCCACAATGTTGGTTTTCTCTTGGGACACGGGTCACTTGTATCAATAATGTATTCGAGATGTTGTATCTTAAATTTAGTACTTACAGACTTATATTGTTTAAATAACGTATTCGAGATTTTGTATCTTTAAATTTAGCACTTACAGACTTATATTGTTTAAATAATGTATTCGAGATTTTGTATCTTTAAATTTAACACTTACAGACTTATATTGTTTAAATGATGTATTCGACATTTTGTATCTTTAAATTTAGCACTTGCAGACTTATATTGTTTAAATGATGTATTCGAGAGTCTGTATCTTTAAATTTAGCACTTACAGACTTATATTGTTTAAATGATGTATTCGAGATTTTGTATCTTTAAATTTAGCACTTACAGACTTATATTGTTTAAATGATGTATTCGAGATTTTGGATCTTTAAATTTATCACTTACTGACTTATATTGTTTAAATGATGTATTCGAGATTTTGTATCTTTAAATTTAGCACTTAGAGACTTATATTGTTTAAATGATGTATTCGTAATTTTGTACCTTTAAATTTAGCACTTACATACTTATATTGTTTCAATGATGTATTCGAGATGTAGTATCTTTGAATTAAGCACTTACAGACTTATATTGTTTAAATGATGTATTCGAGATTGTGTAACTTTAAATTTAGCACTTACAGACTTAAATTGTTTAAATGATGTATTCGAGATTTTGTATCTTTAAATTTAGCACTTACAGACTTATTGTTTAAATGATGTATTTGAGATTGGGTATCTTTCAATTTAGCACTTACTTACTTATATTGTTTAAATGATGTATTCGAGATTGTGTATCTTTAAATTTAGCACTTACAGACTTATATTGTTTAAATGATATATTCGAGATTTTGTATCTTTAAATTAAGCACTTACAGACTTATATTGTTTAAATGATGTATTCCTGATTTTGTATCTTTAAATTTAGCACTTACTGACTTATATTGTTTAAATGATGTATTTAAGATTTTGTATCGTTAAATTTAGCACTTACAGACTTATATTGTTTAAATGATGTATTCGAGATTTTATATCTTTAAATTAAGCATTTACAGACTTATATTGTTTAAATGATGTATTCGAGATTTTGTATCTTTAAATTTGGCACTTACTGAATTATATTGTTTAAATGATGTATTCGAGATTTTGTATCTTTAAATTTAGCACTTACAGACTTATATTGTTTAAATGATGTATTCGAGATTTTGTATCTTTAAATTTAGCACTTACGGACTTATATTGTTTAAATGATGTATTCGAGATTTTGTATCTTTAAATTTAGCACTTACAGACTTATATTGTTTTAATTTTGCATATAAATGTAAATTTGTTGATCTCTTTTGTTCTATTTTCCCATATATGAAATGATATCCGTCCGTTAGAACAAGTAAGCAGTTTAGTTTATGCATGTTATTTCAAACGTCTGGCGAGGTAGCCTAGTACTGGGTTGTTTCCCCAGGGTATATGAATAAGGTAGCCTAGTACTGGGTTGTTTCCCCAGGGTATATGAATAAGGTAGCCTAGTATTGGGTTGTTTCTCCAGGGTATGTGAATAAGGTAGCCTAGTACTGGGTTGTTTCTCCAGTGTATGTGAATAAGGTAGCCTAGTACTGGGTTGTTTCCCCAGGGTATATGAATAAGGTAGCCTAGTACTGGGTTGTTTCCCCAGGGTATGTGAATAAGGTAGCCTAGTATTGGGTTGTTTCCCCAGGGTATATGAATAAGGTAGCCTAGTACTGGGTTGTTTCCCCAGGGTATATGAATAAGGTAGCTTAGTACTAGGTTGTTTTCCAAGTGTATATGAATAAGGTAGCCTAGTACTGGGTTGTTTCCCCAGGGTATGTGAATAAGGTAGCCTAGTACTGGGTTGTTTCTCCAGGGTATGTGAATAAGGTAGCCTAGTACTGGGTTGTTTCTCCAGGGTATATGAATAAGGTAGCCTAGTACTGGGTTGTTTCCCCAGGGTATGTGAATAAGGTAGCCTAGTATTGGGTTGTTTCCCCAGGGTATATGAATAAGGTAGCCTAGTACTGGGTTGTTTCCCCAGGGTATATGAATAAGGTAGCTTAGTACTAGGTTGTTTTCCAAGTGTATATGAATAAGGTAGCCTAGTACTGGGTTGTTTCCCCAGGGTATGTGAATAAGGTAGCTTAGTACTGGGTTGTTTCCCCAGGGTTTATGAATAAGGTAGCCTAGTACTGGGTTGTTTCCCCAGGGTTTATGAATAAGGTAGCTTAGTAATGGGTTGTTTTCCCAGGGTTTATGAATAAGGTAGCCTAGTACTGGGTTGTTTCCCCAGGGTTTATGAATAAGGTAGCCTAGTCCTGGGTTGTTTCCCCAGGGTATATGAATAATTAAGCTATTAATAACATTTCCCCCCATACAACAATTCTGCAGCAAACGACTTCATAACAATATTATCAAACACTTCTATAAATGAAGGTATACTTATTCAACAGAGTTAGAAACATTGAGACAAAAGGAGAAACTGCTCATCATGAGCAATTTCTCCTCTCGTCACAATTATTCCAAATGTCGTCTACTGTAGAGACGTCAGAAAGCGTCTGTATGTTTGTAAGGGTTAACGCCGCTTTCAACAGTATGTATATATCCTAGGTGAATAACAGATCTGCTATTCTTTATTCTAACATCGGTCGTATACATCATACTTCTGTTATCCCTGCGTTCAACAGTATTTAAATATCCTAGGTGAATAACAGTTCTGCTATTCTTTATTCTAACATCGGTCGTATACATCATACTTCTGTTATCCCCGCTTTCAACAGTATTTAAATATCCTAGGTGAATAACAGTTCTGCTATTCTTTATTCTAACATCGATCAGACTTCTGTTATCCCCTCTTTCAACAGTATTTCAATTCCCTAGGTTAATAAAAGTTTTGCTATTCTTTATTCTAACATCGGTTGTATACATCAGACTTTTGTTATTCATTATTCTAACATCGGTCGTATACATCGGACTTCTGATATTCTGTGTTCTAACATCGGTCGTATACATCGGACTTCTGCTATTAATTATTTTAACATCGGTCGCTTTCAACAATATTTCAATTTAAAAGTTCTGCGTTTCTTTTTTCTAACATCGGTCGTATACATCAGACTTCTGTTATCCTCGCTTTCAACAGTTTTTAAATATCCTAGGTGTATAACAGTTCTGCTTTTCTTTATTCTAACATCGGTCGTATACATCAGACTTCTGTTATCCTCGCTTTCAACAGTTTTTAAATATCCTTGGTGAATAACAGTTCTGCTATTCTTTATTCTAACATCGGTCGTATACACCAGACTTCTGTTATCCTCGCTTTCAACAGTATTTAAATATCCTAGGTGAATAACAGTTCTGCTATTCTTTATTCTAACATCGGTCGTATACATCAGACTTCTGTTATCCCTGCTTTCAACAGTATTTAAATATCCTAGGTGAATAACAGTTGTGCTATTCTTTATTCTAACATCGGTCGTATACATCAGACTTCTGTTATCCCTGCTTTCAACAGTATTTAAATATCCTAGGTGAATAACAGTTGTGCTATTCTTTATTCTAACATCGGTCGTATACATCAGACTTCTGTTATCCCCGCTTTCAACAGTTTTTAAATATCCTAGGTGAATAACAGTTCTGCTTTTCTTTATTCTAACATCGGTTGTATACATCGGACTTCTGTTATCCCCGCTTTCAACAGATTTTTAATATCCTAGGTGAATAACAGTTCTGCTATTCTTTATTCTAACATCGGTCGTATACATCAGACTTCTGTTATCCCCGCTTTCAACAGTTTTTAAATATCCTAGGTGAATAACAGTTCTGCTATTCTTTATTCTAACATTGGTCGTCTACATCAGACTTCTGTTATCCCCGCAACACTAAGCAACAAAGGCGGAAGACATTACTTCCCTGTTTAAATTCGTTTTGAATACCCGACCAGTGATCGCACCCTGATCCCCCGAGACAGACGGTCTTACAACCAATCCAAGGAGTCAGTGTTATTTGCGGTGACTATGATAATGTGTTGTAGACGTACACGAGACAACTTTAGGTTAAATCTATTTCCACAGGCTAAAGTTATTTCCCTTGAATTGGGGTTTTGTGTATGTTAAAATGTCTTCCGAAAATAACAGTGTACAAGGAACTACTTCTGTATTATTGTGAAAATAACTCGGACTTTAAATACATCATTCTGTCCACATCCCTCCGCAATTCGGTAGATACGGTACTTTCATTAATGTTCATGAGATGGATTACATACTTGATTGATTGAGTGTTTGCTGTTTAACACCGCATTATACAATTTTTCAGTTTTATCACAACGTGTCCTGGGTAATCTACAAGTACTATTTGTCTATTTACCCTGACGTAATATGCTAACCACACAACCCTGACTGCCAAGAAGGGCAGTCATTACTACAATTTGTAAAGTCTTTAGTATGTCACGACCGGGGATCGAATCCGCGACCTTCCACACCCGAGACAGACACTCTTCCACTACACCATCGAGGCGGAACATATATAGATACCTTGTAATATAACCATGCACGCCGGTACCGGGTCTACATAGTTTCCAGAGCAGTGTCCATATATAACGTCATTTCGAACAATACATTGACTTCAGTTATATCGATAATTTATACATGTGGGACTCGAGCGAAATATTATTATTGCGATATTTGGAACACATTTTTCATGTATGCACATGCTTACACAGTAAATGGGAAAATGTACAAATTAAATTTTGAACAGTGTCTATAAAATCAGCTTAAAACCACACAGACTGATAAAGATATACACTAATCATGTCTTACCCACACAAGCCTGTTGGAAGCTTCTGCCAATTTATGTAGATTCTGATAAGACAGAGCACATATACTGGCTGATCTGAACCATCACTGTTCAGAAATGTCATATTGTACATATTCCTATGGACGGGCTCAAACAGGAAGGTGCGCAATGGTCGTCAATCTTCGGCTTAACCCTTTTCCATATAGCAATGGTTACATTTCACGTTGTTCAGTGGTAGAGCAATAGTTGTGTTCAACATACCTCTAAATGCATGCTAGTTATGGCTACTACATGTTTCGTTTAGATATTTACAATATTACTTACAGTTCAATTCAATTTAAAATTATTTATTCAAGTATTAAGGCCTCTGCAAATCTGCAGGCGATATTTAAAAGACATATGCAAAACTATTTTAGCTTTCGATAAATGAAAGTAGGCTAATTGAAAAGGGTTGAAAAAATGTGAAAAGGGGAGATTTTATACCTTGGACGACAATACAAAGTCCCCATAATTCTGGTTCCCGGTGCACTATAGTTAAAAAGTTCTTCTGACATGAACTAACCTTGACTACTTGCGATGTATTCTGGTACCCGACGTACTTAGATACTTTCTTTGCTTGTTCGTGTGTATGGTGTTTTTTGCCACCTTCAACATTTTTTTCTGTTATATTATGGCGTTGTCTGGCTACCAGTACTACTTGTCCATTTATACACCAGCGAGACAGACGTAATACTAACCCAAGAACTCTGAGCGCCAAGAAGACTGCCATATTCGTAATAGTGCGTCTGATATAAGTCTGATACCCGACGTATAATAGTAATTTTTGAAAATACAATTAATTTTGTTAACTCTACAGCGGATCAATACCACTTCGTGATAAGCAAACTACTTTTCAAGTTTGAAAGGTCAAGATGTTCGTCTCTATAACCTTTTACTTGATTCACCATGTCCAAACTAAAGTTCAGAGTAATAAAATTATTACATCTCCTATCGACTATCTAAAAATATCGAAAACATATTTATTTGTTATGAAACTCAAAGACATATGAGTTTGACGACCGATGTGTTTTCGAGGTTCACGGATATCTCTCTTACAAAGCAATCAAACATGCTCCGTTATTATTGTTAATGCAACACGAAAACTGACCTTTGCGATCAGGAAAAGTCCGACGCATCCGGGCTGTCAGATCAGGATATTCCAGGGCCGCCATCTTGTCATAGAAGCATCATGGAAGCTTCCCGAAAACGGTTCGGACAAACTGACTACACAGATATGTACTTTAATCGTACATACTAGTTATACCATCTAGCGTTGGACAACAAACTGACTACATATATATATACTTTAATCGTACGTACTATTTATATCATCTAGCGTGGTACAACAGACTGACTACATATATATGTACTTTAATCGTACATTCTAGTTATATCATCTATCGTGGGACAACAAACAGACCACATAGATATGTACTTTAATCGTACATACTAGTTGTATCATCTAGCGTGGGACAACACACTGACTACATAGATATATACTTTAATTGTACAACCTAGTCGTATCATATAGCGTGGGACATCAAACCGACCACATAGATATGTACTTTAATCGTACATACCTGTTATATCATCTAGCGTTGGACAACACACTTACTACATAGATATGTACTTTAATCGTACATACTAGTTATATCAAGTATCGTGGACAACACACTGTCAACATAGATATATACTTTAATCGTGCATACTAGTTATATCATCTAGCGTGGGACAAGAAACTGACCCAATATATATGTACTTTAATCGTACATACTAGTTATATCATGTATCGTGGACAACACACTGTCAACATAGATATATACTTTAATCGTGCATACTAGTTATATCATCTAGCGTGGGACAAGAAACTGACCAAATATATATGTACTTTAATCGTACATACTAGTTATATCATGTATCGTGGACAACACACTGTCAACATACATATGAACTTTAATCGTACATACTAGTTATATCATCTATCGTGGGACAGTACACTGACAACACACTGACAACATATATATGTACTTTAATCGTGCATACTAGTTATATCATCTAGCGTGGGACAACAAACTGACAACATAGATATGAACTTTAATCGTACATTCTAGTTATATCATCTAGCGTAGAACAAAAAGCTGAAGTCTTCACAATGCCCAAGTGCATTAAGAAACAAACTCGCTAGATCCGACTGACATGTTTACACGACATTAACATAAATCTCTAAATCATCTAGTACTTAATTGCGCTTGAGATGTTGTGCGATTTCAAACAGTCTTCACTGTACGCAGATCCATGCAGACCCTAAATCTGTAATAATTGTACCTCATTAAAATAAATCTCCAAATCCTATAGTACAAAAGTACACGTGAATGGGGAGCGAAGGCTCTGGTGAAAGTGTACGGTTGCAAATGCTCGTCTTCAATGTACGTAGCAGTAAGAAGACTCCAAATAGCTAGACACGTCTTATATCGTCTTAACTATTGGCTATAACACTATATTTAACTCATTCACATACGAATCAACAATATACAAACGTCTCAGTGATATACTTTAAGAGTGGTGGACTAGTCCAGTGGTTAATACACTGGAATGTCAATCCAATGGGCTGGGGTTCAAATCCCAGTCATGGTTCTGGAAATTTAAGGGATGCTTTAAAGCGTCTCCCACTCAACTAGAGGTCAAGTACTGGTCCTTTTTAGGACAAATAACTTCGCGTGTATCCGTGCTATACACCGGGTACGTAAAAGAACCTAGGGTATCGCACCGGACTCCCTTTTATCTGACTCTGTCTGCTCGCCGAATAGTACATTATGCACGGCGAGAGTTTATAAAAGCAAACAAACAACAGTTCAAAGCACATACGCTACCAACACCAGGGTGTTATTGCCCACAACACATACATACTGGAATACAATTCAGATTTACAAATATAAATGTTATAGGCAAACGGGTCTGGCCACAAGTTCTCACAACATTAGATACGGCCAACCAGGGTTCTGTCATTACAGGGGGTAACCTTTCCGTCTAACTAACTAATGATACCGTCGTCATATCACGAAGACAGATAATCTATTCCTGATCTTTTGGCGACCATTAGCCCTAGATTGATAAATGCGTCTTTTAAAATGAGCACTTCGACATGACATTAACTAGCGGGGATCAAAATCGTGACATCCGGTCCCAGATTCCCAACGCATTCCACGTGATTCCCTCTTCGAGTTTTGCCATAAAGAAACCGTCTCGGTTATGTAGTGGTAGTGCGTACGCCTCTGTTGCGGGTGGTCGCGTGTTCGATCCCCGGCCGGGTCATACCAAATACTTAAACAATGGTAATGGGGTTAGGATTACGACGGACTTGCTGGTGTCGGAACTAATTGACCAGTTATACTAGTAACATATCCAGGGAACGCTGTGATATAACTGAACTAATTGACCAGTTATACAAGTAACATATCCAGGAAACGTCGTGATTTAACTGAACTAATGGACCAGTTATACTAGTAACATATCCAGAGAACGCCGTGATTTAACTTAACTAATGGACCAGTTATACTAGTAACATATCCAGGGAACGCCGTGATTTAACTTAACTAATGGACCAGTTATACAAGTAACATATCCAGGGAACGTCGTGATTTAACTGAACTAATGGACCAGTTATACTAGTAACATATCCAGGGAACGCCGTGATTTAACTGAACTAACGGACCAGTTATACTAGTAACATATCCAGGGAACGTCGTGATTTAACTGAACTAATGGACCAGTTATACTAGTAACATATCCAGGGAACGCCGTGATTTAACTGAGCAAATGTTGAAAGTGGCATACATCACGATCAAACAAACAAAGCAAACAAACGTGTCGCCATGTATTATAATCATGCAACACTCTTATTGCAATTGCTTTGAAACTTAATTTATGTTTTCTTTTAAATATCCTCAGTTGTGAGGTTCCTGTCAGTGTTTAGAGTAAGCGTGTATGATATGCTTTTGATATGTTATCTAACAGTAGAACATCTGCATTGACAACACGCTTTACATTGTAATACTATTATTATATATATATATATAATAAATAGTGTGTTTCTGTGTTGCTGGTAACGATTTCTCACAGATAATTTATACATGTAGACTTGATTCATACCTTCATAAATAATATAAATGATATATACATGTAGACTTGATTAATACCTTCATAAATACAATAAATGATATATACATGTAGACTTGATTAATACCTTCATAAATACTACAAATGATATATACATGTAGACTTGGTTAATACCTTCATAAATAATATATATGATATATATATATATACATGTAGACTTGATTAATACCCATCTCGTTCTCGCCTGTTTGTTTACTATAACAATCAAAATAAGTTGTATTTCGTATTTTTATATGTTTGTTATAAACGATGTCCGTCAGTCGGGTTGTAGATCGCATGGCCCGCAACAAAAAATGTTTAAGCCATTTAAATTGGTTGAAAAACAAGGCAACTGAAAGGTGGTAAAATAACATAATTATACACACTTATATATTCTGTAAGTGCTTGTCTTTGGTATAAATGATCCGAACATAACTCCTCTCTAGAATAGTGAAGTCCATTTTAGTTGTACACACTCGTATATTCTGTTAGTGCTTGTCTTTGGTATAAATGATCCGAACATAACTCACTAGAATAGTGCAGCCCATTTTAGTTGTACACACTTATATATTCTGTTAATGCTTGTATTTGGTATTAATGATCCGAACATAACTCCTCTCTAGAATAGTGCAGCCTATTTTAGTTGTACACACTTATATATTCTGTTAGTGCTTGTCTTTGGTATAAATGATCCGAACATAACTCTCTAGAATAGTGCAGCCCATTTTAGTTGTACACACTTATATATTCTGTAAGTGCTTGTCTTCGGTATAAATGATCCGAACATAACTCCTCTCTAGAATAGTGAAGCCCATTTTAGTTGTATACACTTATATATTATGTTAGTGCTTGTCTTTGGTTTAAATGATCCGAACATAACTCCTCTCTATAATAGTGCAGCCCATTTTAGTTGTACACACGTATATATTCTGTAAGTGCTTGTCTTTGGTATACATGATCCGAACATAACTCTCTAGAATAGTGCAGCCCATTTTAGTTGTACACACTTATATATTCTGTTAGTGCTTGTCTTTGGTATAAATGATCCGAACATTACTCTCTAGAATAGTGCAGCCCATTTTAGTTGTACACACTCATATATTATGTTAGTGCTTGTCTTTGGTATGAATGATCCAAACATAACTCTTTAGAATAGTGCAACCCATTTTAGTTCTGATTTGCTTAAACATATAGTTTCCAGGTAGCATCATAAAAAGAATAAGATTACAAAAACAATCGTACAGATTATATAATTTCAAGACCACTTTGGAGAAAAGTCCTAATAATTTAGGTGTAACACAATCTTATTAACACTGTCAATTGTTGTGATATGGGCGTGTCCGGCTTTCCATCTGGTAGAGTCCATAGTCAATTACAGGAATGAAAAGATTAAATGTTGAGTTGAGCAGACACAAGTATAGATCCGATGCAAATACGACACGGCGGCTAGCCTGGCTCTATACAGGTGTCACATGCTTCACTAAAATCGATTCAATAATCAATGGGTTAAAATATTTTACAGGTACATTTGTCATGTCATACACAAAAAGATATTGATACAAACTAGAAATCGTCTGTTGCAATATGTTAACACGCAAAGTAATGATCACGACTTGCATTGTCCATATAAGCGCGCTATACATAGTTCCCAGAACTACACTATTTACCTCCCCTGGCAGCCATTTTGATAGGCAAATTGACTTTATGTTGAATAGATGAAATATCTAATATAATTAAATTAAACAAATCGAATGTGCCAAAATAATTAAATCAACAAGTAGATATAATCAGATCATACAAAAGCATCAACGAAATATGGTTGTCAAACTCAAATTACTTGGTGTTTTCCTAATGTTCACAATTTTTTTAAATATAATCTTTTCCTTAATGCTCATCATATTTCCCTAACAAAATGGCCGAGAAGTGAGATAACTATTGCAGTTTTGAGATATATGTACTTGTCGAGATGTAACTTCAGACATACTGTAAAAGCCGTCCTGTAAAGTTTATAAAAACGCCTCATCAGATCATAACTAAACATATTCCATGTTATTAAATGTACTATACAAATGGCAGAACAACTTGTGTGTATGTGTCCGTTTGTCTGTAAACAATTTAATCGATTTCTACTTATTGCATCGATCAGTTTGCCAGGTTATTATGGAAATCGCTAAATATGACGCTGGCAGACTGGCATTAATCTCTTTAATTGTGTCTGACATCACGACTCTGCATTTTCAGAATCATAAGAGACGCAACATCACAGAAAGAACACACAACTGGACCTTTAATGTCCTCGAAGGGTTACTGTCTGGTATTGACTAGAACCTGGTCCTACAACTAGAATCTGTGTTCAGAGTTTGTGTCCAAGAATCTGATTAGTCGGAATCATATTATGTGATACGAAATGGGAACACACTATATCGTCCTAGTAATCTGTCCAAGTCTACCAACATTACTTAGCGCCAAGTAATACTTAGATACTTAAAAGCATATTGCATCATGTTTGTTTCCCTAATATTTTGTAAAACATGAATGACAGAATGTTTTTAAGTATATGAATAAGTTGACATAAATATTTACCTTGCTTACTAACAATTCTTTTTTAGAAATTAAATCTTTTAACATTTTTATTAATGAAAATAAAATGATGAAATGTTCGTGTAGGTATTTTAGTATTACTTAACGCTAAGTAAGGTTGGTGAAATTGGACCCTGGCCTCTTAACCCTTCCAATGCCGAATGTTCAAAATGGACTTGTCCCGATTTGATTTGGACGAGTCCAAAGCCTAGTTTATCAAGATGGATATATTGATTTATCAAGTCTGCTCACTTTAATAGTTAATCGAAATGGTGTTCATTTTCGACTAGGAAGTTCCGATTCAAGTTTTGTTTTGTTTAATCCTATATCTCGATAAATACTGATAGGATAGACACAATTAAATTTTGGTGATCATGAGAGTTTACACTCTGTTAAAAGTGATCAAATAGTCGTAAAATTTAACGTAAACTTAGCAAGTATAAATCCTTCTAGTAATATCTGCCCACAAAGTGATCAAATAGTCGTAAAAATTAGCGTAAACTTTGCAAGTATAAATCCTTCTAGACAATATCTGCACACAAAGTGATCAAATAGTCGTAACAATTAGTGTAAACTTCGCAAGTATGTATCCTTCTATTAATATCTGCACACAAAGTGATCAAATAGTCGTAAAAATGAGCGTAAACTTTGCAAGTATAAATTCTTCTAGTAATATCTGCCAACAAAGTGATCAAATAGTCGTAAAATGAGCGTAAATTTCGCAAGTATAAACCCTTCTTGTAATATCTGCCCACAAAGTGATTAAATAGTCGTAAAAATGAGCGTAAACTTTGCAAGTATAAATCCTTCTAGTAATATCTGCCAACGAAGGGAGATAACAGGTGCGATCTTGTTGGAGAAAATCGACATAGTTCGGTTAGTTGTTTCCTATTAATCATTGCTTAGATTTTATTAGAACTACATGTATATTCCATTTCTCACATTTTGACCAAATTGGTTATTTAGATAAAAGTGGATGAAGCGGAATTGCTTCAGAGGTCGTGAGTGGGATTGCGCAATCGGGTAATAGCATTTGAAATTTGAGCGGAACTGCTCTATAGGTCTTGAGTTGAGTCGTGTAATCAGGTAACAGCATCTGACTTATTTACAAAAAATACAGAAGAACGTAAACTATGTAAATATACAATAAATGAAAGATACCTGTCTGGTGCGAGAGTTTGGAACATTTCAACTCCCATCTATCACAAATTGAATACATGATTTTAATCAAAATAAGAAGAAGTAATACCGAGGCTTCGACCATGATACAGTGATCAAAGTTGTGATTTGTCATAAAGATAACCTAGTCATGATGGAAAACACGTCTATGTCATAAAGGTCCTGACCAGGTCATTGGCGTAGATTAAAATGTATAAAAGAAAGGTCCGGACCTAATCAACCTAAAGCAATGCCACTCCCTTCAGTTGGATATCACTTCATATATGATCTCTTTTATTCGTCAAAACCCTGCTATTTTTACATTTAACTTGAATATATTTGGAATAAACAAAATCGTAAAAGGAATCTGTCACACACACTGTTCCGACGAAGTGAGGTCGATACACTACAGGTGGTCACATGATAAGGGTCAAATATCATATATCATCTTTCATTGGTCAAAAATCTGCTATTTTTACAGGACACATGCTGGGTATATATCCTACCATGCATGAATTTATATACGAATCAAGCGTTGCGAGGAAGCACTATCTGCCACTAATGGACTACATAGTGTATGTTGGAAGGTAGCCAGTTTTCTGAGATTATAGTTTTGTAGTGTACGATTGAATAATTATTAATATAGTATCACGCCAAATTAATATTGATGTAGTATCATGCCAAACCTAATAACTATTAATATAGTATCACGCCAAACCTAATAACTATTGATATAGTATCACGCCAAACCTAATAACTATTGATATAGTATCACGCCAAATTAATATTGATGTAGTATCATGCCAAACCTAATAACTATTAATATAGTATCACGCCAAACCTAATAACTATTAATATAGTATCACGCCAAACCTAATAACTATTACTATAGTATCACGCCCACTTGATATTGATATAGTATCATGCCAAACCTAATAACTATTAATATAGTATCATGCCAAACCTAATAACTATTAATATAGTATCACGCCAAACATAATAACTATTAATATAGTATCACGCCAAACCTAATAACTATTAATATAGTATCACGCCAAATTAATATTAATAGTTAATCACGCCAAATAACTAATAATATAGTATCATGCCAAATAACTATATATATATAGTATCACGCTAAATGGATATGTATATAGTATCATGCTAAACCAAATTACTATTAATAGAGTATCATGCCAAATAACTATACAAATATAGTATCACGCTAAATGGCTATGTATATAGTATCATGCTAAACCAAATAACTATTAATAGAGTATCACGCCAAATAACTATATATATATAGTATCAAGCTAAATGGCTATGTATATAGTATCAAGCTAAACCAAATTACTATTAATAGAGTATCACGCGAAATAACTATATATATATAGTATCACGCTAAATGTATATAGTACCACGCTAAACCAAATTACTATTAATAGAGTATCACGCCAAACCAAAATTGAACATAACATATAGTTACACCTTATTTCTATCCTTTTCACTTAACACATACAACTATCATTTGTTTGTATCCTTTCATCGAACACATACACTATCATTGTACTTTCTTTCTTCTTCATTGAACATAACATATAGTTACATCTTATTTCTATACCTTTTACTAATCACATAAAATGTCCATTACTTTCCATTTTCTTCATCGAACACATACAATTACAATTTACTTGTCTTTTTGATCAACCACATATATGCAATTACATTTACTTTCCATCTTTTTCATCGAACACCTACATTTACCCTTTACTTTATATCTTCTTCATATAACACAACATACAGGTACCCTTTGATTTCTATCTTTTTTCATTAAACACATACACTTAAGTACTACTTTATATCTTTTTCATTGAATACATACACTTACGTACTACTTTATATATTTTTCATTGAACACATGCACTTACGTTTTATTTTATATCGTTTTCATTGAACACATAAACTTACGTACTGCTTTATATCTTTTTCAATTTAACACATACACTTACGTACTACTTTATATATTTTTCATTAAACACATACACTTACGTACTACTTTATATCTTTTTCATTGAACACATAAACTAACGTACTAGTTTATATCTTTTTCATTGAACACATACCCTTATTCTTTACTTTCTATCTTTTTCATTGAACACATACAATAACACACTACATTATATATTTTTTATTGAACACATACACTTACGTACTACTTTATATCATTTTCTTTGAACACATATTCTTACGTACTACATATTTTTTTCATTGAACACAATACAATTATGTACTACTTTTGATATATTTCATTGAAGACATACACTTACGTTATATTTTATATGTTTTTCATCGAACACATACATTTACATACTATTTTAAATATTTTTCATTGAACACATACACTTACGTACTACTTTATATCTTTTTCATTGAACACATACTATTATTCTTTACTTTCTAACTTTGTCATTGAACACATACAATTACGTACTACATTTTATCTTTTTTCATTCAACACATACCATCACACTTTACATTCTATCTTTTTCGTAGAACACATCAATTACCCTTTACTTTCTATCTTCTTCATCAGACATATATAAATATAGTATGACGCCAAATTACTATTAATATAGTATGACGCCAAATTACTATTAAAATAGTAGAATGTCAAATTTCTTTTAATATAGTATCACGCCAAATTACTATTAATATAGTATCACGCCAAATTACTATTAATATAGTATCACGCCAAATTACTATTGATATAGTATCACGCCAAATTACTATTAATATAGTATCACGCCAAATTACTATTGATATAGTATCACGCCAAATTACTATTGATATAGTATCACGCCAAATTACTATTAATATAGTATCACGCCAAATTACTATTGATATAGTATCACGCCAAATTACTATCAATATATTATAATCTTTTTCGACGTACACATACAATTACACTTTACGTGCTATATACTTCATCGAACACACACAGTTACATTTCACTCTCTATATTCTTCATCGAAAACATACAATTGCCCTTTACGTCCCTTCTTCTTCATCAAACACACACAATTAACCTTTAATTGCTATCTTTTTCATCGAACACATACAGTTACACTCTGCGTCCTTTCTTCTGAATCGAACACATACAATTACACCTTATTCTTTTCCTTTACTGAACATATACAATTACATCTTATTTCTATCCTTTCACTGAACACATACAATTATCCCTTATTTCTACCCTTTTCACTGAACATATACAATTACCCTTTGCTTTCTATCATGTTCACTGAAAACATACAATTTCTATTTAATTCTTCTTCATCGATCTCATACAACTACCCTTTGCTTTGTATCCTTTAATCGAATACATACACTCTCATTGTACTTTCTTTCTTCTTCATTGAATATAACATTTAGTTAAACCTTATTTCTATCAGTATCACTGAACACATACACTTACCCTTTACATCCTTTCTTTTTCACCGAACACATGCAATTACCCTTTACGTCCTTTCTTCTTCATCAAACACATACAATTACCCTTTACTTTCTTTCTTCTTCATTGAACATAACATATAGTTAAACCTTATTTCTATCATTATCACTGAACACATACACTAACCCTTTACGTTCTTTCTTCTTCATCTAACACATACAATTACCCGTTACGTCCTTTCTTCTTCATCGAACACACACAATTACCCTTTACCTTCTTTCTTCTTCATTGAACATAACATATAGTTAAACCTTTTTTCTATCAGTATCACTAAACACATACCCATACACTTATCCTTCTTTCTTATTCATCGAACACATACAATTTACCCTTACTTTCTATCGTTTAAGTCGATCACATACAATGACCCTTTACTTCCTTTCTTCTTCATCGAACACATACAATTACCGTTTACTTTTTATATTCTTCATTGAACACATACAATTACATTTAACTTTTCATATCTTTCATTGCACACATACAATTACCATTTATTTTCCTTTTTCTTCATCGAACACATACACTTACCTTTTACTGTGTATCTTCTACATACAACACATACATATAATCTTACCCTTTACTTTGTATACTATTCATAGAACATTTACACTTATCGTAGAATTTCTATCTTTTTCATCAAACACATACCCTTTATGTAAAACATCTTAAAGGCTTTATATACTGTAGAAGAGAAAAAAGCATCTAATAATATTATGGTAAATCACATAAAATAATTTTGGAACGGTAAAAACAATTTTGAAACGGTAAAAAGAATTGTAGACAATGCATACATTTATAACAAGAGAAAGTTGATGCAAGGCATCAATATCGCGGAAATTCAGACTACATTACTGAAGTTGAAGAAACAGTAAACAACTGCGATGCATACTAGAACATAAGTAGTCAAAAGTATCATAAACTGCATTTCTTTTGACCACACATGCTGTTTATTCGTTGTTAATCATAAGCAGTAATGACATTGAGTAATCTTGACATTCATTACTGTAAATATATAAATAGAATGCTTAGTCTAGGACTTTAGTAATTCCACATATAAGTGTTAGGATGTGTTGTCATACAATTGAAAATTTTGTATTTATTGTTAACAAAACCGCAAAATAAAACTTTTTTGGGATTAACATGCAAACAAATTAACACTTTCCCTGTTAAAAGCAACATTGGAAACATTTCCAGCTGTTTACTTTTAAAGTATTGAGGAAAAGGTTAAATTGCTGAAGACATGGACTTTCTCCTTTTCTCAAAATGATAAAAGCTTTGCATCATAATTATAAACATAAATTGACATATGTTAAAATGCATCCTCGTATGTTTACAAAGTATACCATCCTTGAAATACCATATCAGCTAACTGTTGTAAATAAACAGTTACACTGCTTAACGCAAACGTCATCAGCCGAGTTCCCATAACCCACCGGGTGATTTGGTCCTTACAAAGTTGAAAAACATTTTGGGAAAGGTTTGCTTGTTTAACACCACTTTAAACGTTATTCCCCAGTTATAGTACCGTATTTCTTAAGTAAGTTACCAGTATTACAGTTTCAGTTATCCGAACACCTACAAGTCAGTCATAATGTTAACCCCACTCTCCTGAGCGCTAAAAATGGTAGCCATTACTATCTGTATGACCTATCCGGTGATCGAAGCCGGAACATTTCGCTTCCGAGTCGGACGCTCTACTACAACACCACCGACGAGGACGCTCTACCACAACACCACCGACGAGGACGCTCTACCACAACACCACCGACGAGGACGCTCTACCACAACACCACCGACGAGGACGCTCTACCACAACACTAACGACGAGAACGCTCTACCACAACACCACCGACGAGGACGCTCTACCACAACACCACCGACGAGGACGCTCTACCACAACACTAACGACGAGAACGCTCTACCACAACACCACCGACGAGGACGCTCTACCACAACACCACCGACGAGGATGCTCTACCACAACACCACCGACGAGGACGCTTTACCACAACACTACCGACGCAGACACTCTATTTCATCACCTCCGATGCGTCTTGGTATATGAGAGAAATTGCTCGTTTTTCCGGTTTGCATTTTACATGTAATTGTTTTTACAAAGGTTATTTGCTCAGAAGCGGAAAATTTCTTGAGTATCTAAAAAAAGGGGACAGTCACATTTGAATAAGGAAATCACGACTATTTGAACTGATTTTACACATTTCGTGTGATACAGTTTATAATGTCACATTAGTAAACAAAGAAAAGTAAATAAATTTAACACGAATGTATTTAAGGAGACGACTTTTGAAATCATTTGTGTGTAGAAACGTGAGAAATTGCACTTTTGAACAATGCATGCTTGTCCTGTAATTTTTCTGAAAGTTGTCGTTTGCATACATGTAGGCATCAAAAGCCATCTTTATCAGGGAAAGGGTTAACTCAAAGTTGAATTATAAAGTTCTACCGTTTAAACATAATTAACCAGTCCTTGATAAGCTATTTATAGTCTGTATTTAATACAGTAAATTATATAAATAATAACATTATAGACAATGTAAACCCTTTCCCACATACAATAAATATGCAACAGACGACTATGAAAACATTTAAAAATACGCCTTTATAGATGAAATTATAAAGACTGAATACAGTTGAACACACTTTGTGAGGACGAATTGAGAACATGAACATTATGAGCAATTTCTCCTTTTGCAGCGATATTTTTAAATGTCGTCTGCTACAAATATGTTAAGATGCATTTGCGGGTTGCTATGAAATAAAGGAAATCATTCATTTGTCCATGTTTTACCGGCAATGGGATCAAAAACATGTATGTATTTTCGTACAAAATGCCATTCTACCATACGTATAAATTCCATAACCCTTTCCCACATACAACAAAGCTGCAGCAGACAAATTTGAAAACATATAGGCAAAAATATGAAATATCTTTATAAGAAATATTGATTATTGAAAAGAATTTAAAAAAGTTGGCGAAAGGGGGAAATTGCTTGTTTTGAGCATTTACACCTTTTGTTATAATGTTTTCAAATGTCTTCTGCTGCAGAGGCGTCAGAAAGCGTCTATATAAGGGAAATGGTTAAAATGATCCGTTTGATTAACTTAATGTTTTTGCGTGTACATTCATCATAATCCTGCTGCAAGAGATATACTGATTCACTCAATTTATGTTTAAACGTGTTGAAAATTTACTGATTGATATTTCAAGGTTGACCCTTGTATTTGAAAACTTTAGTAAATTATAACGACTCTACACACACTCCCAATTTAACTATGTCCTCGCTAGCGGCGGCTATCTCCAACCGTTGATAACCAATGCTACGACTTCAGCTTGCATTCATATTGGAACCAACACATAGAGTGGGCTTATCTGAGATCCACGGGTTTGAAACCAGATTGATAATATTACAGATAAGATTAGAAAACGGCAATTCATCAGAGTAAAATAACTTAGATATCAAAGAAATCAAGTTTAACTTATCAATTGCATGTGAAGAGTGCACAATTTATTTAAGTCTTTCTCACGTACAGTAAGTTTTCGGCGGACGACTATGGAAGCATATAAGCAAACAATCTTTGGATTAAAGTATAGTTATTGACATGACTTGAAACATTGTGGCAAAAGAAGACACGTCTCATAAGGAAACTTTCTTCATTTGACATATTGTGTATGAAATCTGCAAACCATGTGTCTACTTGCGGTTAAGGGGTAACGTATGTATCGTATATCATTCTTTAAATAAAGGTATACTTATTGACAAGAGTTGAAATCATTGTAGCAAATAAAGAAATGACCCAGTGTCAGCACTATGTGTTCAAAAGCTGCAGAAGCGTCAAAATATATATACATGTGGGAAAGGGTTAACGTATGTATCATAAATCATTCTTTAAATAAAGGAATACTTATTGACAAGAGTTGAAAACATTGAAGCAAAGGGATAACTGACTCAATGTCAGCACTTTGTGTTCAAAAGCTTCAGTAGCGTCAAAATATATCTACATGTGGGAAAGGGTTAACGTATGTATCGTATATCATTCTTTACTCTGGTCTTCTATTCGCTACGTTCTTAACTTTTAGTTGTTGTACAATGGACATTAAATATTTAATCTAAAAGATTAGTTTCCAATAGACATGGACCTTTCAGTGGTACATTACTCCCTGTTAATAGAGAAATCGTTTATGGAGGGTAATTTGTGCCTGAATCTAAGAATAATTTAAACGTCGATCATAAACTGCAATGTACAACAGAAGAATGTCTATTGATCAAAGCGGCGAAGGATTTAAGAAATTCATACAATGACAATATTAAACAGCGCAATTTATCCCTTTCCATCTGCTGCAGACCACTTTTGAAATTAATTTGAACAATAAGAATTTCTCATTGTGAGCACGTTTCTTTTTGCCAAAATATATCAAGACCTATTCAATAAATATACTTTTATGTATACGTATTTACCATATATTTTCTAGATCATTTTTTTAAAGTCAGCTGTTTCATATTTTGAATATGTGGGAAAAGGTTAACTGAACGAATATTGCACATGCGCATGACGAGGGTACTCTCAACGATAGATATTTGGAACAATCGTTTACAAACCAGATTGGATAACTATGAAATTCGATTAGAATAGTAGCTACAAAACTGAATCAACATGTAACGAAACCAACAAAGTAAGAGTTTATTATTTTCGTACTATCTTCTATCAATACATATCGCACCGTTTACATTGGATAGTTAATTTAACTGCAATATGTCTCAATATCTTTTCTTTTCATTTTTCCTTATTTACTTCCGTGTTTAGATAACAACCAGTCTAAACACAAAATGAAATGCCACATAGTTTTGTTACTGAATTAAAGTCTTTTTTAGTTATAGCGTTCATTGGTGATTTTTAGCCGTTTTCAACAATTGCTCAGTTATATCACTGGGACCAGTTTACCAACCCATGTGTTTCCTGTCTTTAATACACCAGCACTCCACCTAACATTATTTCCAAGCAACTGGCTGCTCTTGCGAAAAGTGTAGATACACATCAGTCCGCGTATCTGCTCAACATGATCTGGCTATGCACAGTTAGTCAAAAAGTCGTAGAAGAAACATTCATGAAGCAGTATCCATTTGGATACTTAGAGACAGGCGTTGTTCCACATGTATTATAGTTACGTTAAGGTGTGTTTTCCTGGAACACCTGATAAGTATTCATTATCTTAAATGTTTATTTGATTTTCGTTCCCAAATAATTAATTATTACACACTATTGCATGATGGTTAACCGAACGCTAGATATATTGAACACTATATTTATGTTTGCATTCGATTTCTTTTCGATATTCAAAAACAAATTATGGTTTGTCTGGGAGTACATGTATAACATTAATTTCACAACAAGTATACGAGTAAACCGTAAAGGGTTTTTATAATCATCAACATGAAAGTCATATTTTTCAGACAATCATTAAACAGCAAGTTAATGTTTTCCAACGTGCATATTATTTGAAATACCTAGAAAAGAAGACTTCTCAAGACAAAAGTGACTCAAGGGGGAATCGATTTCTAATTTAGCCAAAATGTTTTCAACTTATTCAATAAGTAAACGTTCATTTATAGAAATTGTCCATAGCACGTTCACTATGTTCTCAGTGTCGCCTGATGTAGATTGATTGTATAAGGGATTGGGTTAAGGATAATCCGATAACCTTTAAAGTTTTCTTCATGTTTGTCTGATATTTTCATCTGAGGAAAAAGTTTGGAAGTTTAAATTACAATAAAGAGTTTGAAAACATTTGTAGAAAAAGATATCGCTCGTTTTGTTAAAGTTCTCCTCTTTGCTTTTTGTTTTAAGGTCGTCTGCTGCACTCAATCGCAGTGATAGAAAGAAATCACGTGTACTGATTAAATACATTCCAAAATAACCGATTCATAAAGTCGTCTGCTTAGAAAACATCGAAATTAAACAATAAAAACTTCAAACAAAGAAGACGACTTATGATACAGAGTTTAAAACAGTGTAACAACTTGACAAATCGCTCGTTTAAGCAATTAATTATTAAATTTTTAATTTAAATATATGTTTATAAAGTAGTCATTTGAAGAAGCTTTTCAGATGTAGTTAAATTACTGTACCTATCTTATATAACACTATTTCAGAGATATTCGATTCTAGTTGTTCTGATGTAGTTTGTTTAGGAAATAGATCTCATTTTGAGTGATATACCGGCTCATATATCACGATTGGGAGTTCAGGTGTGTAGTAATTAATCACGAAGGCCGAATGGCATGAGTGATTAATTTATACACACCTAAACGACACATCGTGATATAAGAGCCAGTATATCTCTCAAAATGAGATCTATTTCAATTCTAGCACTTTTTTATAACTTAAAGGGATACAAATTAAGGGTGAACTATGTTTTGACATGACGTTGTTTTCCTTGATAAAATCACGTGTAGGCTATTCTATCTTTACTCTCCATTGTATTTGTTTTGGTAATATTCGGCTTTTTCATCTAACAAAACATTTTGAAATCAGTTATATTAACAGTCTATAAACATTTTATTTGTATTATAACTTTTTCAATTGTTCTTAAACTCATCATAAGCTATTTGTTACTGTCTCATTCTAACATAACGTTTTCGACAGCGCCAAAAATGTTGGTAAAACACGTGAATGACGTCATTTAAAACAATAACGTCACCGTTACAATACAAATTTTCAAACGGCATTTACAACAATAGCTCGTAACTTCATTCATAAAATGTCAAGCTCAACGTAGTAACGCATGCGCTCTGAGAAATGTTGTATGAAAATTACTCGGGAGGGAATTTCAACAGCCAAAAATAGTTCCGGAAATTTAGAGTGATATACTGCATTTAGATTACGCTCAAATCCTTCTTTGTGTATAGAAGAGAAATTGTCAATAGTATTAGAATGTTATGTATGTATTAGTCATATTAGCTAATAGCAAAGTCATAATTAAGCAACAGCATGATAAAAGGTACAAGATGGCATTTCTGAACAGTGTAGACTCATATCATTTTGTCCACCTGCTCAGTTTTATCAAAAGTACGATTGTTTAAACAGCATAAACCTTTCCTCGCTATGATATCCATAGTCTGTTTTGACAAAATAAAAGCTATTATATTAAAATGAATATTAAAGACAATTTGACCACATCCAATACAGACACATTGAAAACATCTGGGCATGAACAAAACCTTTATAAATCAAGGCATTAATATTGAACACTCGGTGGCATCATTGAATACACTCGTTTGAGCAATTTATTACTTGTATGGGTTCTTTTACTGATATTCTTAATTTGCAGAGGTGTCATAATTCTTTTGTATGAAGGAAATGGTAATTTAATCGGCTAAAACATCCATACTTTTTACCCTTTCCAACTTACAGACGTATTTCAACGCATTTACAGCAGACTACTTTGGACAACAATGTGGGAAAAAACATTGCTCATAATAATGAACACTTTCTTCTTTTGAAACATAGTGTTCAACTCTCTTCAATAATAATTCATATATTTTGGATTTATTAGAGATTTTCATACAAAGTCGTCTGCTACAAATGTGGTGCATGTGGGAATGGTTTAATAAATATCACTGAAATACTATTGTTCTGATTGATTGACCCTTTGAGGATGCAATAAGAATCTCTTCATCGTATTGTTAAGATTGGTTGACCCTTTGAGGATTCAATACGAATTTCTACATCTTATTTCTTTGATTAATTGACTCTTTGAGGATTCAATACAAATATCTTCATCTTATTGTTCTAATTGATTGACTCTTTGAGGATTCAATACGAATCTCTTCATCGTATTGTTCTGATTGATTGACCCTTTGAGGATTCAATACGAATCTCTTCATCTAATTGTTCTGATTGATTGACCCTTTGAGGATTCAATACGAATCTCTACATCTTATTGTTCTGATTGATTGACTCATTGAGGATTCAATACGAATCTCTTCATCTTATTGTTCTGATTGATTGACCCTTTGAGGATTCAATACGAATATCTACATCTTATTGTTCTGATTGATTGACCCTTTGAGGATTCAATACGAATCTCTTCATCTTATTGTTCTGTTTGATTGACTATTTGAGGATTGAATACGAATCTCTTCATCTTATTGTACTGATTGATTGACTCTTTGAGGATTCAATACGAATCTCTACATCTTATTGTACTGATTGATTGACTCTTTGAGGACTCAATACGAATCTCTACATCATATTGTTCTGATTGATTGACCCTTTGAGGATTCAATACGAATCTCTACATCTTATTGTTCTGATTGATTTACACATTGAGGATTCAATACGAATCAATACATAAAATTTCTGGTTTGACATGTTTAATTTAGACATAGAGCATTTGAAGTAGGTAATATAGCTTTATAATCTTTGACAAATCGCATGAACAAAAACAGGTGATCGCGATATTAAAGGTCAAGAATTATGCCAATGTTCGACATTACGATTAACTAAATACAAAACCCCGTACACTACTGCAACATCGTTTTGTCTTTTAAGATTATACATTCTTAAACAAGTGGAGATAAAGAACAGACGATTTATACAAATTTAAATGTTTTCAATAATGAAATAACACTGTTTACTCGTATAATAAGACTTTACTAATAAGAAGTCACACTACCGCATCTTGAAGGAATATCAGGTTGTTTTTTAAATTTCAAAAGTCGTAAAGATTGAATGGGACAGGTCAAAAAACAGGAAATAAGAAATTTACTTTTGAGATTTCGCGAACAACGTCTACGCCCAGTCTACTACGGATATTTGTGTTCGTTAATCGCATAAGTTTGACAAGCCCATTTACTTAAGCACTGATTATACTTGCTGGCAATTGAATCCTCATTTCAAATATATTTGAATACATCTGATAACTCAAATAGCATGTGTAACCTTTTTTAATGAATATATTATACATTTGTGTATATGTATAACTCTATTAATACAAATCATAGGATGCAGTGTGATTATAAATAATAGCAAATAGTTATTATATATAGCTTTCTTTTCACTCAATGTCTTCAAATATTACCTGCTATTGGAGACGTGGAAAGTCGGCTATGTCGCGGAAAGGGTAAACTATATTATATAACACGGTATAACTCTTTCCAAAATATACCAACTCTTCAACAGGTGACTTTGGCAACATAGAGGAGTGAATATAGCAATTTCCTATAACTTAAAGTATTGTAATTGATTCTAGTTAACAACATTAATGTCTTCGGATTTCGCCTACTATAGCAATTGGCTCTAACGAAAGACTAAAGAAGGAATTGCTAATTTCTCCACAATGTTTTCAATTTGTATTAAACAATTAATTATTTAATTCATAGAAATTAAGTATCAATGCAACTATGTTTTCAAAGCCCCCTGCAGCAAAAGCTGTTGTATGAGCGACTTTGGTTAAGTACAATCCGCCAGTTTCAACAATTTCTTTCAGTTATATTACGGCCTGTCTTGGATAAGTAACCATTACTCCTGGTTTGTTGTTCCTTACACTAACGAGTTAATCGTAATGTTATCCCCACACTCCTGAGCGCCAAATAGATTAGCCATTAATTCCATTTTCTTAAGCATTTGGTGTGACCCAGCCAGGGATTGAACCCGCGACCTTTTTCTCCCGAAGCTTACGTTCTACCCCTGCACCACCAGCGTGGTTTGGGTGATATTTCCTGTTTGTATATTATGTTTATTTTCCAAATATACACTGCTGCAGAAGCGTTAAATAGCGTCTCTATCAGTATAGAAAGGGTTCATTCAGATTATGATTCAGGACGCGCAGTTATGATTCAGGACGCGCAGTCGGGATTTCTTTATTACAAAAACATTCCTAAATATGCTGTTCATACTTTGCTATTATCATAATATTACTCGTTATTATGATTGTTCATAATGAGCCAGAAAGTTTTCATTTCTAAGCAACAGTTCTACAACACTGAGCGCCAAGGAGAGAAAGCAATATATACAATTTTAAATACTTTTGTATGACTCAGTGTGAGATCGAAAGCCCGCTCTCCCGCAGCTAACATCACCGATAAGAGGAAATGTTATCTTCTTCAATAGACCACTGTCTGTGCAAAGAGAAATGTTCAGAATTACAGTCCAGTATACTATTGACTAGTCTTTGTTGCGATACGTATTCACTATAGTTGTTGACCATCCACGGTGTTGTAATGATAGTGTCCAATTCGAATGGCGTGTTCGATCCCTGGCCAGGTCAAACCAAAATATTTAACCAGTATGATAGTCTTTCCTTTCTTTGCACGGAGGTGTGTAGCTCTAGCATAACTACCGACTCGCTAGAGTCAGGATAAATTGACCAGTAGTACAAATACCTTAAACAGGACACGACGTGTTATAACTGAGAACATGTTAAATGCGGCGTAAAATACTTTGCAAACAAACCGAATAAACTGATTTTTTGTTATGAAAAAAATGCATATAGCTATCTATATGATACTAATTACATGTAATAAGGTAAATTTAAATTAATATATACATCAGAGATTAATTATTCGTCAGATCACTGATGTATTAGATAAACTTCTGATTCACTTAATTTATGTTTAAACATGTTGAACTTTTGCCGGTCGATATTTCAAGGTTGAACATTATATTTGGAAACTTTAGAAAATTATAACGTCTCTACAAAAACTCTCAATTTAACCCTTACTCACTAGCGGCGGCTGTCTTCAACCGTTGATATCTTATGCTACGACTTCAGCTTGCATTCATATTGGACCCCACACATAGAGTGGACTGATCTGAGATCCACAGGTTTGAAACCCATATTGAAGTTATATAACTTAGATCTCAAAGACATAACGTTTTGCTGATCAATATCATGTGAAGAGTGTACAATTTAAGTCTTGCTCACGTACAGTAAGTCTTCTGTGGACGACTATGAAATCATATGAGCAATTGATCTTTGAATTAAAGTATAGTTATTGACATGAATTGAAAACATTGTAGCAAAAGAAGACATGACTCATTAGGAAAATATTCTTCTTTGACATAATGTGTCTGAAATCTGCAAAAATTGTGTCTTCTTGCGGTTAAGGGTTAACGTATGTATCGTATATCATTCTTTAAAAAAAAGTATACTTACTGATAGAGTTGAAAACATTGTAACAAGGGGAGAAATGACTCAATGTGAGCCTTATTATTTCAAATGCTGCAGGAGCGTCAACATATGTCTACATTTTTGAAAGGGTAAACGTTGATAGTGTATATCATTCGTTACTCTTAGCAATTATCTGCAACCTTCTTAACTGTTAGTTGTTGTACAATGGACATTGATAATTCATTCTAAAAGATTAGGTTCCAATTCTTCAAAGACCTTTCAGTGTTATATACTCCCTGTTAATAGAGCAATCGGTCATGAAGGGTAATGTACGCCTTAATCTTAGAAGAATTTAAATATCGATCAGAAACTGCAAAACACAGCAGAAGAATGTATATTGGTTTGATCACTGCGGAGAAGTGTAAATAAAATATTAAACGACGCGATGTATCCCTTTACATCTGCAACAGATGACTTTTGAAAATAATTTGACACAATTAGAAATTGCTCATTATGAGAACATTCTTTATTTGCCAAAATGTATCAAGCTCTATTCAATAAATATACATTTATTTATACATATTAACATATTTTTTCTACATCTTTTTCAAAAATCATCTGCTTCATAATTTGAATATGTGGAAAGGGGTTAACCGAACATTGAACATGCGCATAACGAGGGTACTCTCAAAGATAGATTTTTGGAACAATCGTTCCCAAACCAGATTAGATAATTATGAATTCCGATTAGAACAGTAGCTACAAAACAGAATCAATATATAACGAAAACAACGAAGTAAGAGTTTATAATTATCATATTATATATTATAAAATCGTGTACGAATAGTTTGAGCCGTTTACTGCGGATAGTTAATTTTATCTACAAAAGGTTTAACTATTTCTTCCTTATTTACCTCAATGTTGAGATAGCAACCATTGTAAACACAAAATGAAATGCCATAAAGATTTCTTACTGAATTAAGGTCCTTTTTAGTTAAAGCGTCGATTGATGATTAACGCCGTTTCTAACAATATTTCAGTTATATCACAGGACCAGTTCACCAACCTATGTGGTTGCTGTTTTTCTTACACAAGCACAACACACAACATTAATTCAAGCAACTGGCTGCCTTTCTACATATTCTGTTGAAGACTCATTTGTGAAAAGTGAAGATATAGTTCAGTCCGCGTATCTGCACAACCTCATATGGCTATGCACAGTTCGTCAACAAGTCGTAGAAGGAGCATTTTATAAATCAGTATCCATTTTGATACTTAAACGTGTGTTTGTTTTTTTGATGATAAATTATTACACACTATTGAATGATGGCTTACCGAACACTACATTCATGTTAATGATAAAATATTAAACACTATTGAATGATGTCTTACGGAACACTTCATTCATTTTAATGATAAAATATAACACAATATTGAATGATGGCTAAACGAACACTACATTAATTTTAATGATAAATTATTACACACTATTGAATGATGGCTTACGGAACACTACATTCATTTTAATGATAAATTATTACACACTATTGAATGATGGCTTACTGAACACTACATTCATTTTATTGATAAATTATTACACACTATTGAATGATGGCTTACCGAACACTACATTCATTTCAATGATAAATTATAACACACTATTGAATGATGGCTTACCGAAAACTTCATTCATTTTAATGATAAATTATTACAAACTATTGAATGATGGCTTACTGAACACTACATTCATTTTAATGATAAATTATAACACACAATTGAATGATGGCTTACCGAACACTACATTCATTTTAATGATAAATTACTACACACTATTGAATGATGGCTTACCGAAGACTACATTCATTGTTAGTGATAAATTATTACACAATATTGAATGATGGCTTACCAAACACTACATTCATTGTTAATGATGAATTATTACACACTATTGAATGATAGCTTACCGAACACTACATTCATTGTTAATGATAAATTATAACACACAATGATGGATTACCGAACACTACACTCATTTTCAATGATATTATTTTACACACTATTGGATGATGGCTTACCGAACACTACATTTTATTTTTAATGATAAAGTATTACACATTATTGATTGATGGCTTACCGAATGCTACAATCATTGTTGACGTTAAATTATAACACACTATTGAATGAGGCTTAAAGAACACTACATTAATTGTTAATGATAAATTATTAACAACTATTGAATGATGGCTTACCGAACGCTACATTCATGTTTAATGATAAATTATTACAAACTATTGAATGATGGTTTACCGAACACTACATTTATGTTTAATGATAAATTATTACAAAGTATTGAATGATGGATGAACGGACACTACAAGCCATATATGCTATTTCTGAAACTTGACACACTTATTGGATTGGACATCATCTAATGACCTAGAAGGACAAGTCCCAAAACTTTATATCAGATGTTAACACAATCATGCCCCTTTTTTTAAATTTAAAATCTTTGGTTGAACCTTTGCGTGCAACTACATTAATATTCCATATCTCAGTATTTACTTAATGCATTGCATTGAAACATTATTCAACCCTTCCAAATTATCACACCTTTGTAGATTATTAAGTAAGATAACTCTGTCCTGCACTTAATGCAAGTTATGGCCCTATTTTTACTTAGACATTCTGTTAAAGTTGTGCCTGCAACTACTACATTATTGGAACTTTATACAACCTTCCTAATCATCACACGTAAATAAACAATCATGTTTAATGACTATTTCCAGCATCACATGCAAATTATGGCCCCTTTTTTACTTAGAAATTATGGTTAAAGTTTTGCATGCAAGTTACTATCATGGATATATCTCCGTAACCACTAATGATATTGACTTTAAACTTTATTCATGTCTTTAGGGGTGTCAGGCACCAAGGTAAGATAACTTTTGTATGAATTTAGTACAAACTATGGCCCTTGTTGGAGTTAGAAATGTGGGTTAAAGTTTTGCACGCAAGGCCTTTTCTCACAAACAGCAGATGCTTTGCAAACAATACTTATCCAACTTTATTTATATTACTATACTATCAAGCCACTATCTCAATAATAACTGTTGACTGAAGTATCAAATGGCCAAATAATTGAGCATGCTTTCTTGCGGACAGCCCTTGTTAGTGATATATTCTTCCAATGTTAACCCTTTCCCCCATACGAACATTCTGCAGCAGACGACTTGTCGACAAATAGAAATTTTCTATCAATTAAAGGATAACCTACGACTAAATGTGGAAACATTGCGGCAAAAGGAGATAATGCTCGTTTTGAGCAATTTCGTCTTTTGTAACTATGTTTTCAAAAAGCCGTCTGCTGCAGAGGCGTCAGAAAGCGTCTATATCAGGGAAAGGGTTAATGAAGAGACACTTTATGAAGGGAAGTTTTCTTACCGAATTCAAGTCTTTTTTGGAAATAGCGTCGATTAGGGTTTAACACCGTTTTCAAAAATGTTTCCATTGTATCAAGGTGGCCAGTTCACTATCCAATGCGTTTCCTGGTTTTCTCACACCAGTATTCCACACAGCATCATTTCAAAGGAACTTGCTGTTTTTCTAAATAGACTGTTATCCCATTTGTGGAAGACTCATTTGCGTGCAGTCTAGATTCAGATCAGTCCGCGTATTTGCGCAACCTGATCTGGCTATGCATGGGTCGTCAATATGTCTTAGAACAACATTTTGTTAAGCAGTATTTATTTAAAACTTAGCTTGCATGTACAGACTGGCGTTTTTCCGAGAGTATTATAATTATGCTAAGGTTTGCTTTCCTGGAGCCTCTGTTTATGATTCATTATTATAAATGTGTTTTTGCTTGTATCTATTGTTGATATATTATTGCACACTATTGCATGATAGTTTGCGAACACTTAATTTCGATATTCATAAAAACATTATGATTTGCCTGAAAATGTAACACCTATGTCACGAAAAGTATCCGAGTAAACCTTTAAGGGTTTTTATATTCATAAACGTGAAGATCATATTTTCCAATAGCCCATTGAACTGTTAATTTACTCTTTATCCAACTGCATAAATTATCGAAAACATTTGAAAACAATTTTCGCGATACTAAAGTGACCCTTAGCACTGTATGATAAGCATATTTGCACAAACTTTCGGCAAGCCTCTATATACCGGTATTTTTTAAAAGGAAATTAACCTATTCAAATATATTTGTATTTTCCATTGAATGAAAACAGACGATGAATTATGATTCTATAACAGTAACACAGTATTGCTTTGGGAGGTGCTGTAAGGGTAACATATATTAAAGCTCGTATAACCACCTTTATCAAGACACAGTAAATCTGTAACAAACGACTTTAAACAAATCTAGGCTAAAGTATAGAAGCCTTAAACCTGATAACTTAAAGTATTATCAATGAATACAGTTGAAAACAGTATGTTAAATGGGTAAATTTCTTAATATCAGTATATCATATCTCCATTATCTCCATACTGTTTTAAAAAATATCTTCTCGAAACGCGTAAAAGTACGTAACTTGATGGGGAAGGATAAACGCTGAATTGTCTATTGTTTATATATATTGTATATTTGACTATAAAAACGAGGCGCGTCAGGCAATAAGGAATCTTATTGTATCTGATTTTAATTTGTTATCTCATAATAGTCCAGTCAGAACATGCTTGCACATACAACTGATTACAACAGAAATGGTTTATTAACTAAACCGTATTTTATGTAAACGACGTGGAGTTATTTTTCTACAGCACCCTTCATACAACGTGCGAGTTGTCAAGCGAACAATAAATAGTTTCGCGCAGTCTTGTCTGAGTCTTCACTGATCTCATACTACACTTCAGCGACGCCTCTCAGCTACAAATGTTCAAATCAAGTACAGGTCTAATATCAACCATTGTGTTCATTGAAACTAGTTAAAGTACTGATTGGTGAGATGTAACAATTGTGTATAGTTCAAAATGCCATCGTTTGCGTCAATATATAGTCCCGAGTATATGCCCGGCTTATAATTTCCGATATAGGTAAATGAAAACTTAGATGTTCTACTGGGACTTAACTTTTGTCAGAACACTGATGTACGAGGGTAATTAATTACGTCTTCACTAAATATATGAATAAATTATCTTAATAATATTCACTAATCGATATATGACTGTTGAACCTTAATTATATGAAATTAGGGAAATTACGATGTATAACGTTTCTAAACAAACTCACAAGGTAACTATTTACTCGCTAGCGATGGTTGTCGCTTATCGTTTATAATCTATGTAAAACGTTTAGTTTGCTTCCAGATCGGACTTTACAAAATATGAGTGCTGATCTCAGATATAAACTGATTAGAAAGAAATTTGCAGGACAAATATAGGTTTCAAATTTATTGCAGACAACAATTAAGCAGATAACACTAATTTAGCGTGCAAAGAGACAAAGTTCACCAATACGAAATTCACCAGTTTGAGCAACTCGTCATGTTGCCACAATGTTTTCAAAAGTAAAAAAAGCGTAAAACTGTGTCTACTTGTGGGAAGATTTTGCCGAAAGTTTCGTTAATCACCAGTAACCCGTATATATGATCATCAACGTTCCTAGCTGTTAGTTGTTGTTCAACGTATATAGATGATTCAATCTAAAATATTTGGATTCAATTCTCCTGAATACCTTTCAGCGATAAATACTGTAAATATACAAACACTTTATTCTCTTACAAAGAGACAAATCTAAGTGAAACAAAAACTACAAAATAAAAACACAGCTTTATATATTGATGCGATCACTGCGACGAAGGGTTTGGCAATCCATACAATGATAACATCGAGACTTAACCCTTTTTCAAAAGATGAAACTTTAAAACATATTGGCAAACAAAAATTAATAATTATAAACTCATGTTGTCAAATTTGTTCAACTATATTTAATTTATTTTTATATTATTCTTAGAAATTACCATATATTATGATTCTAAATGTTAAATAAAACCTTCAATATATAGACACAACTGTAAACAAGTGTATACTGATATTAACATTGCGAAGAAGGATTTGACAATTATTAATATGAAAAAATTCAACCTCGCACCTTAATATAACATTACACATGATCATAACAAGATTAATTTCAACGATAGCGATTTTGTTGTATGGCTAAAATATTATAAATTGTTTTATATGTAATATTCACTTCCGTGATAAGATAGCAACCAGTGTAAATACAACTATTCTGGAATTTTCTTACTGAATATAGATATTTCTTAATCATAGCATTGATTTGGACTTAGAGCCATTTTTAACAATTTTCAGTTATATCACGACGGCCAGCTCAATTACTCACATGTGTTTCCTGCCTTTACACACTAGTACTCCATACATCATTATTTGCAAGTAACTGGCTACATTTCCACATATACTGTTAGCCAATTGGTGAAAGACGAAGGACGCCGGTTGGTACAAATACTACTGTGTTCATGTGTTCTATAGTGACTGAGCTTTATGAAGATGTGCATTGATGATGTGAGACTTTATAAGCGTACCGTTTTAAGTTCTGAATCGTTATTTTGTTTTTCAACTATATAACAGTTGCATCTTGATAATTCGACGTGTTTTTAAACAAGAAATGAAAAGTATTGATTATAGTTGAGAAGCGCAGAAAGCGTCCACATATGAGAAAGGATTAAAGGTAAAGACAGCACAAGAATATGGTTATCTAAACATTAACCCTTTGATAGGCCCAAAACAGCAATGTGTTTAATGTCATGTTTTACCACACACAATAATACAACTATTTGGTAGCATGTCTAGATAGCCATGAACATAGAAAATATAAAACATATTATATTATGCTGATGAACCGTTTTCCTCATACAACAAATCTGCATCATTTGACTTTGAAAAGATCTATTGCATAATTGTATCAAATATCAATCAATTAGAGTATAATTAATGAATGGTGTTCTACTTTTGCCACGTTGTTTTCACAAGTCGACAGCTACAAACGCATTTAAATGCGTCTGCCTGCGGGAAAAGGATAAAATAACAATTCAAATGCTTATTCATTATACTCAATGTTATTATAAAATACATAATGCCGTCCAATTGGGTGTGTTTGTATGTGTTCGCGGTCAAGTAATTGTCATAATAATATGTCTCGATAAATTCAGACATGGGTATCCTTATTTCCGCCTTCTAAAGTGTATTGAGGAACCTTAAGCTTAAACAGACTATCAATTACCTAGTCCGGTCATATATGTATGTGTCCGCAATTAATTTATTTCATAATGATATGTCTCGATAGTTTCAGACATGGGTATTCTTATTCCCCCATCTAAAGTGTATTGAGACACCTTAGGCCTAAACAGAGTATCAATTACCTAGTCCGATCATATATGTATCGATACAATCTAACGCAATGGAAATTGCATGTCGTTATAGTGATTAGAAATAACATGTCGATATCATGAATAGAAATAACATGTCAATATCAAGTCGCCCACTGAATTCTTGTTATGATGTTCGTGTAACTGAATACTTTGTCTCCTATTTGCGGCGGGTTTAACATTAAGACTGACTGGCTGGTGACAGGATAAATAAACCAGTAGTACTGGTAATATTCTCATAAAACGCCGTGATATAACTGACTGACTGGAGTCAGGATAAATGAACCAGTAGTATTGGTTAAAGTACTACAATAGGTTGAACAACATGTCTACCCACAAGTGTTTTCTAAAACATCGTCAATATTTTATATATTCTTGCGAGCAAAAATCATTTGCCATTTGATCACCATTTACACGCTGTTTTAAATAGCATAGTGTATATAATGTCTTTATGTAGACCAATTAATTCATCTCTGAGTCTGATCTCAATAGACTATTCACTCTAACCTTTATCTAATACATGTACGTGATAAAATGTTATTATTACAATTCGGCTGAAGAAAGCAAACAGGAAGTTTAACATAAACAGGTTGAAAGGGTTTGCTGGTTTTAAAAGTGTTTGCACTATTTAATACGCATTCGAAAGAAGTGTGTTGAAGTGAAGTTTGTTATAGAAACGTCAGAATACTTGTGTCTGAGCAAGAGAGAGAAAGAGAGAGAGAGAGAGAGAGACAGACAGACAGACAGACTGACATACAGACAGACAGACAGACAGACAGACAGACAGACAGACAGCCATACAGACAGACAGACATGCAGACAGACAGACAGACACACAGACAGAGAGAGAGAGACAGACAGAGAGTTAGAAAGAGACAGAGAGAGAGAAAGAGACACACAGAGAGAGAATGAGAGAGAGAGAGAGAGAGAGAGGGAGAGAGATAAATATATAGAGAGATAGAGAGATAGAAATAGAGAGAGAGAGGGAGAGGGAGAGAGAGACATGGCGATAGAGGGGATAGAGAGAGGGGAAAAGAGGGATAGAGAGAGAGGGACAGAGACAGAGAGTGACATATCGAGAAAGAGAGAGAGAGGGAGGAGAAAGAGAGCGTGAGAGAGAAGGAGTGCGTAATATATAGAGAGAGAGGGAGAGAGAGAGAGAGGGAGAGCACGTGATAGAAAGAGGGAGGCAAAAGAGGAAGAGAGAGGGAGAGAGAGAGCGCGTGCTAGATAGAAAAAGAGAGAGATATATAGAGAGAGAGTGAGAGATATAAAACAGAGATAGAGAGAGGGAGAAAGAGAGAGAGAGAGAGAGAGAGATGTAGAGGGAGAGAGATAGAGGGAGAGGTAGAGAGAGAGAAAGAGATAGAGATATAGAGATATATAGATATAGAAACGTAGACAGGGAGAGAGAGAGAAGAGAGGGAGATAGAGGGAGAGCGAGAGAGAGATATGTATGGAGAAAGAGAGCGAGAGAGATAGAGAAAGAGGGAGATATATATATATATATATATAGAGATAGAGAGATATAGAGCGAGAGAGAGATGTAAAGATATATATATATAGACAGAGTGCGTGATAGATAAAGAGAGAGAGAGTGAAAGACAACGAAAGAGAAAGAGATGGGAAGAGAGAGGGACAGAGAGATAAAGAAAGAGGGAGAGAGATAGAGAGCTAGAGAGGGGGGGCAGAGAGAGAGAGACAAAGAGGGATAGAGAGACATAGAGAAATATATAGAGGGGGAGAGAGACAGAGAGAGAGAAGGAGAAAGAGAGCGTGAGAGAAAGAGAGATGGATAGAAAGAAGGCGAGAGATATAGGGAGAGATAGACAGCGAGATATAGAGAGAGAGGGAAAAAGGGGAGAGAGGGAAAAAGGGGAGAGAGTTATAGAGAGAGAGAGGGGGAAAGAGAGAGAGAGAGAGGGAGAGAGATAGAGAGAAGGAGAGAGAGAGAGAGAGGGGGAGTGAAAAAGAGAGCGAGAGAGAGAGAGAGAGAGGTAAAGAAAGAGAGTGAGAGAGAGAGGGGGATAGAGAATGAGGGGATAGAGAGAGGGGAAACGAGGGATAGAGAGAGAGGGAGAGAGAGAGAGAGTGACATATCGAGAAAGAGAGAAAGAGGGAGGGAGAAAGAGAGCGTGAGAGAGAAGGAGTGCGTAATATATAGAGAGAGGGAGAGAGAGAGAGTGGGAAAGAGAGTGAGAGAGCGCGTGATAGAAAGAGGGAGAAAAAAGAGAAAGAGAGAGGGAGAGAGCGCGTGCTAGATAGAAAAAAGAGAGATATATATATAGAGAGAGTGAGAGATGGAAAAACAGAGATAGAGAGAGGGAGAGAACGAAACAAATATAGATAGAAGGAGACAGAGGGCGATTGAGAGAGAGAGAAAGATAGATATAAAGACAGAAAGAGAGAGAAATGCATGATTAAAGTAGAGATAGAGAGAGAGAGATAGAGAGAGAGATAGAAAGAGGGAGAAAGAGAGAGAGAGAGAGAGAGAGGGAGATATATATAGAGAGAGAGTGACATATCGAGAAAGAGAGAGAGAGGGAGGGAGAAAGAGAGCGTGAGAGAGAAGGAGTGCGTAATAGATAGAGAGAGAGGGAGAGAGAGAGAGAGAGAGAGAGAGAGAGAGGGAGAGCACGTGATAGAAAGAGGGAGACAAAAGAGGAAGAGAGAGGGAGAGAGGGAGAGAGAGAGAGAGCGCGTGCTAGATAGAAAAGGAGAGAGATATATATATAGAGAGAGTGAGAGATAGAAAAACAGAGATAGAGAGAGGGAGAGAACAAAACAAATATAGAGAGAAGGAGACAGAGGGCGATTGAGAGAGAGAAAGATAGAGATAAATACAGAAAGAGAGAGAGATGCATGATTAAAGTAGAGAAAGAGAGAGAGAGGGAGAGAAAGAAGGAAAGAGATAGAGGGGAAGAGAGACAGCGATATAGAGATTGAGAAAAAAATGGGAGACAGATATATAGAGAGAGAGGGGGAAAGAGAGAGAGAGGGAGAGAGATAGAGAGAGGGAGAGAGAGAGAGAGAGAGAGGGAGGGAAAAGAGAGCGTGAGAGATAGAAAAAGAAAGAGGGAAAGAGAGAGCGCGTGATATGTAGCGAAGGAGAGAGAGAGAGGGGGAGAGGTAAAGTAAGAGAGTGAGAGAGAGAGGGGGATAGAGACGGGAAATAGAGAAAGAAAGAGAGAGATAGAACGTGGTAGATATATAAAGAGAGAGAGAGAGAGAGTTTAATGGAGAGAGAAAGAGAGCGTGATAGATAAAGAGAGAGAGAGAGAGTGAAAGACAAAGAAAGAGAAAAAGATGGGTAGGGAGAGGGACAGAGAGATAGAGAAAGAGGGAGAGAGATAGAGAGCTAGAGAGAGGGGGCAGAGAGAGAAAGAGAGACAGAGAGGGAGAGAGAGACATAGAGAAATAGATAGAGGGGGAGAGAGACAGAGAGAGAGAGAGGGAGAAAGAGAGCGTGATAGAATGAGAGAGGGAGAGAACGTAGGAGAGAGATAGAGGGGGAGATAGACAGCGAGATATAGAGAGAGAGGGAAAAAGGGGAGAGAGATATAGAGAGAGAGGGGGAAAGAGAGAGAGAGAGAGAGAGGAAGAGAGATAGAGAGAGGGAGTGAAAAAGAGAGCGTGAGAGATAGAGAAAGAGAGATGGAGAGAGAGAGCGCGTGATATGTAGCAAAGGAGACAGACAGATATGGAGAGGTAAAGAAGAGAGTGAGAGAGAGAGGGGGATAGAGAATGAGGGGATAGAGAGAGGGGAAAAGAGGGATAGAGAGAGAGGGACAGAGAGAGAGAGAGTGACATATCGAGAAAGAGAGAGAGAGGGAGGGAGAAAGAGAGCGTGAGAGAGAAGGAGTGCGTAATAGATAGAGAGAGAGGGAGAGAGAGAGAGAGGGAGAGCACGTGATAGAAAGAGGGAGACAAAAGAGGAAGAGAGAGGGAGAGAGAGAGCGCGTGCTAGATAGAAAAAGAGAGAGATATATAGAGAGAGAGAGTGAGAGATATAAAACAGAGATAGAGAGAGGGAGAAAGAGAGAGAGAGAGAGAGAGAGAGAGATGTAGAGGGAGAGAGATAGAGAGAGAGAGGTAGAGAGAGAGAAAGAGATAGAGATATAGAGATATAGAGATATAGAAACGTAGACAGGGAGAGAGAGAGAAGAGAGGGAGATAGAGGGAGAGCGAGAGAGAGATATGTATGGAGAAAGAGAGCGAGAGAGATAGAGAAAGAGGGAGATATATATATATATATATATAGAGAGATAGAGAGATATAGAGCGAGAGAGAGATGTAAAGATATATCTATATAGACAGAGTGCGTGATAGATAAAGAGAGAGAGTGAAAGACAACGAAAGAGAAAGAGATGGGAATAGAGAGGGACAGAGAGATAGAGAAAGAGGGAGAGAGATAGAGAGCTAGAGAGGGGGGCAGAGAGAGAGAGACAAAGAGGGATAGAGAGACATAGAGAAATATATAGAGGGGAGAGAGACAGAGAGAGAGAAGGAGAAAGAGAGCGTGAGAGAAAGAGAGAGGGATAGAAAGAAGGCGAGAGATATAGGGAGAGATAGACATCGAGATATAGAGAGAGAGGGAAAAAGGGGAGAGGGTTATAGAGAGAGAGAGGGGGAAAGAGAGAGAGACAGAGGGAGAGAGATAGAGAGAAGTAGAGAGAGAGAGAGAGAGAGAGAGGGAGTGAAAAAGAGAGCGTGAGAGATAGAGAAAGAGAGAGGGAGAGAGAGAGCGCGTGATATGTAGCGAAAGAGAGAGAGAGAGAGAGGTAAAGAAAGAGAGTGAGAGAGAGAGGGGGATAGAGAATGAGGGGATAGAGAGAGGGGAAACGAGGGATAGAGAGAGAGGGAGAGAGAGAGAGAGTGACATATCGAGAAAGAGAGAGAGAGAGGGAGGGAGAAAGAGAGCGTGAGAGAGAAGGAGTGCGTAATATATAGAGGGAGGGAGATAGAGAGAGCGGGAAAGAGAGTGAGAGAGCGCGTGATAGAAAGAGTGAGAAAAAAGAGAAAGAGGGAGGGAGAGAGCGCGTGCTAGATAGAAAAAAGAGAGATATATATATAGAGAGAGTGAGAGATGGAAAAACAGAGATAGAGAGAGGGAGAGAACGAAACAAATATAGATAGAAGGAGACAGAGGGCGATTGAGAGAGAGAGAAAGATAGAGATAAAGACAGAAAGAGAGAGAAATGCATGATTAAAGTAGAGATAGAGAGAGAGATAGAGAGAGAGATAGAAAGAGGGAGAAAGAGAGAGAGAGAGAGAGAGAGAGAAGAGAGCTGACATATCAAAAAAGAGGAGAGAGAGGGAGGAGAAAGAGAGCGTGAGAGAGAAGGAGTGCGTAATAGATAGAGAGAGAGGGAGAGAGAGAGGAGAGAGATGAGAGAGAGAGAGGGAGAGCAAGTGATAGAAAGAGGAGACAAAAGAGGAAGATGAGAGGGTAGAGAGAGAGAGAGAGAGCGCGGTAGCTAGATAGAAAAGGATGAGAGATATATATATAGAGAGGAGTGAGAGATAGAAAACAGAGATAGAAAGGGAGAGAACAAAACAAATATAGAGAGAAGGAGACAGAGGGCGATTGAGAGAGTGAAAGATAGAGATAAAAGACAGAAAGAGAGATGAGATGCGATGATTAAAGTAGAGAAAGAGAGGAGAGGGAGAGGCGGAGAGAGGGGGAGGAAAGAGAGCGTGAGAGAAACAAGAGGGGAGAGAAAGAGGAAAGAGATAGAGGGGAAGAGAGACAGGCGATATAGAGATTGAGAACATAATGGGAGGACAGATATATAGAGAGAGAGGGGGAAAGAGAGAGAGAGGGAGGAGAGATAGAGAGAGGGAGATAGAGAGAGAGGGAGGGAGAAAGAGAGCGTGAGAGATAGAAAAAGAAAGAAGAAAGAGAGAGCGCGTGAAATGTAGCGAAGGAGAGAGAGAGAGGGGGAGAGGTAAAGTAGAGATAGTGAGAGAGAGAGGGGGAAGAGAGGGAGGGGATAGAGACGGGAAAATAGAGAAAGAAAGAGAGAGGATAGAACGTGGTAGATTTATAAGAGAGAGAGAGAGAGTTAAAGGAGCACGAGAAAGAGAGCCGTGATAGATAAAGAAAGAGAGAGAGAGATGAGAGAGCTTGATATATAGAAAAAGAGAGAGAGATAGATGAGAGAGAGAAAGACCAGAGATAGAGAGAGGGAGACAGAGGGCGATTCAGAGAGAGAAAGAGAGGAGAGATAAAGACTAGAGGAGGAGATGCATGATTAAAGTAGAGAGAGACAGAGATATAGAGGGAGAAAGAGAGAGAGATAGAGAGGGAGAGAGATAGGATAGCGGATAGAGAGATATAGAGAGAGAGATAGAGAGAGAGGGTATGAGAGAATAGAAGAGAGAGGAGGAGATGAGAGATAAGAGAGGGGATAGATTAGAGAGGAGAGTGGGAGAGAGAGAGAAAGAGGGAAAATTATGTAGAAAGATAGAGAGAGGGAGATAGAGAGAAAAGAGAGAGAGAAAGAGGGAGAGAGAAGAGATATATATATATATAGAGAGAGAGAGAGAGAGAGAGAGAGAGAGGGAGAGTGAGGAGAGAGAGAGAGAGAGAGGAGAGAGAGGGAAGAGAGAGAGAGAGAGAGAGAGAGAGAGAGAGAGAGAGAGAGAGAGAGAGAGACAGACAGACAGATAGCGTGAGAGATAGAGAAAGAGAGCGATTTATTGGTTGAAAAACATGGCTGATTTTCTATTTTCAAAATTCACTTACTAAACAATTACACAACGAGGGGTATCGCAAGAAAGTGCTATCTGCATTGCTTAATAAGGTCAGTTTGCAGAGAGCCCCTTTCTGCACAACGTCATTTTCAGTTTTGTCTAGTTTTATCTAGTGCAAACAAGTTACTTCTGCCAGATAGACCCTTTTGTTCTCAATGTAGCGCCAAATAGTTTAGAAAGTGAAAATGCTTTCAATTTCTTTAAGGATGTACTGAACTGAAAAGTGGATTTTTCATAATATTTAACTTGTGTTGTAACTTTGTTTTTTTGAAAGTTGGATGTACGAGGAGTGTTCAAAAAGTACGTGGACTTTTTCAATAATTTGAAAACTTTCGGCGTGATTTCAATTAAACTTTACCTCCATTTATCAAAATATGTGCCGCATTGATCTATGTAGGAATTCCATATTTAGTATAAAAAACGATCACTATGGAAACATTCGCAGTTGCCAGGAAACACGCACCCGGAGCACGCCAAATCATAATGCTTTTAACTCATTTCATTTAATATATTTTAAAAGATAAAATTATCCTACTTTCGCGAAATTTCACCTGCTGATTACGTGACGTTATAAACAACGGTTTATACCGTTAAATGACGTCATTTCAGTTTTTATTTGAAACAATAACAACTTTGATAACAAGCGTCGGCTGGGAACGCACGTAAAATGTCGTCTTCCGAAAACACGGAAATCCGCGCAGTCATTAAATTTTGCGCAAATTTGAGCAAAACAACAACGGAAACCATGAAAATGTTAGAAGAATCCAAACATAAACCACGGGTCTGTAGATCTTTAGTTTTTAAATGGCATAAATTGTTTCGTGAAGGAAGAGAATCAGTAGAAGATGACCCTAGAATAGGACGAAAACCAAAAATTAATGCAGCGTTAACGTCATCCGTTAAAGAAATTATTGATGGAGATCGGCGCCTAACTGTTCGAGATATATCACAGAAGATCGGTGTAAGTGTCGGGACGGTTCACACCATTTTAACAGACAAATTTGGAATGAATAAACTATCTGCTAGATGGATCCCGCGAATATTATCAGCAGATCAAAATGAGCGCCGAGTTAAAGACTCCAATGAATTTATTAAACGGTACAGACGAGAAGGAGAAGAATTCTTGAACAGAATTATCACAGCAGACGAGACTTGGATCTGGTTCTTCGACCCGGAAACAAAACGAGAGTCGTCTGCTTGGAAGACCACGTCATCTTCACCCCCATTTAAAGCTCGTGTGCAGAAGACCGGTACCCGTTACATGTTTATAATGTTTATGGATCGTGAAGGAATGCTGCTTTGTCATACTGTCGCAAAAAGTGCAACTGTCAACTCAGAATACTACTCAAAGCTACAGTAGTTTAATGTAAATATATTTTAAATTTGTTGACTAAATATTCAATCAAACATAGTTTGTCATATATGAACTAGCATTTGAATATATAAAACATATAATATAGATAACACTAATGAATCTATTTGCAGCTATTAACACACTGTATATAACATTTCCTTTACAAAATATTCATTATTTTAGGTACTACGCCAAGATCTCGTCCAGTCTATTAAATCTATCTAAAAAGAGACTGGGCACGCCAGTTGAAAGTTTTTTATTGCATCAGGATAATGCACCGCCGCATGTTTCTGCCACCGCTCGTCTGGAACTTGACATCATGGACCTTAAGTGCATTCTCCATCCGCCATATTCACCCGATTTAGCGCCTATGGATTTCGCGGTTTTTCCGTTAATAAAGGCACAACTCAGGGGACAGAAATTCACAACTCTATATGAACTTTAACTTCAAACACATCGCATCATAGCCCAGTTAGACAAACAGTGGTATAGAACGGTATATGATAAGTGGGCTCAGAGACATATACAGTGCATTCAGAAGCATGGTGCATACTTCGAGAAAATGTGATTAGTCACTGAAACGTTATCCAAAAACGTAACGTCGTTGACGTTATCGGACTGCTCCGGGAAAGCATCACATGTATATTTGTTGCGCTGTTGCTACGAAACAGAATATGATAACACCACGAAATTTGGAAATCATATAGCGGAAAAGTTACTTGTCATAGCAATATACGTTTTATTTTTGTGCACTATTTAATAATTGAAATATTACAAAAGTCCACGTACTTTTTGAACACACCTCGTATGTTTAATAACAAAAAAAAACAAAACAAAAAGGTATGTTAGTGGGCTTTACTTTTTGCTAGATCCATTTATGATAACCTAATGATATGCATTTTTTTTGCAAACCAGCACATAAAAAAAAAAAAGTTTTCACGCAAATTGCCAATATTTGAAAGATGATATGCTAATGGTTTGTCTTCTTTTGGTTTAAATCTCATTCTAAAATGACGTTGTTTTCCTTGCCTATAGAGAGCGAAGAAAATAACCGTTGATTATTCGTCAATAACCAATGGAAATGCACTACTTTTCACATTGGCTATTCCAGTTATCCCCCCACGTATAAGCCTGTCATTCATCGTGACGTGACGTAATGAAACATACATGTATAGTATACTACGTCGTCTGCAATGGCCGACTCGATAAATATACCGTACATGCCACCTATTGGGGCTATTTGTACAGCCATGCCAATAGATGGGCAATGGAGAATTATTGAACACGTCTCTGACGGACTTGTGAGAAAATGCGTATTACAGTCAATGGGCCCTACTAAACAGGTGGCCACACGATTTACCTTTGAAATCACAGAGGTATCCAGCTGCACTTACGCAGAAATAAATAACTTTTTGATGAGTGTTTCTGGCCTAAGTCAGGAGTACTTGGCAGATCTGGATGAATCATTTCACATAGAAAACCTCCCTGATGATACCTTGATTCAAGAAAATGCCCCTTTGTATGAAAAGATGTCTAGTAATGGACAAGAGCCACCAAGTAAGCGCTTTAAAAGCGTATCCGACCACAACATCAACCATCTGATGACACAAAACTCAGAAAGAAGCACTGAGAAACAGACCAAATGGGCTGTTAAACTGCTTAAAGGTAGATATATTTTTAACAGTTTCAGGCTTACCATGAAAAACATTGAAAACTGAGAGATTCTTGTTTTTAAGATTTAGATCTTCGTTTGGATGCTTTTCATAGACAGAAAAAAATGCATATTGTAAAAATACACAAGAAACCTCTGAGGACACTGTCACAGTTTGGCCGGATTGTCGCAATTTGACCTTGACTAACAATAACAAGGTCAAAGTTACTTAAGAAATAAACTATCAAAAACCGTGTTTTATTGGCGAATAAACAATGGTTTGGAGTTCTGATGCGCAGGAATTAACCACGAAGGCCGCAGGATTGATTGATTAAACAACATTACGACCAGGCGGCATCAGGAAACGGGCAAGAGAGCAAAATTTGTTCCCTCGATGGACCGTTACATAAATCGTTCAAGCCGCATTAATTTCATAGAAAACGTAACCAACAGAGGAATCAGAAAATGGGTTAAAAGCACGATTAGCTTCAAACAACAACTCCTTCTAAATCATTTTGCTAAGATTTAATGCCTATGACAAATGTCATCTTCCTTTAAGTATTTTATTTATAGTGTCCATTCCTTGCAGTTTCATTCCAACCTTAATATAAAATTCCCCGATTTAAGAAGATACATATTTGTTTCATATTTCACTTGGGTGATCGATTTAGAACCATCTTGGTCTACTTGTTTATTATGTTTTTAAAGTACTTGTCTAATATCTAGATGGGTTATTCCACACACATATAATTCATTTTAAGGAGACTAAATATCTAAAAAGTATAATCAGTGATTGTGTGAGTGTGGCCAAAGGATACATTGAGCAATTGTTCCTTTGGCGACACCTTTCCCAAGTCGTCTGCTGCAGATGTCTAAGAAACCTTCTGTATTTGGGAAAGGGTTAAGCAAACATGTGACCCCCTACAATGTTAATGGACAGATTTAAAAAAAGGTAGTCGCCAAGTGGCATCAGGAAAGGGCTGAAATGAACAAATTATACCCCTCTCCCCCCCCCCCCCCCCCCTCGAGTATTTCAGTTACACATTCACTTATATACTAGCATGCAGGTGATCGATCAAGGGTGACCTTTGCCCGCATGTTTGATTCTCATTCATTGTCAATTCATTTCTTATTTCAATGTTATTGTTATCATGCAAAAAAACATAACATAAACATTATCATCGTCAAGTCAATTAGTTTTAAAAATATATTGATGTTGCTCTTTAATTTTGTTTACAATCATTTTACTTTTTTTCGTAAATATGTAGCACATACAGATAAATTACGGTAAACGACTAACACGAAATACTTAAACAATGCTTCATCTAAACCGTTATTATCTACCTGTCACTGTTTTGCTTTAAGATAGGCATCTCGTCCGAATGCTTTAAGCTGATTCTTTTCTTGTCACAATAGTTGTTCCATGTTGTTCTAGATTAACTATTCTAAGTCAGACTTATCTACAATGAACTTGTCCGGATTTAACGTTTAGTTTTGGAAATGCGTCATGCGTTTTTTATCACAGGCTTATCATTCTCTATAGTAAGATGGCCAGGTGTGTGGAAAGAATGATGGGAGAATAAATGGTGCGAGAAAGCCCTGTTGATAGGGATCTCGTCCAAATACTTTAAGTGTATTATGTTCTTGGCACAATCGCTGTTAATTAACGTGTTGTTCTAGATTAACTAAGTATATCTGTATCATTTGGAATGATAACTAAAACGCTTTGGCAGTAAAATCGAACCCTGGCCTGGCGTTTTAATCTAAACGGGGAATATGCAATTGGAAATGAGTCATGCATTTCTTATCATGGGCTTAACATTCTATATAGGTAGATGGGCAGTTGTGGGTAAAGAATGTTGGGAGAATAAATGGTGCGAGAAAGCCCTGATGATAGGTCAACTGATGGCCAAATTATGAATGAAAAAGTGTTGAACGTTGCTTAAGATTACGACACATCATAACCTCATTTGTGTTGCCATCGTCTACATGTATCATGAAAGGCTTTCCGGATCTATGTAAGCCGTTGATGAGACAGAAAATACTTGTCAATCCTGTCTTTTTAACCTGGACTAAATTAGCAGCTGGTTTGAACATGAGTATGGAGTTGATTATTACAATATTACATATGTGAGGAAAGAATGTTTGGAGAATAGCTGGTGCAAGAAACAATGTTGGGAGAATAGCTGGTGCGAGAAAAAATGTAGGGAGAATAGCTGGTGTGAGAATGAATGTTGGGAGAATAGCTGGTGCGAGAAAGAATGTTAGGAGAATAGCTGGTGTGAACAAGCTCTGTTAATATGTGAACTGGTGGCCTAAATATGAATGAAAAACTATTAAATGTTGCTTACAATTACCACAGATCATAAGCCTGGTTGTGTATCATGAAAGCCTTTCTGGACCATTTTGAGCCATTGATAAGCCAAACGTTTAATCGTGCCACTTAAACTGAATAACTATCGCGGATAAATAATGGTGATGGCATACTTATCCATGCTCTCTCTGAACTAAATTAGCAGCTGGTTTGAATATTTATGTGGAGTATACTACTATAATACTACACATGTTAAAATAAATATGATAAAAACAGCTGGTAAATGAATGCGTTATTTCATTTGATTTCTTGTGTACGCATGGAAAAACAAAAATCGCTAAGATGTTCGAATGAGGTGACATTTTACATGTATGTACTATCAAGATATATTTATTAAACAATTGACAATAAGATTATGAAGTAGAACAGAGATAACAAAAGTACACATATATTTAACTGAACAGTGTTAGGAAGTGTACGTCTGTTTTGAGCATTCGGACATTTTGATATACCGATCATATATTGACCGTCTGTTTATGCCTCACCAGGGAACAGGCTTTATGACAATTCTTCTAAAGATTTTCATAAATATTTCATTCAGTATTTAAATACGTATCAACCTTGTTTATATTTAACTGCATTTAGCATCCATTGTATTAAACCACCTTCTACATTATACACCTTTATTGTAATATGACAAGTGTTTACAGCCAACTGCTTGAACAGATGTCCGACTGGTTTGTTCAATTATTTGGCTGCACACAACTTGTTTGAACATTGATTGTTTTGCATTTGTATAATACAAATTACGACTCGCACGAAACTATTACTTTGAAATTTTAATTTCGGCTGAATGTCTTAGGGAATAATCATTCCCTCGTGACATGTCCGCTGTTATCGTGTTGTACTGCATAGCTGTTACCTTGTTGTACTGGTTCAACATTTTAAACGTTGATTGTTTTAAATTAAATTGCGCAGCCTTGTATTTTGAAGACTCCACATTCAATTCTAGGAATATCATGATAACTATATTGATTTGAGCAGCCAGTTGTATAGAGACGGATCAGACGGCGCAGATTTATTGTTTTAACATATTATCCATGTTCTCTGGTACTTGTTATAAAATAAACCGCGTTCTCTAGTTGACCGGTACTAGGTAGGAATTAAACCGGCAATACCGGGAGGGTTTATATTATCCATGATCTCTAGTTAATCGGTACTAGGTTAGAAACATATCACAAATATCGGGAGGGTTGATATTATCCATGTACTCCAGTAAGCCGGATCTCTAGTTGACCGATAATAGGTAGAAAACATATCACCAATACCTGGATGGTTAATCTTATCCATGTTCTCAGGTTGACCGGTACTAGGTAGGAAATAAATCGGCAATACCGGGATGGTTAATCTTATCCATGAGCTCTAGTTAACCGGTACTAGGTATGAAACATATCACCAATACTGGGAGGGTTATCTTATCCACGATCTCTAGTTAACCGGTACTAGGCAGGAACTATATCACAAATACCGTGATGGTTGGTCCTATCCATGTACTCTAGTTAGCCGGTACTAGGTAGGACATGTATGACCAATACCGGGATGGTTAATCGTATCCATGTTCTCTTGTTGACTAGTACTAGGTAGGAAATAAATTGGCAACACTGGTAGGGTTAAGCTTATCTATGATCTCTGGTTTACCAGTAGTATGTAGGAAATATATCACAAATAGCGGGAGGGTAAATCTTTTTCACGATCTCTAGTTAACCGGTACTATGTATGAAACACATCACAAATACCGGGAGAGTTAATAGTATCCATGTACTGTGGTTAACCGGTACAATATCCGGAAATGTATCACCAATACCTGGAGGTTTAATCTTATCCATGTTCTCTTGTTAACCGGTACTAGGTAAGTACATGTGTTACCAAAACGGGAATGGTTAATATTATCCATGTTCTCTGGTTAACCGGTACTATGCTAATAAATGTATCACCAATACGGGGAGGATTAATATTATCCATGTTCTCTGGTTAACCTGTACTAGGTATGTAAATGTGTCACCAATACCAGAAGGATTAATCTTCTCCATGCTCTCTGGTTAACCGGTACCATGTTAGTAAATGTATCGCCAATACCCGAAGGGTTTATCTTATCCATGTTTTCTGGTTAACCGGTACTAGGTAAGTAAGTTTGTCACCAAAACGGGGGATTCATCTCTCCATGCTCTCTGATTAATCGGTACTATGCTAGTAAATGTATCACTTATACCAGGAGGGTTAATAGTATCATTGTTCTCTGGTTAAGCGGAACTATGCTAGTACATGTATCACTTATACCAGGAGGGTTAATATTATCAATGTTCTCTGTTTAAGAGGTACTAGGTAAGTAAATGTGTCACCAATACCGGGAGGGTTAATATTATCCATGTGTGCTGGTTAACCGGTACCGTTGTTAGTAAATGTTTGACCAATAATCGTTGGGTTTATCTAATCCATGTTCTATAGTCAACCGGTACTGTGTTAGTAAATGTGTCACCAATACGGGAGGATTTATCTTATCCATGCTCACTAGTTAACCGGTACCATGTTAATAAATGTATCCCCAATACCAGTAGGGTTTTTCTTAGCCATTTTCTCTGGTTAACCGGTACTTTGCTAGTTAATGTATCACCAATACCCGTATGGTTTATTTTAGACATATTATCTGGTTAACCGGTACTTTGCTAGTAGATGTATCACCATTACCCGTAGGTTTTATCTTAGCCATTTGTTCTTGTTATCCGGTAATTTGCTAGTTAATGTTTCAACAAATACCCGTAGGGTTTATCTTATCCGAGTTCTCTGGTTAACCTGTACTATGCTAGTAAATGTATCACATATACCCGTAGGATTTATATTATCCATGTTCTGTGGTTAACCGGTACTAGGTAAATACATGTTTAACAGTTATATAAGGGTGATAGTACACTTATTCATGTTTTCCGGTTGACCGGTACTAGGTTAGTAAATTTGTCACCAACACCGAGAGGCTTATGCTTATCCATGCTCTCTGGTTGACCGGTACTATGTAGGACATATATCACCAATACCGATCGGGTTATTCTTATCCATAATCTCTAGTTAGGTAGGACATATATCGCCAAAGCTGGAAGTGTTAATCTAATCAATGCTCTCTAGTTAACCGGTACTAGGTAGGACATATATCACTAATACTGAGAGGGTTTATCTGTTGAAAGCGACATTATGTTCAAGTATAACAAATCGAAATACGGTAAATAAAATTGCGTGAGTATTATCGGGATTGTATGACACGGTTAGCAAGCACTTAATACGTTTAAAACCCACTTACTTTGTCAAAGAATTCACTGTTACACATATTTGTAGTAGACATCTTAGTTATACATTATGTTTTAGTATGAAGTGTATGCCCTGTTTACATATTGGCACTAAACATCTTAGCTCTTCATTATGTTTTTACATATTTGTACTAGACATCTTAGCTATATATTATGTTTCTACATATGGATATTAGCCATCTTAGCTATACATTATGATTTTACATATTGACATAAGACACTTCAGCTATATATTATGTTTTTACATATTGGCACTAGACATCTTAAATATATATTATGTTTTAGTACGAAGTGCATGTCCAATTTGCATATTGGTACTAGACATCTTAGCTATATATTATGTTTTAGTACGAAGTGTATGCCAAGTTTACATATCTATCTTGAATGTTTTAGCTTTTTATTATATTAAAACGTAACAGAAGGAGATGTAAAAATGTAGCATATTAGATAACATTGTACATGTCTTTTATATCAAGGTTAACTACATGTAAATAAACACTTTAGATTTAAATATGACAAAATGTTATAAAATAGAATGCTGATAAAGGTAACTTTTATGAATAGATTGACTCTATATAGATTTAACTACATATCGTTAGATGAAAATGTAAATTCTGTCTTGAATGGTTGAACAATGTAATAAACCAGTCAACATCGTTCGTGTATCTCGTTTTGTCATCAGAAAACAAGAATAAGAAAACTTGTGGCTACATCTCAAGGGGATAAATATATATATATAGTTTATACAATAATCAAAATTTGCGAATGTTTTATCGAATGTCTAATGTCAAATTATATGTATGTGAATGTCTAACTAACATCTAATGCTCTGCCAACTTTACACACTATAAAAGTTCACTTGGTTCAACTTATATAGGTTCCACGTTCCTTTGACGCAACTGTTGTTATCGTATATCGTACTATTTTTGTTTGATTGTCGGTATCAAATCAAACAAAATCACGTGTGAGAAATGTTCCACATAGATAAACTGTTCCCTGAAATCAAACCGGATGATGTATGAAAAATGTTCGACATAGATAAACTGGTTCTCTGTAAACAATGCATAGTTTATTGAGGCACTCATGTGACCGGCATTTATTATTGAAGGTCATATATAATAATCTCAACATAATAGGTAGCAAAAACATACGAAACAAATAGCAGATATCAGAATAATAAGTGTTATCTTAATACCTCCGCCTTGGGCATTCATCAATGTTTAGAAAACTTTAAAAGTTGAGTTACGTTTGCCCTGTCTTTATGTGTGTATTCATGATTTAAAAGGAAACAAGAATGTTCCAAGGGTTCAGCATATGTAAGTACTGCATTCGCATTTTTGAAATTTATGTTTCACGCCAGTTGAATATGAATTATTATTCTTCTCCCAGTCAGACAATAGCAATTGATGCGCCTTCCAAGTAAATTAAAATTTGAAAACCACTTTGCTTTAATAAAATATACTTTAAATACTAAAGAACCAATAGCATGTATGAAACAAGCAATGGGAGAACATATTTGCGGACAGGTTTGATAATAGTTATAGCACCAGATCGTATTCATTCCCGTTAAGTTGTTGGATACCCTCTTAGATTCATTTCTAAATTGTGGGTTAGAACAGATTGTTTTCTAACACGATGTATTATAAATATTTAACAATGTCTCTCTATACGCTGACGTTATACAATTGCTTCATGTTAAATTCACAGACATATGACGATGAAAGATACACGTTTCAGTTTGTGGCTCATAGTGAATGCTCCCAATTGAGTTTACATATTTAATTTCCATTAGTAAGACCTAATATGAAAAATGCAAAGCCTCATCACGAGCACAGCATCTTTAATGGGTCTAACCTGTAGGTATGTGACTACCATGATAAAGGAATATGTTTCAAGCTGTCAGAACTGAGACCGCTGTTGTACACTATTCCTACTTTATCTTTTGGTGCAAAGTCAAATCTTCAACAATTTTAACATTCAATTCATCACATGAACATAATCAATACAGAAAGGTAAAAACTAACAATAGTGAAAACAAGTCTTTCCTTCAATTAAGCTTAGTGACATAGTTTTTGGGTTAAAAACAATGTCTAAAATATCCATTTTGCCAAATTTTCAACATGCTAACATTAAAAGAACAGCTGTCAGAGTGTTAACCAGATTTTCCTTTAAGTTGTACTTTGACCTTATGTTTGACCCGACTTGACCAATATTTGAACTTGGCCTAGATATCAATAAACATCAGGCGAACATTCTTACATAGTTTCAAGATGTTGAATCAAACCTTGAGGTCAAGCATGTTTACAAGAGTTTTCTCATTTTTTTTTCTTTTGAACTCATTGTTGTTTTTATCCAATATGACCTATATTTTAGTCTCGATTTTTTTACCAAAACACCAATTCTGACCAAATTTCAACTTCAATTTGGTCTAGTGACCTAGTTTCTGACCCACCATGACCCTTATTCTTACTAGGTCTAGATATTGTCAAGACAAACATTCTGACAAAGCTTCAAGCTGCTGAAGGTAAAGTATGATTTCTAGATTAACAAGATTTTCCTTTAATTTGGTGGAGTGACCTAGTTTATGACCCAACATGACCCAGTTTATGACTGAATATATTTAAACTTAGCCTAGATATCATCAAAATAGATATTTTGAAAACATTTCAACATGCTTAAGTTTGAAATAAGGCATCCTGAGTGTTTTAAATATGTTCCTTCAAATTGACATTGAAACCTAGTTTTTCACCTCACAGGACCCTGTCTATAACTTGGCCAATATTTGATAGAGATGATTCTCTGATAAACTTTCATTTATATTGGATGTTGTAAAATGTTGCCTGTAGATTGTTCACAAGGCAATAGTTGATGGCGTGTGACTGAAGGACATCAGACAAAACGTGATCATAAACAAGAGGGCCATGATGCCCCTATATCGCTTACCTGATTAAAAAGAACTTCAATAGTTTTCAAAGTTTTTACTCTATACATATAAGGAAAACAAGCAAGCCCCTGGTGGCCATGTTTTTCAACGGATCGGATTTATTTGAACAACCCTGGTAGAAAGTCACCCAACGAGCATTTGTACCAACTCATTTTTAAATCAAACAGGTCCTTTGGAAAAGAAGATTATAAAAGATTTTACAATGCACATATAAGGAAAACAAGAAGATTTTTAAAGATTTTACAATGCACATATAAGGAAAACAAGCCCCGACCCTGGCGGCCATGTTTTTCAATGGATTTGATTAATTTGAACATTTTGATAGAAGGTACCCCAAGGAACATTTGTGCCAAATTATCGTGCCAGTACTTTTTGACAAGAAGATTTTTAAAGATTTTACAATGTTTTTCAACGGATCGGAAATATTTCAACAATCTTGGTACAGGGTGCCCCAGGAACATTTGTGCAAAATTATTTTAAAATCGGGCCAGCACTTTTGGACAAAAAGATTTTTAAAGATTCAACAATGCACATTTAGGGAAAACAAGCTCCATGTTTTTAAACAGATCGGAAATATTTGAAAACTCTTGGTTAAGGGTGCCCCAAGGAAAATTTGTGCAAAATTATTTTCAAATCGGTCCAGCTTTTTTGGACAAGAATATTTGTAAAGATTTAAAAATGCACATATAAAGTTTTGATTGATTGGGGTTTAACGCCGTTTTTAACAATTTATCAGTCATATCACCAATAATCAACACAACAATCTTCCCAAGCAACTGGCTGCTTTTCCACATAGACTTAGCCCATTGGTGAAAGACGAATGACGCATGTCGCATTGACTTTTGTCAATCGTCGGAAAGAAAGTTGGCCGAGCCGGGAGTCGAACTCACAACCCCTGGATTGACAGTCCGCGTCGCTACCGACTGAGCTACCGGGGCTCGGCACATATAATGAAAACAAGCACCACGTTTTTAAACGGATCGTAAATACACCCTCTCGCAGCCATGTTTTTCAACGGATCTGAAATATTTGAATAATATTGGTAGAATGTGCCCAAAAGAACATTTGTGCAAGATAATGTTCAAATCGGGCCAATACTTTTGGACAAGAAGATTTTTAAAGATTTAACAATGCACATATAAGGAAAACAAGCTCTGCCCCTCCGGTGGCCATGTTTTTCAACGGATCGGAAATATTTGAACTATCTTAGTAAAGTGTGCCCCCAAGGAACATTTGTGCAAAGTAATTTTCAAATCGGGCCGATACTTTTGGACAAGAAGATTTTTAAAGTTTTAACAATGCACTAATAAGGAAAACAAGCTTCGCCCCCTGGCGGCCATTTTTTTTCAACGGATCGGAAATATTTGAGCAATCTTGGTAAAGGGTGCCCCAAGGAACATTCGTGCAAAATCATTTTCAAATCGGGCCAGTACTTTTGGACAAGAAAATTTTTCAAAGTTTTAACAATTCACATATAGTTTAAACAAGCTCCGCCCCCTGGAGGCTATGTTTTTCAACGGATTAGAAATATTTAAAGAATCCTATTAAAAGGTGCCCCAAGAAACATTTGTGCAAAATAATTTTCAAATCGGGCCAGTAGTTTTGGACAAGAAGATTTTTTAAAGGTTTAACAATACACATATAAGGAAAATAAGCTCCGCCACTGGCGGCCATGTCTTTCAACGGATCAAAAATATTTGAACAATCTTGGTAGAGGGTACCCAAAGGAACATTTGTGTAAAATAATTTTCAAATCGGGCCAGTACTTTTGGACAAGTAGATTTTTTAAGATTTGGCAATTTTCCCCTTCTCTGATGCCGCAGCAACCAAAGTTCTACTTGGAATTATTTCTTTGAACAACATTGAAAGAAGACCACCTAAGGACCATTCCTGTGAAGTTATTTTGAAATCTGTTCATTGGTTTAGTAGGAGAAGTCATTTGTAGAAAATTGTTAACAGACGCCGACGACGACGACGGACGCTGAGTGATCAGAAAAGCTCACCTTGCACTTCGTGCTTAGGTGAGCTAAAAACACAAACTATACAATTAAAAAACAGGACTTTCTTTATATATACTACATTTGATTAGATAAAACAAGCTTGATATGATTTTGATAAACTTATCCATTAAAAAAGATTACCTTGTATGAATCCATTAGTAATAAAGGTAATCAGCTGAAGTTCCTCTCCTGTCCTCCTCATAACGGCTGTAATTCCATCAGTAAATGGAGTTCTCTCAATATATTCCCTTGTTTGATGTTGATGCAGGAAGTTATATCCCACAGTCAAAGATGCATGCAATTTTCATTGTTTTGACAGACAGCAATGACCAACGGGTATAACACTAACTGCCTATATGAACTTCCTCTCCCATTATCACTATAACAGCTGTGATTCCATGATTGTACAGGTTGATCTCAATCCATTTACTGTTTTGATGTGTATGCAGGAAAGAATATAACCCCACAGTTAACGATGCATGATATGTTCATTGTATAGACAGGTACCAATGACCAAGGGGTATATCACTAACTGCTTATATGAATTTCCTCTCCAGTAATCGCCATCAGAACTGTTATTCCATGATTGTATGGGACGTTCTAAGTCCATTCTGTTTTAAAATAAAACTTGATGCAGAATATGATTGACTGCTGTTATAATAAATGACATCAGACAATAACTGCAAATAAAAAGGGTCTTTATATAAAATAAAATGATAAATTAAAGAATGGGATTACAAACACTATTTATACCTTTTTCTACTTTTTCCTTTTAAATAGCCTAATATTTAAACAAAAGGACCATGAGGGCCTATGCTCTACTGGGATAGTTCTGTTGTCATTTTCAATCCAGAGCATGTATGTATGGTGAAGTTCGGATATACGGAGGCTCTATTGTCTTCACACGCTGTATTATTGCAATTTTTACAATTTCAAGGGCCATAATCCAATCATGCAAGGTCACATCTTGCTGGTTTCGAAAGGAACCGAGCTTACAACAATATTTAATTACTATCTAAGTTTGGTGAAGATCAGATAGTAAATGGAGCCTCTTTTGTGTTCACAAGCTCTATTATAGCAAATTCAAGGGACATAATCCAGCCTTGCATGGGCGGATCTGTCTGGTTTGCATAAGAAACCAAGCTCTCATCAATATTTAATTACTATCTAAGTTTGGTGAAGATCCAATAGTAAATGAAGGCCCTATTGTTTTCACAAGCTGTATTATAGCAATTTTGACAATTTCAAGGGTCATAATCCAGTCTTGCATGGGCGGATCTGGCTGGTTAGCAAAAGGAACAGAGCTCTCATAGATATCTAACTACTGAATAAGTTTGATGGAGATACAATTAAAACTGAAGACTTTATCGCGTTCAAAAGCTGTATAATAGCAATTTTGACAACTTCAAGGGCCATAATCAAGTCTTGCAAGAGCGGATCTGGCTGGTTAGCGAAAAGAACCTCGCTCCCATGGATATCTACTATAAGTTTGATGGAGATACAATCAAAACTGAAGACTTGATTGCGTTCACAATCTGTATTATAGCAATTTTGACAACTTCAAGGGCCATAATCCAGTCATGCAAGGGCACATCTGGCTGGTTTTCGAAAGGAATCGAGCTCTCATCAATATTTAACTACTATCTAAGTTTTGTGAAGATCAAATAGTAAATGGAGCCTCTATTGTGTTCACAAGCTCTATTATAGCAATTTTGATAATTTCAAGGGCCATAATCCAGTCTTGCATGGGCGGATCTGACTGGTTTGCGAAAGGAACCGAGCTCTCATGGATATCTAACTACTGTATAAGTTTGATTGAGATACAAGTAAATTTGGTTCGAGTCCCGTGATGAGCGGGTCCTGACTTTGGGATTTTTCCACACAAACGGCGCGAGTACTGGTGAAGTCTCCAGGAAGCAGACCTCAAGCGTGATTAATCTAAGTCAAAGGCTTGTTTCGCAATCGATGTAAAATAAATAAGTTTAAACTAAATACAATTAAACCTGAGGATCATGAATAAGTGAACTGTCGCCGCGATATAACTGAAATAGTATTGAAAGCGGCGTAAAACCCCAATAAATAAAAAGTAGACAAGAATTGAAACAATAATACATGTATATACATGTATATTAGTTATGTCAAAAAGCCAAGCTTTGGGTTCTGCACCCAGTTTTGTTTTAGACCAATTGGTACCTCTGTGCAGTCTTAACTTGATTATTCCTTTAAACCAATGACTTTTAACTTATCCTTTTTACATCAATTGTGAAACAAGCTTTAATCTTGTTTTAATCACGCTCAGTACCAGTACTTCCTCAATTTGCGCGGAAAATCCCAATCATCACTGAATTCTGATTCAGATATTTGGGGCATTTTTTTTAGAATTTAGTAGATTTTGAGTAACTATGTTTTCAAAAAGCTGTCTGCTGCAGAGGCGTCAGAAAGCGTCTATATGAGGGAAAGGGTTAATTGACGTATGATTATTATAATTACTGATGAATTGTATCTATATAAAAAAAATATTTCTGTTAAATTAAATACACCAGAAGGTATGAAAGTTACATTTGTGTTTATCTTATGAAGATGACATTTGATCTTACAGTATATGATGTTTGACAACATTGTGATAAAAGGTCAAATTGTTGACAATATGCAACTATACTTCTGTAAATGCTTTAGAATTAAAATCAATTGTACATTTTCCAATTCTTAAGATTTAACTGTTTTGCCTGACGTTTTTATACTTACTTGAATGACGTTTAGCTGCAGTGGGATTCTTTTAAAGCATCGCATTGGTCCTGACGGCTTACATAATTCTCGACCCCAATTTCCTAAGAATAACCAACCCCAATGTAGACCCAAGTTTATATAGGTGTGAATGGATGATGGTTCTTTAATTGTATAATCACTACATTTAGATAATGATTAATGTAATAATTATGCATGTTTTAACGTCGTTATAAATTATCCTATATCATGGTTTTTAAAGAATTCTTAAGATTTGAAGAATTGTTTGATAGAGGACATTTCCTCCTTTTCTCACAATTTTCCTAATTCATTTATATCATTATACCTTAGCCAGAAGCCAACTTGTCATATACATATTCTCCTTTCTCACCAAATGTTTTCAAAGTCGTCTATAGCAGATTAAGTTTTTAGAACACATCAAGATCATTTAAATAATCAATCAACAGGTGATCAAGTATCAATAATCAGTTAAGCATCAAACCGCTTTTGTTTATGACACTTGTGTGTTAAACCATCCATTCACACCTATATAAACCGATAATGGGGTTGCCTAAAACTGGGGTCGAGATTTCTGGCTACCGTCCTGACATGCAATGTGCCTTGTTAAGATTCATTTTTGATTATCACATCCTTTATCACTTGTAAAAACATTTTTTTTAGAACACACAGCAAAAGGCATGCCCATATAAATCTCTCTCGGCCATGGATATGTCTCCAGTAAAGTCTTTTAGAAAACTTGTTAAAAAATCCTTTTTAGGACACCCGATATGTCTCTTGAATACACTGGGGACGAAACGTTCTTGGGTTCTTTTAGTATAAAAAGGTGTTAGTTTTAACTGATTAGCCATTAGTCTTAATTTTTCCGTCCACATTGCAAATGTGTTCAGCACTAAAAAATTAAGTGAATGCCATGCAGCAGAAACGTAAGATATTACGTCATTAATGTGTAAACAATCTGCACTCGAGAACTTCGAAGAACACTTCTAAAAATCGATTTACTTTCTTATGTGCTATTTTAGTGATATTTATGCATAGGGTCATATTTATTTCTTACATCATACAGTTAGCGCGGGAGTTCCGGATCACTAACGAATCAAATAGTGATAGCTTGAATAAAGGAATTGAGAATTTAAAAGAAACTTTTGTAGTTTAATGGCAAAATATCAGACCTTTCGTCTTATATTTGTTGTCTGTCACATGCATTGCCTATTTGAACATTTCTGGACTAATTTTATTTCCCTGGGTAATTCAGGGAGTTCTTTATCGAGTGAGAGTGTTTTGGATCACATGATTTGTTATTTATTAAAAATAGATTTCTGAAAAGTTGCAGTTGTAAAATGATTACATCTTATCAAGTGACATTAAACAAATTATAGAGTTAAGTTTATTTCTGATATCATCATTATTTCTGGCTAAGATACTTCAAAACAAAAACTATATGCAGTTTATGATAAATTTACAGAACATTGAAAAAGTAGATCATCGGCAGATCTATATTATGCCTACACATTGTTCATTACAAACAAGCTTTTCACATTTATTCAAGCAAGAAAACATTAGAAAGTAGTTTAACTGTGGAAATATATTTAAATATTGCAAAAGATACAATTTAAATTCGGTTCAGTGTGCACGTCACAGCAATTTTTATATGTTACGCATCAAAAGCTGGTTCAAAACTGACATGTATAATACCTGATGATGCATTAACATATTTTTTTCCAAATGATCTCCATCTTCCCAAAATTGTTTTCAAAATATTAAAGTAAGAAAGGATGAACACATTCATACAAGTTGTACCGATTTGTATTTTGTAGATAACTTTTATAATTGTCTTTGAATTGCAAACCACGTCTTTGGATAAACGGTGCATCTGTAAAATATCGCGGAGGTAGTTTTACGACTGCATGATTTCAGAAAAAACAACATCGATTTTGAAAAGAAGAAATCGATTTTCAATCGAAATTGATTGAATTTTCTAAATATATCAGGTATATGTATTTGCAAACATTTTTTCTATGCCGATTTTCTAGAAAACAATGTTCTGATCCGGAACTACCAGTGATCCGGAACTCACATACAGTACTAACTGTACAGGAGCAGTCCCTGTGATTCAACTCTGTTTCGGTGTATTTGGGCAGAGACATAAATACATGTCTCTGATTTGTATCACAGGGTGTATGTTCAACCAATTTTTGAATCAATCTTTGACCGTCCGAAGGAGTTTTTGGTATTGAGAGTGAAACAAATTTACAACGAAGAGCATCTTACGCTTAGATCAGACATTTATGCCATCGCCAGGAACATCCGTCAATTAATGCAAAACATTCAGATTTACAATACAGCTAGATTTTGTATCTTTCCCTACAAGAACGTCAAAATGAAATTGTCTGTGTTAATGTATGTTACGTAAACGAGAGAGATAAACATTCTTACCTAAAGCAAAATTCGTAGCCGATAGGTTGATTATCAGCCTTTACTGTAAATAAAAAAGTTGTTATCGTTATCTCGGGAACAAGCTTGATTTGGACGGATGTGACCTCGGCCGGATATGAATAAATGTCGGTCATGGTTCCCTGCTTCATCCTATGTCATTTCATTTGGCTTTCATGAGCGAGGCCTTAGTAAGTTTGCACCCAATTTTTTTTCATACTGAATATACAAAATTTCCACTTATTAAGGTTAAACCTCATAACGAGCTGTGCTCGTTATAATGGCAATGCAACAAGACTTAACGGAGATTCGACACGATCCGTTTATGAAAGTCAATAACGACAATCTATTGAGACCCTAGTCTTAATGAGCAATTTCTTCTTTTGTTGCATTCTTCTCAACTCTTCAATAATAATATTTATACTAATCTTCCATTATCTTTGCTCAGGTCTTTTTTTAAAATTTCCCACATACAACCAATCCCCAGCGGAAGAGTTTGAAGACATATATGTAATACCATTGAAAATATTTATAAATGAAAGTTAATTGATTGGCAGTTTAAACATTGTGGCAAATATGAAACTTGCTCATATTATGAGCTATTCCTTGTTTGTCACAATTCTTTATAGATATGTCTGCTGCGGACAAGTTTACAAGTTGGAGAGGTTTATACATTCTAAAAATGGCTAAGCAGTTCTCAGTTGATTGATAATAACAACGTCAGAAACTTAAGATGATCACCTTGTTGGAAAGCTCCACGTTAAAAGAATCGGCTCACTGAGGTTGTAAAAAGTAAAAACGAGGGTTCTCCCTGGCTCATTTTTCCTTTGCGCCAACACTTTCGTCAAATTCAAAATGTTGGTGCCATTTTTAAGACATTGGAGCCAAACTGGAACCAGACCATTTTTTCTTAAAAACCTAAGTTATGTGTACTTTGGGAAATACTGGTGCACATGTATTATGCTATCTTCTCTAGTCATGTGTTATAATCTATCCAACATCAAATTGATCAAAAAGATTGGCTTGGCCATGATTCATTAGATTCCCATATGGAATGAATCATGTTCTCAAACCATATGAATTGTGGTAGCAGGAATAATTTCTGATATTGAGTCTGTCTGTCAGTGCTTTCATTCTAAACACCAGTAAATAAACTATTATGTAGTGAGTTGTATTATCAACACACATTTATTGCATTAAACTTTTACAATGATTATTTTTAAACAAATAAGAATGAGTGTAGGTAATACTTTCTTGAATAACATTTCCGATTTTCAGAAAGAAGAAAATGCACGAAAACCCATTACAATATGTATTTTCTACTTCACTCTTCATTATTTTGTTATCTTCTTAAAAAGAAATTAATTAAAATGGACAAAAATGTAATTTAGTTTTATAGGTAAGTATTTTTTGACAGCTGACTGTAAATTTGATAGATCTTTATGGTAAAAAATCGGCATTTAAAAAAGAATTTCCTATGGATTCGTGTAAACAAAAACACAATTTTTGAACAGTTAAATTAAAAAAGTGACATTCTTTCATCATATCCTAGATTTTCATTAGGTTTATTGAAATTATTTTCCACTAAACTGCTTGAACTGTAAAATTGTATTGATTGGCTTGAAGGCGTGATCGAGTGTCATATTTGGGAAGGGGTACGCATTCTCGATAGTGATTGGCCTAAATCTCGAAGTTTAACGGTCACGTGGTGACCTACTCTTATCTATCGCTTGCAGCGTTGGTGGTTTGATAACGGCTTGTGTATAGTACTGGTAGTGCCCCTTTATCTCTGTCAACAGCAATAAATGTGTAATTAAACCCTTATTCCTTCAATGTATACTTTGTTTTTAACTTAAATCAAATTAAAGTCGTAGTACTAAAAGTTGATGTAAATAGGTTGGCGCCATCAATTTGCGCCAAATGTTATTTTCTTGCGACACTTTTATAATTCTTTTGCGAAGCCTAGCTCAGTTTGGTTAAATTTAAAGACAGACATTGTGATGAATTATATAAGAAAAACAGGTTATTGAAATAGTATTTGGCTTTCGCTGTTTTTAATAGTCTAATAAGATGCATTCAAATAATTGATTTCGTTTGCCTCATGATTAAGTATATCAACCGCCTTTTCAAAAAGACTGTTGGCACTTTGTCTAGATAGCATGACAAGCAGAGAAGATATACAAAGATATACACACAAAAAAAGATATACAAAGATATACAAAAATATACAAAAATATACAAAAATATACAAAAATATACATATAAGTTTGTCAAAAATTAACATTTTGTCCCACATGCAGCGGAACCTGTTAAAGTATGTTCTATAAAATAACTTGTTATTTATTAATATGCTGAATAACATATAATGTTATTGTATGTTGTTTAATTCAGGAATCTGGAGCAAACAGCTTTAAAAACATCTGTGGGCAACGTTTTTTAACAAATGATATACTCGATATTGTATGTCTGTTGTTCACCGACGACGTTGCTTGTGGTGCAGATACAGTTAACAATCTTCAGTAACAACTTCAGATTTTTGTTTACAGTCAGAAATTACCGTTAACTTAAAGACGACGGAAATAACAAACAATGTCATATGTATATGTCTGAGCGTACACATTCGTCAACTTTATGGTTTATGAGGGATAATTATAAAGTGTCAAATACATCATTGACAGTGTTATTAATTAAGATATGGTGCCTCAATGCCTTACAGCTATTCTGTTTTTTTAATATTCACTGAATATGAACTGCCTGTGAGAGTAGTGTTAAATAGTGTGCCTAGGGTGTTGGAAGTTGATAATCTTAATTTAGAACTAAACATTAGTTAAATCACTTGTTTGTGTAAGATAAAATTCAAAGTTACTTCCACATATTTTAACATGATTTAAGTTTGTAATCCTGTACCGACAACCCAGTACATATTTTTTTTCAGTTTGAAGTCCGCAATGGAGGTATCTGGAAAAAGAGCAGCTTATAGTGAGGACTGGGATACGGGTATTCCCTGCGATCCTTGCCTGATAGATAATGTAAGTGAAAATGCCCAATTTTATTGCACAAATTGTGACGAATTTCTATGTGACACGTGTGCAAGAAATCACAGAAAATCAAAAGCCTCCAGACAGCATCAACTTCTTGATAGAGACGAAATGCCAAGAAAGAAAATACAAAATGTTCATGACAAATTCTGTGCTACCCATGATGGAAAATTAATAGATTATTTCTGCAATATGCATGAAACATTTTGCTGTTCTGTGTGCGTAACTTTAGATCATGTCCAGTGTGGTGTCAAGTACATTGACGATTTGGCAAAGGGTTTCAGCTCCAGTCAAGAATATAAATCATTATTAAAACAGATAAAGGACACTGAAAAACAAATCGCAGAATATCAAAACAAAACGCAAAAAGACTCAATTGATGTAACTAATTGTTTTGAACGATTAACATCTGATATTCAGCTATTTAGAAGTGAAATAAATTCCAAAATGGATGCATTAGAACATGAACTAATGCAGGATGCTATGAAAATAAAAACGGACGATTTGAAAGCTATTGAATCTGTGGCCATGCTATACGACGAATTTCAAGGAGACCTGTCCGACATATCTTCCACTCTAGGACTTCTTGAACACTGCAAACAAAACCAACGGCTATTTATTGCTGCCATGAAAGCTCGAACTCAGGTCAAAGACTATGATGACACAACACAGAAAATGTCTCAAGAAAACATTGTGAAACGGTATGCTTTTGCACGCAATGACGACATACTGAACACACTCAATTTGCGGCGTAATTTTGGATCGTTGGAGATGAAAAATGAAGGAGAAAGACCAATGGCTATACAAGGACAGGAACAGAAAGGATTGATGAAGGAAGACAATCCTTCCATTGGTAAGTTAGACATAATAAGAAAAGAGGCAAAAAAGGAAGAACATGCAACACAAAATGAAGAGAAACCAATGCCGGAAGACAACTTTAGATCAACAAAAGGCAAATTCATGAAGGACATTATAATGAAACACAAAAAAGACACAACAAGAGTTTTGATAACAGGAAGTGTGTTAATGTCGAGTGACCTTTTAGCTGTAGCAGACTATGCTAACTACTCTATTAAAGTCGTTGACTTACGATCAAACACCATTACCTGTTACATTCAACTTGACGATGAACCATGGGATATAACATACATGGATCCAGAAACTCTGGTGGTGACCTGTGACACATACCTAGTGTTTCTACGTTATGAAAGAAAATCATTGTTTCTACGTTCTGATAAAAAATTATCAGTTGTAAAAAAGGTATCGATGGAGTCAGGTTGTTTGGGAATTGCATATAGAAAAGGCAAATTATTTGTAACGTCTGATGGGAATTATCCGTCGGTGAAAATCCTAAATTATGAGGGAAAACTTCTTCAAACGTTCAAACACAATGATCAAGGACAGAACCTGTTTAGTAGTCCAAGGTACATTACAGTGAATAGTGACGGGGATATGCTGTATGTTTCAAACAGGAATAAGGGCACTGTAACTAGTTTGAGTATGGACGGTAAAGAGTGTAATATATATAAACATGAAAGCCTGATAGCACCATTAGGTCTGACTCTGGGTGATGATGATAGTATTTATGTGGCGGGGTGCCAGTCAAACAATATATATCAGATAACACCGAAGTGTACACCCGTACGTATTGTATTAGAGGGGAAAGATGGGTTAACAGGTCCACAGACAGTGTTATACAACAACATAGACAAAACACTCTATGTCAGTAGTTATTCTATGACAGGTGACTGGCTGAGTGTCTACAATCTTAAGTAAACATACATAATAGTATTATCATTTCCGATAATTATTGTATATGTGTATCCGGATACTAGTAACACAAGATACATCAGATAACACCAAAGTGTCAACCCGTTCGTAATGTATTAGAGAGGAAACAGGTCCACGGACAGTGTTATATAACAACATAGACAAAACACTGAATGTCAGTAATGATCTTGAAATATTTGACTCTTTCTGTGCTAACAAACTAAAGTAAACATACATTGTAGGTCTTATAATGGCTGATTAATATGTTATATTCTTAGCGGTATACGGGTCACACGGATTGTATCAGTGTTTACACATATATAGGATAGGTGTTACATGTATGTAACGGCACAGACAATACACTATATATCCATAGTATTTCTTTATCATATGACCGTTTCAGTTTCTACATTCTTGAGTAAACGGACACATTATGTTTTATCAGAGTATTCATCGGTATAGTATCTCACTTATCTAATAATTAACCTTTTCTCAGATATAGAAGCCATTTGGTGCATCTGCAGAAAAAACTGTTTAACAATTTTGTGACAAAAGAATCAATAATTGCTGATTTATGAGTTATTTCTTCTCTTGCCTCAATAATTTCATTTTTTTTTAAAAAATTGCAATTAAAGAGATTTCAATATTGTTGCATGTGTTCATTCAAAGTCGTCTGCTCCAAATGTGTTGCATGGGAGAAAGGGTTAAACAAATATTGTGGCCTTTAATGTGCAATTTCTCAATGATTATTGTTAGTATCCACGCTTTCGATTGTCTGTGTTAAAATAAGGAATTGAAACATGAGCAATACAACTTATGTTAAGCTCTGTTTAACCCTTTCCCAAATAAACAAATCTGACGAAGATTTTGAAATCATTTTCTAAAAAAATATGGAAGATCTTTGTAAATGAAAGTGTAATTATCAAATATAGTTAAAACACTTTGTGAGAGGAAATCGCTCATCCTGATTAATGTCTATTTTTTTACAATCAAAACTTCGTCCATGCAGAGGCGTCAGATAACGAAGCTAAACATAAAGTGTTGATTTATTGATTGTATGGCGTTTAACTCCACTTCCAACAATTCTTCAGTAACATCACAGCGTTTCCTGTGAAAGTCTAACCAAAATGAGTCATCTATTTGTTCCATTATTTGACTGCACACGACACTTTGAATGTGTCGAATTCATTTTGTATGATACAATCTACTACTCACATGGCATGATAGGTATAATATGGCAACTTTAATACTTACATATCCTTTTGAATAATTATAAAACTAGTATATATTTGTCCCGATTTCGTTTTAAAACCTTTTTCTAGCTCGAAAACTTTTCTTATGATTTTCTCTTAACAATACCACTGTTGTCATGTGGTTTTCGTGTAAATCATTGACATTTGATGTCTTTGTTAATAGATTTTTCAAGCTTTTCGCTTTGATAAATCAAGACAAAAATATTGAACCTATCAGTCATTAGGTCAGAGACAGGTCAGACGGGGTGCAGATTTAAGTTTGTTTACGTATTATACGTACGTACGTTTGTATATAGATATATCAACTTTGAATAAAATGTAGTGGATACCTATGTTTATTGTTTACGGGAATGCTCCTTAATTTCATAACGGATGTTAGACTAGTACTCAAAGCGAGTGTTTATACAATGACTAACGTACTTTGTTCCGTACTATCCGATCATCCGTCAGCACAACGTACACATACAATTACGTACGTGGTTCCGTACTATCCGAGAATCTGTCAGCACAACTAACACAGAGACTGACGTACTTGGTTCTGTACTATCCGAGCATCCGTCAGCACAACTAACACATAGACTGATGTACTTGGTTCCGTACTATCCGGGAATTTGTCAGCACAACTAACACAGAAACTAACGTACTTTGTTCCTTACTATCCGAGCATCCGTCAACACAACGTACACAGACACTTACGTACTTTGTTCCGTACTATCCGAGTATCCGTCAGCACAACTTACACAAACACATGCGGACTTGGTTTCGTAATATCCGAACATCCGTCAACACAGTGTAAACAGACACTAACGTAATTGGTTCCGTATTATCCGAGCATCCGTTAGCACAACTTACACAGACACTTACGTACTTTGTTCCGTACTATCCGAGCATCCATCAACACAACGTACACAGACACTTACGTACTTTGTTCCGTACTATGCGAGCATCCATCAGCACAACTTACACAGACACTTACGTACTTTTTACCGTACTATCCGATCATCCGTCAACACAACTTACACAGACACTTACGTACTTTGTTACCTACTATCCGAGCATCCGTCATCACAACTTACACAGACACTTACGTACTTTGTTCCGTACTATCCGAGCGTCCGTCATCACAAATTACACAGACACTCACGTACTTTGTTCCGGACTATCCGAGTATCCGTCATCTAAACTTACACAGAGATTGACGTACTTTGTTCCGTACTATCCGAGCATCCGTCAGCACAACTTACACAGACACATACGTACTTGGTTCTGTAATATCCAAGCATTCGTCAACACAACGTACACAGACCCTAACGTATTTTTTTCCGTACTATCCGAGCATCCGTCAACACAACGTACACAGACACTTACGTACTTTGTTCCGTACTATCCGAGCATCCGTCATCACAACTTACACAGACACTTACGTACTTTGTTACCTACTATCTGAGCATCCGTCATCACAACTTACACAGACACATACGTACTTGGTTCTGTAATATCCAAGCATCCGTCAACGCAACGTACACAGACCCTAACGTAATTTTTTCCGTACTATCCGAGCATCCGTCAACACAACGTACACCGACACTTACGTACTTTGTTCCGCACTATCCGAGCATCTGTCAGCACAACTTACACAGACACTTACGTACTATGTTCCGTACTATCCAAGCATCCGTCAGGACAACTTAAACAAACACTTACGTACTTTGTTCCGTACTATCCAAGCATCCGTCAGCACAACTTACACAGACACTCACTTACTTTGTTTCGTACTATCCGAGCATCTGTCAGTACAACTTACACAGACAATTACGTACTTGGTTCCGTACTATCCGAGCATCTGTCAGCACAACTTACACAGACACTTACGTACTTTACAATTATTAGGCCGGATAGTTATGTGATAAACAGTCTATATATAGGAAGATTGACCGTAATGTGATAACTAGTGTATATGAGGATGGACCATTATGTGGGATGAATGTTGTTGCAGTATTGGTGCGAGAAAGACCCCTTGAAAGGTGAAGTGGTTACTGTGGGATAACAAAAGTGCTATTGAAAACGACGTAGAATTATATGTGATGCTCTTTTGTAAATACACTGTCCCTTAATTGTGTTAATTATGTTATTATGTATGTTGTCACATTTTGTTAAGGTTTGTGAGTATACATATCAATGCTTTACATATCTTAATTATTACACACTTTCGAGAACATTGTGAGCATATGTGATAAAGTATTTCACTCTTTCGTTGCCGTATTTCTAAATCGGACTCTTCCATCTTATAATTCTATTTTTCATTTGACATCGCTTATATTTTGAGAAAGAGTTGAAGTATTAATGGCGAAGTGCATATGAAAATCAGTCCGTATATAAATATACGGGCATTTTTCGCATGTGACATACAACTCATCTAAGCGCGACGAGGGGGTTAAACGATACAATTTGTGGGTTAAATGTGTATGTAATTCTCTTTTGTTAATCCACAATCTCTTATTAGGTTAATATGTTTGTATTTGCAATACAACAAGTATGTTATAATACAATAAAGTATATGAAATTACTACTAATTAGAACTGTTATAAGAGACGAATGCTGTGAGGAGTAGAGGTGCGAGAAAGTACCAATCAACACTAGTTACGACCAAAATCGTATAACCAACTTTTATCCAGAAAGACCTGGGGTACCAGTTTATTTAATTAACAAACCGAAACAGTTTGTCATCTGAGGCGACTATAATTATTACAGTTACATCACATAATCAGCACACTTATATGCAAACTGAACAATGAAAAATGAATACTATAAAATATATTGAAAATGGTTGTAGAGCGTCCGCCTCGTGATCGCGTTACCAAACACCTTAAAAGGGATTGCAGTAGTCTCCCTTCATGGCGTTCGAGGTTTCGGGGATAGCATCACGACGAATGCGCTGTTGACAGTATAAACGTATCAGTAGTACTCGTTAAATGCTTAGTCAGCGCCTTAAAATGATATACTGTAATGAGCGCCTTGAAATGATATACTGTTGTAAGCGCCTTGAAATCATATAATGTTGCAAGCGCCTTGAAATGATATACTATTGTAAGAGCCTTGAACTGACATACTGTTGTAAGCGCCTTGGACTGATATACTGTTGTAAGCGACTTGGAATGATATACTGTTGTGATCGCCTTGAAAAGGTATACTGTTGTACGTGCCTTGCAATATACTGTTGTGAGCGGTTTGAACTAATATACAACAATATATCATTTCAAGGCGCTTACGACAGTTTATAATTTCACTGATATACTGTTGTTAGCACCTTGAAATAATAAACTATTGTAAGCACCTTGAAATGATATACTGTTGTAAGTGCCTTGAAATTATATACTGTTGTAAGCGCCTTGAAATGATATACTGTTGTAAGCGCCTTGAAATGATATACTGTTGTAAGCGCATTGAAATGATATACTGTTGTAAACGCCTTGATACGATATACTGTTGTAAGAGGCGTCAAACGCCAAATAAGCAAACATAATTCTATTCGAATTCGTGCATTATAATAAAGTCTCGCAATAAAAGTACACATATTGCTGAGTGTCATGATAAGCGTATACATCTCTCCTACAACAAATATGTACGTAACATTGCAACTCTTTCAAGTCTCTTCATATATAAGAGGCGCTCTACGAAAATCAATCATAAGTCATTTGCGACCAGTTCGGATCCATATCAGCCAACGAATATGCGTTACCTGATCTGGCTCTGCACTGTTCTTCAATTAGTAAAGCAGTATTCATTTTAGCTCGACTTTTGAAAAAACGAGAGCTATTGTCATGACCCTGGCGTGGTCGTCGGCGTGGTCGTTCGGTGGCGGCGGCGGCAATATCGTCCGGTTAAGGTTTTTTGTTAAGCTCAGCTTTTTGTCTGTTTTCTATCTTCTATCAGTCAAGAGTCTGTGCCGTACGCGGTGCTCTTGTGATATTTAGCACGAATTTGACGGCATGCGTTGTTTCTCATGTTTGATAATTACTTAAAGGTATGTTTTCCCGGAGCACTTGATAAACATTTATTACATGAGTCTTTACTTTTCGTATCTAATAATAACTTATTACACACTTGTGAATGATGGCTGAACGAACACTAATTTCATTTTTGCAGTCGATATGTTTTTGATATTCAAAGATCATTATGGCTTACCTGAAAATATAATATAAATGTTACAAAAAAGTATCAGAGGAAACTGTAAAGGGTTTTTATTTTCATGAATATGAGGGTCATAGTTTTCAAAAACCCACTTTGAAGCACAATTGATAGAAGAACTTGTGGCTTGTGAAGGCCCAATTGATAGAGCAACTTGTGGCGCGGAAAACCTCCATTGACAGTGGAACTTGTGGCATGGAAGGCACTCATTAATATGGGTACTTGTGACCATGATAACACTAACAAATTGTTGAAAAGGGGCAACACATTAACCAATTGTGACATCTGATGTTTCTTATTCCGCACCGTCTAGTTGTTTATGTAACATGAAAGCTTTTCGGGACCAACTTAACAATCAGCTAACCAGATATGTGTTCATCATTGATAAGTGAACTCGTCGCCATGATATAACTAAAACACTATTTAGAATGGCGTAATAAAACTACAAATCATACATTTTAACCTCCTATGTATATCATCATTCGGCGTCCAGTCGTTCATGTAACATGAAAGCTTTTTGGGACCAACTTTATAAGCAACTAACCACAAACATTTCATTGAAAGGTGAACTTGTCGTATTGATATATCTACAAGACTATTATTAACGGTGAACTTAAGTAACCTGTTATATGTCGAGTCTCTCACCGTCTAGTGGTTCATGAATCCTGAAAGTCTTGTGGGACCAGATTTAGCAATTAACAAACAAAAAGAGAAAGGATCGAACACGAGAGGTTTTGTTTTCGATATTCAAACATGAAAATATATATGACATTGAAAGGAATTTGATGTAAATATTATAATAACATTGCGCTTCATGATTTTAAAACCCAATCAGTATTTACCCTTTCCTACATACACATTAATTTTGAAGCTTCTACAGAAGATGATTTCTGTAAACAAAAGTGACTAAAGGAGGAATTGTTAATGATGAGCGCAGTCTACTTTAACCAAACCATTTCAACTTTTGTTACAATATTAGTACGTTCATTTATAGAGAGCGTTAGTATGAGTGCTAATCTGTTTTTCAAATCCCCCTGCTGCAGATATGTTATAAAAGGGATATAATTAGGTACAATCCAATCACTGATAACATTTACCTCACTGTAGATATGTTATAAAAGGGATAGGGTTAGGTACAATCCAATAACTGATAACATTTACCTCACTGGAGATATGTTATAAAAGGGAAAGGCTTAGGTACAATCCGATCACTGTTAACATTTACCTCACTGCAGATATGTTATAAAAGGCAGAGAGTTAGGTACAATCCGATCACTGATAACATTTACCTCACTGCAGATATGTTATAAAAGGGAAAGGCTTAGGTACAATCCGATCACTTATAACATTTACCTCACTGCAGATATGTTATAAAAGGGAAAGGGTTAGGTACAATCCGATCACTGATAACATTTACCTCACTGCAGATATGTTATAAAAGGGAAAGGCTTAGGTACAATCCGATCACTGATAACATTTACCTCACTGCAGATATGTTATAAAAGGGAAAGGCTTAGGTACGATCCGATTACTGATAACATTTACCTCACTGCAGATATGTTATAAAAGGGAAAGAGTTAGGTACAATCCGATCACTGATAACATTTACCTCACTGCATATATGTTATACAAGGGAGAGGGTTAGGTACATCCAATCACTGATTACATATACCTCACTCACTTCAGATATGTTATTAAAGGGATAGGGTAAGGTAAAATCCGATCACTGATAACATTTACCTCACTGCAGATATGTTATAAAAGGGAAAGAGTTAGGTACAATCCGATCACTGATAACATTTACCTCACTGCATATATGTTATAAAAGGGAGAGGGTTAGGTACATCCAATCACTGATAACATATACCTCACTCACTTCAGATATGTTATAAAAGGGATAGGGTAAGGTACAATCCGATCACTGATAACAGTAACCTCACTGCAGATATGTTATAAAAGGAATGTGTTAAGTACAATCCGATCACTGATAACATTTACCTCAGTGAAGATATGTTATTAAAGGGATAGAGTAAGGTACAATCCGATCACTGATACATTTACCTCACTGCAAATACGTTATAAAAGGGAAAGGGTTAGGTACAATCCGATCACTGATAACATTTACCTCACTGCATATATGTTATACAAAGAATACGGTAAGGTACAATCCGATCACTGATAACAGTTACCTCACTGGAGAGATGTTATAAAAGGGATAGGGTAAGGTACAATCCGATCACTGATAACAGTAACCTCACTGCAGATAGGTTATGAAAAGGTAAGGGTTAGGTACAATCCGATCACTGAAAACATTTACCTCACTGCAGATATGTTATGAAAGGTATAGGGTTAGGTACAATCCATTCACTGATAACATTTACCTCATTGAAGATATGTTATAAAAGGGATAGGGTAAGGTACAATCCGATCACTGATAACAGTAACCTCACTGCAGATATGTTATAAAAGGAATGTGTTAAGTACAATCCGATCACTGATAACATTTACCTCAGTGAAGATATGTCATTAAAGGGATAGAGTAAGGTACAATCCGATCACTGATTACATTTACCTCACTGCAGATACTTTATAAACGGGAAAGGGTTAGGTACAATCCGATCACTGATAATATTTACCTCACTCACTGCAGATTTGTTATAAAAGGTATAGGGTTAGGTACAATCCGATCACTAATAACATTTACCTCACTCACTGTAGATATGTTATAAAAGGGATACGGTTAGGTACAATCCGATCACTGATATAAAATAGGGTTAGGTACAATCCGATCACTGATATCAAATAGGGTTAGGTACAATCCGATCACTGATAACATTTACATCACTGCAGATATGTTATAAAAGTGAAAGGGTTAGGTATAATCCGAACACTGATAACATTTACCTCACTGCAGATATGTTATAAAAGGGACAGGGTTAGGTACAATCCTATCACTGATACATTTACTTCACTGCATATATGTTATAAAAGGAATAGGGTTAGGTACAATCCGTCACTAATAACATTTACCTCACTCACTGCAGATATGTTATAAAAGGGATAGGGTTAGGTACAATCTCCGATCACTGATATCAAATATGGTTAGGTACAATCCTATCACTGATATATTTACTTCACTGCATATATGTTATAAAAGGGATAGGGTTAGGTACAATCCGTCACTAATAACATTTACCTCACTCACTGCAGATATGTTATAAAAGGGATAGGGTCAGGTACAATCTCCGATCACTGATATCAAATAGGGTTAGGTACAATACGATCACTGTTTTCAACTTTTTGTTGGCGACTTTGGTTAACATCCGTTATAATCGCTTCGATTGAAATAATCTGGTTCAATTGCTTCGCAATTCAACCCGACTAAAACAGAGAGATCCCGATTGCACGTACTTATTGATAAACACAATCCTCAATATGCTGTTCATCAAGTCGTCTGATTAGAAACCACCAAATCATATTTTTACATCATCGCATTTAAGGAGCCGACTTTTTTTACTGAGTTTAAAAGATGGATAAACATGAGAAATAACACATAGAAGTAATTCATGAATGTCCTGTATTTTTTTGAAAATTCATCGTTTGCAGAGACGTCAAAAGCCGCATTTATCATTGAATGGATTAACTCAACTTTGAATTAAACAATTCCAACTGTTTATACAGAATAAACGAGTCTTTCATATGATATTTATAGTTTTTTGAGCATTTGAAAGAAATGTTTATTAACATGAACATTAAAGACGCTTTCAAACCTTTCAAAGATTAAACAAATATACACCAGACGACTTAGAAAGCATACACATCGAACATCTCTAGTAATGAAAGTATAATGACTGACTACAGTTGAACAATGTATTACAAAAGGAAAAATGCTCATTATATGTCTCGGTGGTGTAATGGTAGCGTGTCCTCTTCGATTCCGAAATTCGACAAATAGAATACTTTAAAATGGTATTAATGGCGCTTAGGCTGACGGGGATAGCATAACTACTGACTTGCCAGTTTAAGGCAACATCAACAAGTAGCACAAGTAGCTCATCCAGGAAACGCAATGATATAACTGAAATGATTTTGGAATATTCGTCAGATTATTTTTATTTTTATGAGATTAACTTAATTTATGAATAAACATTTTAAAGATTTGCCAGTCGATATATCAAGGTTGATCCTATATTATAGAAGGTATTGGAAAATAAACCGTCTCTTAACAAACTCTCAACGTATTAACTATTTGCATACTAGCAGCGGTTGACACATAATCTATTTATAAAAATATGGTGAAATACCGAGTCTAAAAATAGATCGTGGTGTCAGGACATGCGCATCTGTCATTTGAACTCTGGACGTTCTCGAGGTAAGACGTTACATTTATTGCTTTACCATACATGTTTGACTGCGTGCTTCGGCTCGACTATACGACATATTAAAGGGATATATCGTGTTGTATGGATGTCTCGTGTCAGGTTTCCCGAAACAATGTAGCAAAGGTTAGGTCGAATTTCCCCGCCATTATTTTCGAGGGTTCCAACAACATACCCGTTATAATCTATTGGTAGAAGGCTAGAGAAAAATCGTTGGTGGTCTCGCCCAAAGGGTGCTACTGAAACACTTGCTCCATGGTTAAAGCTTTCTAAATATAGACCCATGATGTCATTCTAAATATAGAACATTCAAAAATGGACATGCGCAGTCATTGTATAACTACACAATGGCGTCCTCACTCGTGTGTCAATCCTTATATGCAAATGAGATACTATAAATAGTAACTAGGTCAACAAAATGGCCGCCGATTACGTCATCTTTGTTTGTAACCAAACCGGCGCCTATACTACTCACTTTAGTTTATGCATGTTAGTTCATACGGCTGGCGAGGTAGCCTAGTACTGGGTTGTTTTCCCAGGGTATATAAATAATTAAGCAGTTTAGTGTATGCATGTTGTTTCATACGTCTGGCGAGGTAGCCTAATACTGGGTTGTTTCACCAGGGTATATGAACAAGTAAGCAGTTTAGTTTATGTATGTTATTTCATACGTCTCCAGGGTATATGAATAATGTAGCCTAGTACTGGGTTGTTTCCCCGGGGTATATGAATAAGGTAGCCTAGTACTAGGTTGTTTCCCCAGGTTATAAGAATAAAGTAGCCTAGTCATGGGTTGTTTCCCCAGGGTATATGAATAAGTAAGCTATTGCCCTGATATAACTGAATGTTTGTTGAAAATGACAGAAAACCTCAAAAATATGCACAAACCGTGAAACAGATTATTTTATCAAATTTCACAATGAAAGGTGGCAGTACTTTAATTTGTATGATGTAATCACCTTTTCCCACATACAACAAATCTGCAGCAAACGACTTGTTTGTGACAAAAGGAGAAACTGGGTTAACGGCTCTTGCAACAGTTATTAAATATCCTAGGTGAATAGCAGTTATTCTATTCTGTATTCTAATATCGGTCGTATACATCAGACTTTAAGACTTCTGTTATCCCCGCAACACTAAGCAACACAGGAGGAAGCCATTACTACCATGTTTAAATGCATTTTCATGACCAGACCAGGGATCGCACACTGGTCTTCCGAGACAGGCGGTCTTACAACTAAACCACGGAGTCAGTGTTATTTGCGGTGACTATGATAATGTTTTGTAGACGTACACGAGATAACTTTTGGTTTATAATCTATTTCGACAGGCTTAAGTTATTTCCCTTGAACTGTGCAATTGTTCATGTTATGATGTCTTCATCAAATAACAGTGTACAACGCACTGCCTCAGTAATATTGTGAAGATAATTTGACCGGGGACTCTAAATACATCATTCGGTCGAAAACAGGTAGACACGGTTCTTTCGTGAATGGTTGATATTTGGATTAACTCGAGAGATTGATTTGGGTTTAACTCCATTTTCAACTATGTTTCAGTCATATCACGGCGGTCAGTTCACATACTCATGTGTTTCCTGACTTTCTCACCCCAGCACTCCATACAACATACTTTCCAAGCAACGGGCTCCCCTTCAACATCTGATGTTAGCCCATTGGTGAAATACGAAGGACTATTGTCGCAATGAGATTTATCAGATGTCGCTAAGCTTGTATTCGAACTCATAATTCCTGATCTAACGACAGAGCTTCCGGGCTATGCTATTTAAAGAGACTTTTGGGTAATATCGACATACACGACGGTCCCGAGTCTACAGAGCAGAATGATGTCCATATATAACGCAGTTTTCAACAGTACATGTACTTCAGTTATATCGATTGATTGTGGTTTAACGCCGTTTTCAACAATTGTTCAGTCATATCAAGGCGGCCAGTTCACATATTCATGTGTTTCCTTGCTTTCTCACACAAATAATCTACACAACAATCCATCTAAGCAACTGGCTGTTTTTTTCACATAATCTGTTAGCCCATTGGTGGAAGACGAATGACGTTTGTCACAATGACTTTTGCCAACGACGGAAATAATGTTGGCCGAGCTGAGGTTTGAACTCGCAACCCCTGTATTGAAAGCCCGCATCGCTACCGACAATCCTGGGGTTTTCAGTTATATCGAAAACGTTTTTAAAATAATTAATGAGAAATGTGAGATTCGAACTTAATATTATTATTGTGAAATGTTTAGAGTCATGTTTCATGTATGCACAGGCTCACCCAAGTTTTCACTATACATGGGCAAACAAGTTCCATATCAGCTGGCTCGGCTCATTTTCTATACGGAATCCGCCGTGACCGATTTGTAACCTGGCGTCACAGGTTCACCCAAGTCTCACTATACAGGGAGAAACAAATTCCATATCAGCAGGTTCTGATCATTTTCTATACGGAATCCGCCGTGACCGATTTGGAACCTGGCGTCACAGGTTTTATCCCAAGTCGCGACGGTCATGGTGGAGTGCCCATGGGCAAGACACATTGCACATCCTAGAACGGGTTTGTTTACACAGCGAGAATAAATAAGTGACACAATCGCCGGGATATAACTGAAATATCAATGAAAACTGAGTAAAACCCAAATAAAACAAATCATTTTCTATACCCGAGTATCGATATATATAATTAGGCTCGGATAAGGCCGAGACAATTATATTACAGTTGGTAATTAAAAAAACAGTAAGACATTTAAAATCCTTCAGTTATCATTATAGCTCAAATATTATAACAGGAAAAAGGGTAAAAACCAAGTGCACACAAATAGAACATGTACGCTGATATTTGTTTCTGAGAGCTTTGCAGTCATATATAAATGAGCCAGTTCATTGGAAAATTTGCATATTGACTTTTGAACAGTGTCCATAAAATCTAGCTTGTTAATCCACATAGCCTGATAAAGATGTACACTAATCATGTATTACTCACACAAGCCTGATAAAGATATACACTAGTCATGTATTACTCACACAAGTCTGATAAAGATGTACACTAATCATGTATTACTCACAAAAGCCTGATAAAGATATACACTAATCATGTATTACTCACACAAGCCTGATAAAGATATACACTAATCATGTATTACTCACACAAGCCTGATAAAGATATACACTAATCATGTATTACTCACACAAGCCTGATAAAGACATACACTAATCATGTATTACTCACACAAGTCTGATAAAGATATACACTAATCATGTATTACTCACACAAGTCTGATAAAGATATACACTAATCATGTATTACTCACACAAGCCTGATAAAGATATACACTAATCATGTATTACTCACACAAGACTGATAAAGATATACACTAATCATGTATTACTCACACAAGCCTGATAAAGATATACACTAATCATGTATTACTCACACAAGTCTGATAAAGATATACACTAATCATGTATTACTCACACAAGTCCGATAAAGATATACACTAATCATGTATTACTCACACAAGTCTGATAAAGATATACACTAATTATGTATTACTCACACATCCTGATAAAGATATACACTAATCATGTATTACTCACACAAGCCTGATAAAGATATACACTAATCATGTATTACTCACACAAGTCTGATAAAGATATACACTAATCATGTATTACTCACACATCCTGATAAAGATAAACACTAATCATGTATTATTCACACAAGCCTGATACATATATACACTAATCATGTATTACTCACACAAGCCTGATAAAGATATACACTAATCATGTATTACTCACACATCCTGATAAAGATATACACTAATCATGTATTACTCACACAAGTCTGATAAAGATATACACTAATCATGTATTACTCACACAAGTCTGATAAAGATATACACTAATCATGTATTACTCACACATCCTGATAAAGATAAACACTAATCATGTATTACTCACACAAGCCTGATAAAGATATACACTAATCATGTATTACTCACACAAGCCTGATAAAGATATACACTAATCATGTATTACTCACACAAGCCTGATAAAGATATACACTAATCATGTATTACTCACACAAGTCTGATAAAGATATACACTAATCATGTATTACTCACACAAGTCTGATAAAGATATACCCTAATCATGTATTACTCACACAAGTCTGATAAAGATATACACTAATTATGTATTACTCACACATCTTGATAAAGATATACACTAATCATGTATTACTCACACAAGCCTGATAAAGATATACACTAATCATGTATTACTCACACAAGTCTGATAAAGATATACACTAATTATGTATTACTCACACATCTTGATAAAGATATACACTAATCATGTATTACTCACACAAGCCTGATAAAGATATACACTAATCATGTATTACTCACACAAGTCTGATAAAGATATACACTAATTATGTATTACTCACACATCTTGATAAAGATATACACTAATCATGTATTACTCACACAAGCCTGATAAAGATATACACTAATCATGTATTACTCACACAAGTCTGATAAAGATATACACTAATCATGTATTACTCACACATCCTGATAAAGATATACACTAATCATGTATTACTCACACAAGCCTTATAAAGATATACACTAGTCATGTATTACTCACACAAGTCTGATAAAGATGTACACTAATTATGTCTTACTCACACACCCTAATAAAGATATACACTAATCATGTTTTACTCACACAAGTCTGATAAAGATATACACTAGTCATGTATTACTCACACAGCCTGATAAAGATATACACTAATCATGTATTACTCACACAGCCTGATAAAGATATACACTAATAATGTTTTACTCACACACCCTGATAAAGATATACACTAATCATGTTTTACTCACACAAGTCTGATAAAGATATACACTAGTCATGTATTACTCACACACCCTGATAATGATATACACTAATCATGTTTTACTCACACAAGTCTGATAAAGATATACACTAGTCATGTATTACTCACACACCCTGATAAAGATATACACTAATCATGTACTACTCACACAATCCTGATAAAGATATACACTAATCATGTATTACTCACACAAGCCTGATAAAGATATACACTAGTCATGTATTACTCACACAAGTCTGATAAAGATGTACACTAATCATGTTTTACTCACACAAGCATGATAAAGATGTACACTAATCATGTTTTAATCACACAAGCCTGATAAAGATATACACTAATCATGTTTTACTCACACAAGTCTGATAAAGATATACACTAATCATGTTTTACTCACACATCCTGATAAAGATATACACTAATCATGTATTACTCACACACCCTAATAAAGATATACACTAATCATGTTTTACTCACACAAGTCTGATAAAGATATACACTAGTCATGTATTACTCACACAGCCTGATAAAGATATACACTAATCATGTATTACTCACACAGCCTGATAAAGATATACACTAATAATGTTTTACTCACACACCCTGATAAAGATATACACTAATCATGTTTTACTCACACAAGTCTGATAAAGATATACACTAGTCATGTATTACTCACACACCCTGATAATGATATATACTAATCATGTTTTACTCACACAAGTCTGATAAAGATATACACTAGTCATGTATTACTCACACACCCTGATAAAGATATACACTAATCATGTACTACTCACACAATCCTGATAAAGATATACACTAATCATGTATTACTCACACAAGCCTGATAAAGATATACACTAGTCATGTATTACTCACACAAGTCTGATAAAGATGTACACTAATCATGTTTTACTCACACAAGCATGATAAAGATGTACACTAATCATGTTTTAATCACACAAGCCTGATAAAGATATACACTAATCATGTTTTACTCACACAAGTCTGATAAAGATATACACTAATCATGTTTTACTCACACAGCCTGATAAAGATATACACTAATCATGTATTACTCACACAAGCCTGATAAAGATATACACTAATCATGTATTACTCACACAGCCTGATAAAGATATAAACTAATCATGTATTACTCACACAAGCCTGATAAAGATATACACTAATCATGTATTACTCACACATCCTGATAAAGATATACACTAATCATGTATTACTCACACAAGTCTGATAAAGATATACACTAATCATGTATTACTCACACAAGTCTGATAAAGATATACACTAGTCATGTATTACTCACACAGCCTGATAAAGATATACACTAATCATGTATTACTCACACAGCCTGATAAAGATATACACTAATAATGTTTTACTCACACACCCTGATAAAGATATACACTAATCATTTTTTACTCACACAAGTCTGATAAAGATATACACTAGTCATGTATTACTCACACACCCTGATAAAGATATACACTAATCATGTAATACTCACACAAGTCTGATAAAGATATACACTAATCATGTATTACTCACACAAATCTGATAAAGATAAACACTAATCTTGACTTACTCACACAAGTCTGATAAAGATATACACTAATCATGTATTATTCACACAAGTCTGATAAAGATATACACTAATCATGTATTACTCACACAAGCCTGATCAAGATATACACTAATCATGTATTACTCACACAAGTCTGAACAATATATACACTAATCATGTATTACTCACACAAGCCTGATCAAGATAAACACTAATCATGTATTACTCACACAAGCCTGTCGGAAGGTTCTGCCAACTTGTGTAGATTCTGATAAGACGGAGCATACGTACCGACTGATCTGAACCAACACTGTTTAGAAATGTCAACTTGTACATTTTCCCATGGACGAACTCAAACAGGAAGGTGCGCAATGGTCATCAATCTTAGGCTTAACAATTTCCCATATAATTATGACAAATCTGCAGCAGGCGATATTTAAAAGAGCTATGCAAAAGTATTTTAGCTTTCTATAAATGAAAGTAAACTTTTCTGTTTTTAACAATGTTTTCAAAAGTCGATTGCTGCAGAAGCGTCATACAGTGTTTGTGTGTGGGACAGAGTCAACTTGTAAACTCGAGTTCAGACCTTGGATGTCAACACAAAGTTCCCATTAGTGATATTTAAAAGATATGTATCACATAAATCCTCTCTGGGAGTGTCAACATGCCATTACATAAATATCATATGACACTACACGAAAATCATATGACACTACTAGTTTGGTTTCCAGACTTACGCTCAAGTCTTTGTTACAACACGGAAACCAAACTATGGAAATGACGTCACGTCAGCGGTTTGACGTCATAACTTTAGCCACTTTGGCGCAAAAACCGGTAAATTATATGTAGAAATATGGTAAACGTTATTTACATTTGTTTTCGAAATACGCCTCATTAATGTGATAAATAGAATATCATATTCGTGTTTATTTATTATCTCTTTTAATAAACTCGTTAACTGAGCTGAATATAAAGCTCGCCAAGGCTCTCGGCACATACTCTTTGTAAACTCGTTTAATAAAAGTGATTATAAATAAACATTCATGAAATATCCTCTATATGCAATTTTGTTTAGCATTCTATAACTTAAACTAGGATAAATGAAAAGGGTTGACAACAATGTGGCAATGGGAGATTTTAGACCTTGGATGACAATACACAGTCCCCATTAGTCTGATACCTGGTGCACTATAGTTAATTAGTACTTCTGACATGAACCAACATTGTCAACTTGCTATGTATTCTGGTACCCGGCGTACTAAGATACTTTGTTTGTTCGTTTGTTTGGTGTTTTAAGCCACCTTCAACAAGTTGTCCGTTATAGTATGGCGTTTTCTGGGTAAGTTACCAGTACTACTGGTCCATTTATCATTACACAAGTAAGTTACCAGTACTACTGGTCCATTTATCCTTACACCAGTAAGTTACAAGTACTACTAGTCCATTTATCCTTACACCAGTAATTTACCAGTACTACTGGTCCATTTATCCTTAAACATTGGAGTCAGCCGTTGTCTGGGTAAATTACCAGTACTACTGGTCCATTTATCCTTACACCAGTAAGTTACCAGTACTACTGGTCCATTTATCCTTACAGCAGTAAGTTACCAGTACTACTGGTCCATTTATCCTTACACCAGTAAGTTACCAGTACTACTGGTTCAGTAATCCTTACACCAGTAATTTACCAGTTCTACTGGTTCATTTATCCTTACACCAGTAAGTTACCAGTTCTAATGGTCCATTTATCATTACACCAGTAAGTTACCATAACTACTGGTCCGTTTATCCGTACACCAATAAGTTACCAGTACTTCTGGTCCATTTATCCTTACACCAGTAAGTTACCAGTACTACTGGTCCATTTATTTTTACACCAGTAAGTTACCAGTACTATTTGGTCCATTTATCATTACATCAGTAAGTTACCGGTACTATTTGGTCCATTTATCTTTACATCAGTGAGTTATCAGTACTATTTGGTCCATTTATCATTACATCAGCGAGACAGACGTATTACTAACCCATCAACTCTGAGCGCCAATAAGAGAAAGTCATATTCGTAATAGTAATTCTGATATAAGTCTGTTATCCGACGTATAATAGTTATTTTAGAAAATAAAATGAATTTCGATAACTCTTCAGCGGATCAATACCACTTCATAATAAGCAAACTACTTTTAAAGATTGAAAGGAAAATGTGGTTGGTCCAGTAGATGTTCGTCTCTAAAGCAGTTAATACAATGTCTAAACAATAGTTCAAAGAAAAAAATTATAACATCCCCTATCGACTGTCTTAAGAATATCGAAAACATATTTAACTTTTATGAAACACAAAGAAATATGATTTTGACTCCTCGCCGCGAGAACTTTGAGAGAAAAAACGGATCTCTCTTAAAAAGCAATCATATATGCTACTTTATCATTGTTAACGCCACACGAACACCGACCTTCACGTTTTGCGATCAGGAAAAGTCAGGATATTACATTTTCGCCATCTTGTAATAAAAGTATCACTGAAGCTTCCCGAAAACGGTTCGGACAAAACTGATCACATTGATATGTACTTTAATCGTACATACTAGTTATGTCATCTAGTGTGGGACAACAAACTGACCACATAAATATGCACTTTAATCGTACATATTAGTTATATCATCTAGCGTGGGACAACAAACTGACCACATATATAGGTACTTTAATCGTACATACCAGTTATATCATACAGAGTGGGACAACAAACTGACCACACATATATGTACTTTAATCATACATACTAGTTATGTCATCGAGCGTGGAACAACAAACTGACCACATAGATATGTACTTTAATCATACATACTAGTTATATCATCTAGCGTGGAACAACAAACTGACCACATATATAGGTACTTTAATCGTACATACTAGTTATATCATCTAGCGTGGGACAAAAAACTAACCACTTATATATGTACTTCAGCGTGGGACAAACAACTGACCACATATATAGGTACTTTAATCGTACATACCAGTTATATCATACAGCGTGGGACAAAAAACTTACCACATAGATATGTACTTTAATCATACATACTAGTTATGTCATCGAGCGTGGGTCAACAAACTGATTACATAGATATGTAATTTAATCGTACATACTAGTTATGTCATCTAGCGTGGGACAACAAACTGACCACATATATATGTACTTTAATCGTACATAATAGTTATATCATCTAGCGTGGGACAACAAAAAGCACATATATAGGTATTGTAATCGTACATACCAGTTATATCATACAGCGTGGGACAACAAACTGATTACATACATATGTATTTTAATCGTACATACTAGTTATATCATCTAGCCTGGTACAACAAACTGACTACATAGATACAGACTTTAATCGTACATACGAGTTATATAATCTAGCGTGGGACAACAAACTGATTACATAGATATGTACTTTAATGTTACATACCAGTTATATCGTCTAGCATGGGACAACAAACGGACCACATAGATATGTACTTTAATCGTTCATACTAGTTATATAATCTAGCGTGGGACAACAAACTGATTGCATAGATATGTACTTTAATCTAACATTCTTATTATATCATATAGTGTGGGATAACAAACTGACCACATATATAGGTACTTTAATCGTACATACCAGTTATATCATATAAAGGCGGACAACAAACTGACCACATAGATATGTACTTTAATCGTACATACTAGTTATGTCATTGAGCGTGGGACATCACACTGACCACATAGATATGTACTTTAATCGTACATGATAATTATATCATCTAGCGTGGGACAACAGACTGACCACATATATATGTACTTTAGTCGTACATATTAGTTATTTCATCTAGCGTATGACAACACACTGACCACATATATAGGTACTTTAACCGTACATACTAGTTATATCATACAGCGTAGGACAACAAACTGACCACATATATATGTACTTTAATCGTACATACTAGTTATATCATCTATCTTGGAACAACAAACTGACCACATATATAGGTACTTTAATCGTAAATTCTAGATATATCATCTAGCGTGGGACAACAAACTGACCACATATATATGTAATTTAGTCGTACATATTAGTTATATCATCTAGCGTGGGACAACAAACTGACCACATATATATGTACTTTAATCGTACATACTAGTTATGTCATCGAGCGTGGGACAACAAACTGAATACATATATATGTACTTTAATCGTACATACTAGTTATATTGTTTAGCGTGGGACAACAAACTGACCACATACTATATGTACTTTAATTGTAAAAACTAGTTATATCATCTAGCGTGGGACAACAAAAAATACATATATCGGTACTTTAATCGTACATACCAGTTATATCATACAGCGTGGGATAACAAACTGATTACATAGATATGTATTTTATTCGCAAATACTAGTTATAGCATCTAGCTCGGTACAACAAACTGACTACATAGATATAGACTTTAATCGTACATACGAGTTATATAATCTAGCGTAGGACACCAAACTGATTACATATATATGTTCTTTAATCTTACATTCTAGTTATATCATATAGCGTTGGACATCACACTGACTACATAGATATGTACTTTAATCGTACATACTAGTTATATTATCTAGCGTTGGACAACAAACTGACTACATAGATATGTACTTTAATCTTACATTCTAGTTATATCATATAGCGTTGGACAACACACTGACTACATAGATATGTACTTTAATCGTACATACTAGTTATATCATCTAGCGTTGGACAACAAACTGACTACATAGATATGTACTTAAATCTTACATTCTAGTTATATCATATATCGTTGGACAACACACTGACTACATAGATATGTACTTTAATCGTACATACTAGTTATATCATCTAGCGTACGACAACAAACTGACCACATAGATATGTACTTTAATCTTACATTCTAGTTATATCATATAGCGTTGGACAACACACTGACTACATAGATATGTACTTTAATCGTACATACTAGTTATATCATCTAGCGTAAGACAACAAACTGACCACATAGATATGTACTTTAATTGTACATACTGATTATATTATCGACCGTGGGACAACTGGTTGATTTATTGATTTATTGGTGTTTTACGCCGCTTTCAACAATTGTCCAATTATATCACGGTGATTTCTGGGTAAGTTACCAGTACTGCTGCTCCATTTATCCTTACACAAGTCAGTCATTCGTAATGCTAACCCCAGAACTCTTAGCGCCATAGAGGGCCGCTATTACTACCATTTTTAAAGTATTTGGTATGACCCTGCCGGGGATCGATCCCGTGGGACAACCTGATTCATTCCCTGGGCGGGTCATACCAAGGACTTTAACAATGCTAGTAATGACATCCCTGTTTAGCGCTTAGGTTTGCATTACCAGTGATGGGCTGCTGTCACGCTAAAAGCTACCAGCGGTACTAGTAATACAACCAGGAAACGCCATGATATAACTAAAATGTTGTTGAAAGCAAATCAAATCAAAATATTTTTTATAGAGTATCAACAAGTGTGATATCACCAATAATATGCCCTTGTCCCACTGTCTATTTCCCAGTAACGAACTGTCATTACTGTAGTTGTCTGACTTATCATCAAACTGGTAGGATCTAGTGTGTTTGTTTGAATTGAATAAATGGAGTTTTACACCGCTTTCAACAATTTTTTTGTTAAATCACGATGTTTCCGGGGTAAGTCTATCCTGACATCAGAGTCAGTCGTAATACTTATCCCGATGATGGAAAGTCATTTCTACCATTTTTAAAGTTTTAGATATGAACCGACGTACAAATGTACGTTGTTTAAGACAAGCAATGTTAAAGGTAGTATTTCCATGAGCTTAATTCCGGGTAGTTTGGAGGATCTGTCGTTTTAGAGTAGGTTGGAGGATCTGTCGTTTTAGAGTAGGTTGGAGTACCCGTCGTGATTACTGGTAGTTTGGAGGACCCGTCGTGATTCCAGGTAGTTTGGAGGACCCGTCGTGATTCCGGGTAGCTTGGAGGACCCGTCGTGATTCAAGGTAGTTTGAAGGACCCATCGTGATTCCGGGTAGTTTGGAGGACCCGTCGTGATTCCAGGTAGTTTGGAGGACCCGTCGTGATTACTGGTAGTTTGGAGGACCCGTCGTGATTACTGGTAGTTTAGAGGACCCGTTGTGATTCTGGGTAGTTTGGATGACCCGTCGTGATTCCGGGTAGTTTGGGGGACCTATCGTGATGCCGGGTAGTTTGGAAGACCCGTCGTGATTTCGGGTAGTTTGGAGGACCCGTCGTAATTTCGGGTAGTTTGGAGGACCTGTCGTGTTTAATTTAATCATTGTCGAATTTGTTAAGTACTTGCCATTGTTAGAATGACATAGACACATATCTACTCCGTTTGCCCAATACATAGTTTAATTAGAACTTAGTTTTGTTTTGGTGGTTCACATCAATTTCAGAAATATTGCCGTCACTTCACTGGGACAAAACGCTTCATCATGATCCCTGGGTGACAAACCAGTACTAAGCAAGGAAATGTGTTTAAGGGGCTAACCATATGGATCGTAGATCGAACCGTGTACGCTTAGTCCGAAATTCACAACCGGTTGTTTTAACACATACCATTCTAGCCATTAATGGAAATAAAGTTGGCCAAGCTGCAAATCGAACTAAAACCCCTGGATTGACAGTCTGTGACGCTATCGACTGAGCTTCCGGGTGTCGGCCTTACTTTAATTATTTCACTCTAAAATATTACAGTTTAATGTGCTGTGGCGCTGAGAGAGACGAACATAAATACAGAGCTAATATGTGTAGTCTTCGTCAAACTATATTTAAATATTCAGCAAATCCTAAGACAGTCGTTTTTATTTCTGGTCCAAGCCCGTTACCAGCATCACCTCAAACTGTTCAGAGTCGTCTTTATTTCAGATTCAAGCCCGTTACCCGCATCACTTACAACTGTTCATAGTCTTCTTTGTTGCAGGTCCAAGCCCGTTACCAGCATCACCTCCAACTGTTCAAAGTTGTCTTTATTTCAGGTTCAAGCCCGCTACCCGCATCACCTCCAACTGTTCAAAGTTGTCTCAATTTCAGGTCCAAGCCCGTTACCAGCATCACCTCCAATTGTTCAGAGTGTCACGCATTTACAATGGCCATCCATTAAAAAAGAGACACGCATTTGGATCATGTATGAGACATTACCCTTATATTTAAGATAGAAAATAGTGACAGTTTATTTTTTTATTTCAATCAATTTGTTTAACTGATAATATTGCCATGGTTACTCAACTAAAGTGGTTTAGCACGTTATAAGTGTGCTCAATACCTTTCCTTATTACTTGTGAGAGACAAGGACAAAGCAATCACATCAAGATGCTCAGGTAAGTCAGTACCATATAAGTTTCGTGAACAACTAATGCTTAGGTGAACTGTCCGCCGTGATATAACTGAAAACTAAATTGATATTGACGTTTATCTGAGATAGATCAATTTCACTGAGCGGACTTCGACTGATTGGGATTAAGGGCCGTTTTCAATAGTCCTCATTCACATCACGGAGGCTAATTCACAATTCCCAGTGTTTCCCGGATTTCCGTCACCAATACGTCACACAATAATTCTTCAAGTTAACTGGGTTCTTCCCTGCATATACCTTCTTATCAAATAGGTGTAAGACAGTATATACATGTACCTTCTTATCTCACAAATGACGTGTGTCACAGTGGATTTTACCCATTTCCGCCTCCAGTGATTTTCAATAAACAACCTCTGTACTGACAGCCTTTCTCGTAAATGAAACTACCGCGGTATGACGTTACGATAGTAGAACTCTTTCAACAAACAGCCTCCATACTGACAGCCTTTCTCGTAAATGAAACTACCGCGGCTTTACGTAACGATAGTAGAACTCTTTCAACAAATAACCTATGTACTGACAGACTTTCTCTTAAATAAAATTACCGCGGTGTTACATTACGATAGAAGAACTCTTTCAACAAACAGCCTCTGTACTTACAGACTTTCTCGTAAATGAAACTACCGCGGTGTAACGTTACGATAGTAGAACTCTTTCAACAAACAGCCTCCATACTGACAGCATTTCTCGTAAATGAAACTACCGCGGTTTTACGTTACGATAGTAGAACTCTTTCAACAAACAGCCTCCATACTGACAGACTTTCTCGTAAATGAAACTACCACGGTTTTACGTTACGATAGAAGAACTCTTTCAACAAACAGCCTTTGTACTGACAGACTTTCTCGTAAATGAAACTACCACGGTTTTACGTTACGATAGAAGAACTCTTTCAACAAACAGCCTCTGTACTGACAGACTTTCTCGTAAATGAGACTACCGCAGTGTTACGTTACGATAGTACAACTCTTTCAACAAACAGCCTCTGTACTGACAGACTTTCTCGTAAATGAAACTACCACGGTTTTACGTTACGATAGTAGAACTCTTTCAACAAACAGCCTCTGTACTGACAGACTTTCTCGTAAATGAAACTACCACGGTTTTACGTTACGATAGAAGAACTCTTTCAACAAACAGCCTCTGTACTGACAGACTTTCTCGTAAATGAAACTACCGCAGTGTTACGTTACGATAGTACAACTCTTTCAACAAACAGCCTCTGTACTGACAGACTTTCTCGTAAATGAAACTACCACGGTTTTACGTTACGATAGTAGAACTCTTTCAACAAACAGCCTCTGTACTGACAGACTTTCTCGTAAATGAAACTACCACGGTTTTACGTTACGATAGAAGAACTCTTTCAACAAACAGCCTCTGTACTGACAGACTTTCTCGTAAATGAAACTACCGCAGTGTTACGTTACGATAGTACAACTCTTTCAACAAACAGCCTCCGTACTTACAGACTTTCTCGTAAATGACTCTACTGAATTTTTACGTTACGATAGTAGAACTCTTTCAACAAACAGCCTCGGTACTGACGGCCTTTCTCGTAAATGAAACTATCGCGGTTGTATGTTACGATAGTAGAACTCTTTCAACAAACAGCCTCCGTACTTACAGACTTTCTCGTAAATGACGCTACTGAAGTTTTACGTTACGATAGTAGAACTCTTTCAACAAACAGCCTCGGTACTGACAGACTTTCTCTTAAATGAAACTACCGCAGTGTTACGTTACGCTAGTAGAACTCTTTCTACAAACAGCCTCTGTACTGACAGCCTTTCTCTTAAATGAAACCACCGCGGTTTTACGTTACGATAGTAGAACTCTTTCAACAAATAACCTATGTACTGACAGACTTTCTCTTAAATAAAATTACCGCGGTGTTACATTACGATAGAAGAACTCTTTCAACAAACAGCCTCTGTACTTACAGACTTTCTCGTAAATGAAACTACCGCGGTATAACGTTACGATAGTAGAACTCTTTCAACAAACAGCCTCCATACTGACAGCATTTCTCGTAAATGAAACTACCGCGGTTTTACGTTACGATAGTAGAACTCTTTCAACAAACAGCCTCCATACTGACAGACTTTCTCGTAAATGAAACTACCACGGTTTTACGTTACGATAGAAGAACTCTTTCAACAAACAGCCTTTGTACTGACAGACTTTCTCGTAAATGAAACTACCACGGTTTTACGTTACGATAGAAGAACTCTTTCAACAAACAGCCTCTGTACTGACAGACTTTCTCGTAAATGAGACTACCGCAGTGTTACGTTACGATAGTACAACTCTTTCAACAAACAGCCTCTGTACTGACAGACTTTCTCGTAAATGAAACTACCACGGTTTTACGTTACGATAGTAGAACTCTTTCAACAAACAGCCTCTGTACTGACAGACTTTCTCGTAAATGAAACTACCACGGTTTTACGTTACGATAGAAGAACTCTTTCAACAAACAGCCTCTGTACTGACAGACTTTCTCGTAAATGAAACTACCGCAGTGTTACGTTACGATAGTACAACTCTTTCAACAAACAGCCTCTGTACTGACAGACTTTCTCGTAAATGAAACTACCACGGTTTTACGTTACGATAGTAGAACTCTTTCAACAAACAGCCTCTGTACTGACAGACTTTCTCGTAAATGAAACTACCACGGTTTTTACGTTACGATAGAAGAACTCTTTCAACAAACAGCCTCTGTACTGACAGACTTTCTCGTAAATGAAACTACCGCAGTGTTACGTTACGATAGTACAACTCTTTCAACAAACAGCCTCCGTACTTACAGACTTTCTCGTAAATGACGCTACTGAATTTTTACGTTACGATAGTAGAACTCTTTCAACAAACAGCCTCGGTACTGACGGCCTTTCTCGTAAATGAAACTATCGCGGTTTTATGTTACGATAGTAGAACTCTTTCAACAAACAGCCTCCGTACTTACAGACTTTCTCGTAAATGACGCTACTGATGTTTTACGTTACGATAGTAGAACTCTTTCAACAAACAGCCTCGGTACTGACAGACTTTCTCTTAAATGAAACTACCGCAGTGTTACGTTACGCTAGTAGAACTCTTTCTACAAACAGCCTCTGTACTGACAGCCTTTCTCTTAAATAAAACTACCGCGGTTTTACGTTACGATAGTAGAACTCCTTCAACAAACAGCCTCTGTACTGACAGACTTTCTCGTAAATGAAACTACCACGGTTTTACGTTACGATAGTAGAACTCTTTTAACAAACAGCCTCTGTACTGACAGACTTTCTCGTACATGAAACTACCACGGTTTTACGTTACGATAGTAGAACTCTTTCAACAAACAGCCTCTGTACTGACAGACTTTCTCGTAAATGAAACTACCGCAGTGTTACGTTACGATAGTACAACTCTTTCAACAAACAGCCTCTGTACTGACAGCCTTTCTCGTAAATGACGCTACTGAAGTTTTACGTTACGATAGTAGAACTCTTTCAACAAACAGCCTCGGTACTGACAGCCTTTCTCGTAAATGAAACTATCGCGGTTTTATGTTACGATAGTAGAACTCTTTCAACAAACAGCCTCCGTACTTACAGACTTTCTCGTAAATGACGCTACTGAAGTTTTACGTTACGATAGTAGAACTCTTTCAACAAACAGCCTCGGTACTGACAGCTTTTCTCTTAAATGAAACTACCGCAGTGTTACGTTACGATAATAGAACTCTTTCAACAAACAGCCTCTGTACTGACAGACTTTCTCGTAAATGAAGCTACTGTAGTTTTACGTTACGATAGTAGAACTATGTCTGTGCCATTCAAAAGAGTTATCTTAATGTGTACGATGATATTCTACATTAAGCATGCCTACATCTTGCTGAAGGTGAGCCAACGTCCGTCAGTCCGGTTGTAGATCGCATGTCCCGCAACACAAATTGTTCAGGCCATTTAGATTAGTTGAAAAACAAGGCAGCTTAAAGGATGTAAAATAACATAATTTAACACACTCATATATTCTGTAAGTGCTTGTCTTTGGTATAAATGATCCGAACATAACTCTTTAGAATATTGCAGCCAATTTATGTTGAAAAGTGAAATATATAATATAATTAAATTAAACAAACTGCATGTGCAAAAACAATTCAACTAATTTAATCAGATCATACAAAGGCATCAACGATATATGGTCTTCAAACTCAAATTCCTTGGTTATTTCCTAATTATCACATTTTTTAAAAATACAATCCATTCCTTAATGCTCAATATATTTGCCTAACTAAATGGCCGACAAGGGAGATAATTATTATAATTGTGAGAACTTTGTATTGGTGGAGATAAGATGTAACTTTAGACATCCTGTAAAAGTAGTCCTGTAAAGTTCGCCTGATCTAAGCATCACTAGACATATACCGTGTTACAAGATTTACGATTCAAATGCCAGAACAAATTGTGTGTATGTGTCCGTTTGTCTGTAAACAATTTAATCGATTTCTACTTTTTGTATCGACAGGCTATTATGGCAGTCGGTAAATAGGACGCTGACAGTCGGGCATCAATCTCACTTGTGTCTGACATCACGACTGTGCATTTTCAGAATCATAATTAGAGACGGAAAATCACAGAAAGAACACACCACTGGACCTTTAATGTCCTCGAAGGGTTACTGTCTGGTATTGAGTAGAACCTGTCCCTACAACTAGAATCTGTGTTCAGAGCTTGTGTCTAATACCCCTATCTCACCATCGCAGGATCGCTCGCGGAGACTCGCGGTGTGAGAACCGCAGCGAACCGCTGGGGACCGTGTAGACACCGCCGACGCTCCGCCACCTTCCGCCACAAACCGTACGAACCGCGAGGCACCGCGAGAAGCTGCGAAATTAGCAAACATGTTCAATTTTTTCGCAGGTTTTCTGCGGAGCGCTTTGAACCGTACAGACACCGTGAGCACCGTGTAGGCACCGTACGCTCCGTAGTGGCACCGTACGCTCCGTACTGACTCCGCAGCGATCCGTACTCATTTGCTCCTGCGTTGCTGGCGTTGGATACACGGTACCACTACGGTGTCTACACGGTTGCAGTACGTTGAGTACGGAGCTACTGGCGGTGTGTGTACGGTGCCACTACGGAGTCGACGGTGCCAGCGGAGCCACCACGGAGTATACGGTGCCAGGACGGAGTCTTCGGTGCCAACACGGTGTCCGCACGGTGTCAGTACGGAGTGTTCGTTGCCTGGCGGAATATAAAAGGCGGCCGCCTTGTTTGTCGCATCATTTCACATCAGACCATTGGCAGAACAACACCTCCTTGCAGCATCTCATCGCATCTCATTTCATAATATCACATCATCACAACTTCACCTCATATGAACTTTAACTTGCCTTGGAACTTTTACAGTGCAAGATGCCAAAAGGAAGAGGGAGAGGAGGAGCGAGAGGAAAGTCCAACAAGAGGAAGCCTTCTCCTCCTACATCTGATGAACATGAAGAAGCACCAGCCAGTCCTACCTCCTCTGAGTTCCCCTGCGGAGTCCGCGGTGCCGAATCCGCCCCAACCCGCCGCTCCAACCGTATCGACAACGCGCTTCTCGTACGCACCGTATTCTTGCCGTACGCACCGTACTCTTGCCGTGGTTGCACCGCAGCGTTCCGCAGTAGCCGTACTGCCACCGCCCCAATCCGTACTTCCACCGCGACATTCCGTAGTCACACCGCCGCTTTCCGTAGTCACACCGCCCCTTCCGCAGTGACACCGTGGCTATGCGCAGCTATTGAGGAAATTCCAGTCAGTCCGCATCAAACCGCAGCGATCCGCCACACTCCGTAGTCACACCGCCACGCACCGTAGTGACTCCGTACACACACCGTGTAGACACCGTGAAAAATTTGTTACGTCATGCAATGTCAACAAAACTGGCGGTGCACCGCGTCTGCTCATACCGCGAGTCTCCGCGAGCGATCCTGCGATGGTGAGATAGGGGTATAAGAATCTCATTAGTCAGAATCATATGATGTGATACGAAATGGGAACATACTAGATCGTCCTAGTTATCTGGTTGGTCAGAATCATATGATGTGATACGAAATGGGAACATACTAGATCGTTCTAGTAATCTGGTTGGTCAGAATCATATTATGTGATATGAAATTGAAACATACTAGTATTCTGGGTCCAATTCCACCAACTTTACTTACCGCTAAGTAATACCTAAACAGTTAAACTGCGGTTTGTTTCCCTAATATTTTGTAAAACATGAATGACGGAATGTATTTAAGTATATGAATAAGTTGACATAAATACTTACCTTGCTAACTAACAATTATTTTTAAGAAATTAAATCTTTTTACATTTTGATTAAGGTAACAAAAGTGATGTAAAGGTAAAGTAAGGTTGATGGAATTGGATCCTGGCTTCTTAACCCTTTCAATGCTGAATGTTTAAAATAGACTTGTCCCACTTTTGATTTGGACAGGTCCAAAGCCATGTTTAGGAATATCAAGATAGATATATTGATTTATCAAGTCTGCTCACTTTAATAGTTAGGCGAAATGGTGTTCATTTTCGCCTAGGAAGTTCCGATTTATGTTTTATTTTAAACCTATATATCGATAAATACTGATGGGATAGACACAATTAAAATGTTTTGATCATGAGAGTTTACACTCTGTTAAAAGTGATCAAATAGTCGTAAAATTTAGCGTAAACTTAGCAAGTATAAATCCTTCTAGTAATATCTGCCAACGAAGTGATCAAATAGTCGTAAAAATGAGCGTAAACTTTGCAAGTATAAATCCTTCTAATAATATCTGCCAACAAAGTGATCAAATAGTCGTAAAAATGAGCGTAAACTTCGTAAGTATAAATCCTTCTAGTAATATCTGCCCACAAAGGGATCAAATAGTCGTAAAAATGAGCGTAAACTTCGCAAGTATAAATCCTTCTAGTAATATCTGCCCACAAGTGATCAAATAGCCGTAAAAATGAGCGTAAACTTCGCAAGTACAAATCCTTCTAGTAATATCTGCCCACAAGTGATCAAATAGCCGTAAAAATGAGCGTAAACTTCGCGAGTAAAATCCTTCTAGTAATATCGAAGGGAGATAACAGGCGCAATCTTGTTGGAGAAAATTGACATAGTTCGGTTAGTTGTTTCCTATTAATCATTGCTTAGATTTTATTCAATTTCTCACATTTTGACCAAATTAGTTATTTAGATAAAAGTGGATGGAGCGAAACTGCTCTATAGGTCGGTAGTTGGGTTGTGCAATCGGGTAATTATTTAGAAAAATACAGAAAAACGTGAACTATGTAAAACAAGAAATGAAAGATACCTGTCTGATGCGAGAGTTTTGGAACATTCCAACTCCCATCTTTCACACATTGAATACATAATTTTAATCAAAAATAAGACGAAATAATACCGAGGCTTCGACCATGATACATTGATATTCTTTGTGACCTTTATGGATTGTTTACATCCAATTTGTGATAAAAACCTAGTCATGATGGAAAACACGTCTTTGACAATATGTACAAACGAAAGGTCCGGACCTAATCAACCTGAAGCAATGCCACTCCCTTCAGTTGGATATCACTTCATATATGATCTCTTTTATTCGTCAAAACTCTGCTAATTTTACATTTATCTTGAATATATTTGGAATAAGCAAAACCGTAAAAAGGAATCTATCAACCACAATGTCCCGACGTAGTGAGATCGATACACCGCAGGTGGTCACATGATAAGTGTCAAATATCATATATCATCTTTCATTGGTCAAAAGTCTGCTTTTTTTACAGGACACATGCTGGGTACAGATCCTACCATGCCTGAACTTATATACGAATCAAGCGTTGCGAGGAAGCACTATCTGCCACTAATGGACTACATAGTTCATGTCGAAAGGCAGCAAGTTTTGTGAGAATATAGTTTTGTAATGTACGACTGAATGAGTATTAATATAGTATCACGCCAAACCTAATAACTATTAATATAGTATCAAGTCAAATTACTATTAATAGTTAATCACGCCAAATTACTAATAATATAGTATCACGCCAAATTACTATATATATAGTATCACGCCAAATTACTATATATATAGTATCACGCCAAATTACTATATATATAGTATCATGCCAAATAACTATATACATAGTATCACGCCAAATTACTATGTATATAGTATCATGCCAAATAACTATATATATAGTATCACGCCAAATTACTATGTATATAGTATCATGCCAAATAACTATATATATAGTATCACGCCAAATTACTATGTATATAGTATCATGCCAAATAACTATATATATAGTATCACGCCAAATTACTATGTATATAGTATCACTCCAAACCAAAATTTTATTAATATAGTATCACGCCAAATTACTTTTAATATAGTACCACGCCAAATTACTATTAATATTATTGATTCTTTGAACATAACCTATAGTTACACCTTATTTCTATCTTTTTCACAGAAAACATACAGTTTTCCTTTGTTTTTTATCCTTTCATCGAACACATACACTCTCATTATACTTGCCTTCTTCTTCATTGAACATAACATATAGTTACACCTTATTTATATCCGTTTTACTGATCACATACAATTTCCATTACTTTCCATTTGCTTCGTCGAACACATACAATTACAATTTACTTGTCTTTTTGATCAACCACATATATGCAATTACATTTTCTTTCCATCTTTGTTATCAAACACATACAGTTAGGGTACCCTTTACTTTCCACCTTCTTCATCGAACACATACAATTACAATTTACTTTCTACCTTCTTCATCGAACACATACAGTTACCCTTTACTTTCTATCTTCTTCATCGAACACATACAATAACAATTTACTTTCTACCTTCTTCATCGAACACATACAGTTACCATTTACTTTCTACCTTCTTCATCGAACACATACATTTACCCTTTACTTTTTACCTTCTTCATTGAACACATACAATAACCCTTTACTTTCTACCTTCTTCATCGAACACATACAATAACAGTTTACTTTCTACCTTCTTCATCGAACACATACAATTACCTTTTACTTTCTACCTTCTTCATCGAACACATACAATTACCCTTTACTTTCTACCTTCTTCATCGAACACATACAATTACCCTTTACTTTCTACCTTCTTCATAGAACACATACATTTACCCTTTACTTTCCATCACTTTAATAGAACACATACATTTACCCTTAACTTCATATCTTCTTCAACGAACACAACATACAGGTACCCTTTAATTTCTATCTTTTTCATTAAACACATACACTTAAATACTACTTTATATCTTTTTCATTGAACACATACACTTACGTACTACTTTATATCTTTTTCATTGAACACATACACTTACGTATTACTTGATATGTTTTTCATTGAACATATACACTTAGGTACTACTTTATATTGTTTTCATTGAACACATACCGTTATTCTTTATTTTCTACCTTTTTCATTGAAAATATACACTTACATACTACTTTATATCTTTTTCATTGAACACATACACTAACGTACTACTTTATATCGTTTACATTCAACATATACACTTACGTACTACATTATTCATTTTTCTTTTATACATTTACGTTCTACGTTATATTTTAAATTAAACACATACACTTACATACTACTATATATCTTTTTCATTGCACATACACTTACTTACTACTTTCTATCTGTTTCATTGAACACATACATTTACGTACTACTTTATTCATTTTTCTTTGAACACATACATTTACGTACTACTGTATAGTTTTTTCATTGAACACATACACTTACGTACTACTTTATATTTTGTTCCTTGAATACAATACACTTCCAACCACTTTATATCGTTTTCATTGAACACATACACTTACGTACTTCTTTATATCTTTGTCATTGAACACATACATTTACGTACTACTTTATATCTTGTTCACTGAATACATACACTTACGTACTACTTTTAAAAAAATCATTAAACACAGTACACTTCCAACTACTTTATATCGTTTTCATTGAACACATACACTTACGTACTACTTTATATCTTTGTTATTGAACACATACATTTACGTACTACTGTATATTGTGTTCATTGAATACATACACTTACGTACTACTTTATATTTTGTCCATTAAACACAATACATTTCCAACAACTTTATATCGTTTTCATTGAACACATACACTTACGTACTACTTTATATATTTGTCATTGAACACACAAACTTACGTACCTCTGTATATTTTGTTCATACTACTTTATATCTTTTTCATTGAACACATACTATTATTCTTTACTTTCTAACTGTTTCATTTAACACATACAATTACGTATTACATTTCATCTATTTCATTGAACACATACCATTACACTTTAAAGTCTATCTTTTTCGTCGAACACTTCAATTACCCTTTACTTTCTATCTTCTTGATCAGATATAGTATGACGCCAAATTATTATTACATGTCAAATTTCTTTTAATATAGTAACACTCAAAATTACTATTAATATAATATCACGCCAAATTACTATTGCTATAGTATCACGCCAAATTACTATTAATATAGTATCACGACAAATTACTATTAATATAGTATCACGCCAAATTACTATTAATATAGTATCACGCCAAATTACTATTAATATAGTATCACGCCAAATTACTATTAATATAGTATCACGCCAAATTACTATTGATATAGTATCACGCCAAATGACTATTAATATAGTATCACGCCAAATTACTATTAATATATTATAATTTTTTTCGACGAACACATACAATTACACTTTACGTGCTATATACTTCATTGTAAACATACAATTGGCCTTTACGTCCATTCTTCTTCATCAAACACATACAATTACACTGTACGTGCTATATACTTCATTGAAAACATACAATTGGCCTTTACGTCCATTATTCTTCATCAAACACATGCAATTAACCTTTAATTTCTATCTGTTTCATCGAACACATACAGCCCTTTCTTCTGAATCGAACACATACAATTACACCTTATTTTTATTCCTTTACTAAACACATACAATTTCACCTTATTTTTATTCCTTTACTGAACACATACAATTTCACCTTATTTTTTTCCTTTACTGAACACATACAATTTCACCTTATTTATTTTCTTTACTGAACACATACAATTACACCTTATTTTTATTCCTTTACTGAACACATACAATTTCACCTCATTTTTTTCCTTTACTGAACACATACAATTTCACCTTATTTCTATCCTTTCACTGAACACATACAATTATCCCTTATTTCTATCCTTTTCACTGAACATATACAATTACCCTTTGCTTTTCTATCATTTTCACTGAACACATACATCTATTCGCTTTATGTCTTCTTCATCGATCTCATACAATTACCCTTTGCTCTGTATCCTTTAATCGAACACATACACTCTCATTGTACTTTCTTTCTTCTTCATTGAACATAACATATAGTTAAACCTTATTTCTATCAGTATCACTAAATACACACATTTACCCTTTACCCTCTTTCTTCTTCATCGAACACATACAATTAATCCTTAATTTCTATCGTTTAAGTCGATCACATACAATAACCCTTACTTTCTATATTTTAGTCGATCAAATACAATAACCCTTTACGTCCTTTCTTCTTCATCGAACACATACAATTACCCTTTACTTCCTTTCTTCTTCATCGAACACATACAATTACCCTTTACTTTTTATCTTCTTCATTGAACACATTTTCCATTTTCTTCATCGAACACATACAATAACATTTTACTGTGTATCTTACACATAAAAAATATGCATATACACTTACCGTTTACATTGTATCTTCCACATAAAACACATACATATACTCTTACCCTTTACTTTGTTTATTATTCATAGAACATATACACTCACCCGTTTCGTCCTTTCTTCTTCATCGAACACATACCATTACCCTTTACTTCCCTTCTTCTCTATAAAACACATACGCTTACCCTTTACTTTCTATCTTCTTCATTAAACACATACAATTACATTTAACTTTTCATATTTTTCATCGCACACAGACAATAACCTTTTACTGTGTATCTTCATAATAAAACACACATACATATACTCTTACCCTTTACTTCATATATTCGTCAAAGAACATATACACTTACCGTTTTACTGTATATATTCATTATAGAACATATACACTTACCCTTTACTTTATATATTATTCATAGAACATGTACACTTACCCATTACTTTATATATTCATTATAACACATATACACTTACCGTTTACTTTCTATTTTATTCATCAAACGCATTCCGTTAACGATAAACATCTTAAGGGCTCTATCTACTGTAAAAGAGAAAAACGAATCTGATAACATTATGGAAAATCATATGAAATAATTTTGGAATGGTTACAATAAGTATAGGCAATGAACACATTTATAAAGAAAGTGATGCAAGGCATCGATGTCGTCGGAAACTCACACTCCATTAATGCATAGCACTTACATTACTGAAGTTGAAGAAACACTAAATAACTGCGATGCATACTAGAACATAAGTGGTCAATTAAACAATTATCATAAATTGCATTTCTTTTGACCACACATGCTGTTCATTAATTATTAATCAAAAGCACTAATGACATTGAGGAATCGTGACATTCATTACTCTAAATATATAAATAGAGTGCTTATTCTAGGATTTTAGTAATTCGAATTACAAGTGTTAGGATTTGTTGTCAAAAAATTGGAAACTTTGTATTTGTTATCAATAAAACCGCAAAATAAACAATTTGGGATTAACATGTAATCAAATTAACCCTTTCCCTGTTAAAGGCAATATTGGAAACCTTTACAGCAGTCTACTTGTAAAGCATTGAGGAAAAGATTAAATTGATGAATACACGAACTTTCTCCTTTTCTCAAAATGATATTAGCTTTGCATCCTAATTATAAACATAAATTCGCAGATGTTAAAATGCATCCTCGTACATGTATGTTTACAAAGTATACCATTCTTGAAATACCATATCAGCTAACTGATGTGAAGAAACAGTTACACTGCTTAACGCAAACGTCATCAGCCGAGTTCCCATATGCCGCCGGGTGATTTGGTCCTTACAAAGTTAAAACACATTTTTCGAAAGGTTTGCTTGTTTAGCTCTACTTGAAACGTTATTACCCAGTTATATCACGGCATTTCTTAAATAAGTTACCAGTATTACAGTTTCAGTTATCCGAACACCTACAAGTCAGTCATAATGTTAACCCCATTCTCCTGAGCGCCGAAAAAGGTAGCCATTATCATCTGTACGACCTATCCGGGGATCGAACCCGGAACATTTCGCTTCCGAGGCGGATGCTCTACTTCTACACCACCGACGCGGACGCTCTACTTCATCACTACCGATTGAGTATCAGAAAAAGGAGGACAGTCACATCGGAATAAAGAAATCACGACTATGTATACTGATTTAACACATTTCTTATTATGCAGCTCATAAAGTCGACACATTAGTAAACACAGACAAGTAAATAATTTAACACGAATGTATTTAAGGAGACGACTTTTGAAATCAATTTTGTTTGCAGAAACCTGAGAAATCTCACTTTTGAACAATGTACAAGTAAAGGGTTAACTCAAAGTTGAATTATAAAGATCTACCGTTTAAACATAATTAACCAGTCCTTGATATGCTATTTATAGTCTGTATTTAATACAGTCAATTATATAAACATGACAATAGACAATCTTAACCCTTTCCCACATACAACAAATCTTCAGCAGACGACTATGGAAACCTTTAAACATACGCCTTTATACATGACAGTATAAAGACTGAATACAGTTGAACACTTTGTGACGACGAATGGAGAAAATGATTATTATGAGCAATTTCTTCATTTGCAGCGATGTTTTCAAATGTCGTCTGCTGCAAATATGTTAAAATTCGTTTGCGGGTTGCTATGAAATAAAAAAAAACATTCATTTTCCCATGTTTTACTGGCAATGTGATAAGAAACAGGTATGTATTTTCGTACAAAATGCCATTCTACCATACGTATAAATTCCATAACCCTTTTCCACATACAACAAAGCTGCAGCAGGCAACTTTTAAAACATATGAAATATCTCTATAAGAAATATTGATTATTGAAAAGAGTTTAAAACATTGCTTGTTTTGAGCGTTTTCACCTTTTGTTATAATGTTTTCAAAAGTCTGTCTCAGAGGCGTCAAAAAGCGTCTATATAAGGGAAAGGGTTAAATTGATACGTTTGATTGAACTTAATGTTTGTGCATGTACATTCATCATAATTCTGCTGCGAGAGATATACTGATTCACTCAATTTATGTTTAAACATGTTGAAAATATGCCGGTCGATATATCAAGGTTGAACCTTATATTTTGAAACTTTTGAAAATGATGACGTCGTTACACAAACTCTCAATTTAACTCTGTCCTCGCTAGAAGCAGCTGTCTCAAACCGTTGATAACCTATGCTACGACTTCAGCTTGCATTCAGATTGGAATCAAATCATAGAGTGGGCTAATCTGAGATCCACAGGTTTGAAACCCAGATTGATATTATTACAGATAAGATAAGAAAACGACAATTCATCAGAGAAAAATAACTTAGATATCAGAGGCATCAAGTTTTGCTTATCAATTGCATGTGAAGAGTGTACACTTTATTTAATTCTTGCCCACGTACAGTAAGTCTTCGGCGGACGACTATGAAATCATATAAGCAAATAATCTTTGAATTAAAGTATAGTTATTGACATGACTTGAAACATTGTAGCAAAAAAAGACATGTCTCATAAGGAAAAATGTCTTCATTTGACATAATGCGTATGAAATCTGCAAAACATGTGTCTACTTGCGGTTAAGGGTTAACGTATGTATCGTATATCACTCTTTAGATAATGGTATACTTATTGACAAGAGTTGAAAACATTGTAGCAAAGGAAGAAATGACACATTATCAGCACCATGTGTTCAAAAGCTGCAGAAACTTCAAAATATATCTACCTGTGGGAAAGGGTTAACGTATGTATCGTATATTATTCTTTAAATAAAGGAATACTTATTGACAAGAGTTGAAAACATTGTAGCAAAGAGGAAAATGACTCATTGTCAGCCCTATGTGTTAAAAAGCTACAGAAGCGTAAAATTATATATACATGTGGGAAAGGGTTAACGTATGTATCGTATGTCATTCTTTAAATAAAGGTATATATACTTATTGACAGGAATTGAAACCATTGCAGCAAATGGAGAAATGACCCAGTGTCAGCATTATGTGTTCAAAACCTGTAGAAGTGTAAACATATATATACATGTGGGAAAGGGTTAACGTATGTATCGTATATCATTCTTTAAATAAAAGAATAATTATTGACAAGAGTTGAAAACATCGGAGCAAAGAAGGAAATGACACAGTGTCAGCACTATGTGTTCAAAAGCTGCAGAAGCGTCAAAATATATATACATGTGGGAAAAGGTTAACGTATGTATCGTATATCATTCTTTAAATAAAGGTATATATAATTATTGACAAGAGTTGAAAACATTGTAGTAAAGGGATAAATAACCTAGTTTCAGCACTATGTGTTCAAAAGCTGCAGAAGCGTCAAAATATACATGTGGGAAAGGGCTAACGTATGTATCGTATATTATTCTTTAAATAAAGGAATACTTATTGACAAGAGTTGAAAACGTTGTAGCAAAGGGATAAATGACTCAATGTCATCACTTTGTGTTCAAAAGCTGCATAAGCGTCAAAATATATCTACATGTGGAAAAGGATTAACGTATGTATCGTATATCATTCTTTACTCTGGTCTTCCATTCGCAACGTTCTTAACTGCTAGTTGTTGTACAATGGACATTGAATATTCAATCTAAAAGATTAGTTTCCAATAGACATGGACCTTTGAGTGGTACATTACTCCCTGTTAATAGAGAAATCATTTATGAAGGGTAATTTGTGCCTGAATCTAAGAAGAATTTAAATGTCGATCAGATACTGCAATGTACAACAGAAGAATGTATATTGATCAAAGCGGCGAAGGGCTTAATAAATTCATACAAAGACAATATTAAACAGCGCAATTTATCCCTTTCCATCTGCTGCAGACCACTTTTGAAATTAATTTGAACAATAAGAACTTTCTCATTATGAGCACGTTCTTTTTTGCCAAAATATATCAAGACCTATTCAATAAATATACTTTTATGTATACATATTTACCATATCTTTTCTAGATCATTTTCAAAGTCATCTGCTTCATATTTTGAATATGTGGGAAAGGGTTAACTGAACGAACATTGCACATGCGCATGACGAGGGTACTCTCAACGATAGATATTTGGAACAATCGTTTACAAACCAGATTGGATAACTATGAATTCCGATTAGAATAGTAGCTACAAAACGGAATCAACATGTAACGAAACCAACAAAGTAAGAGTTTACAATTATCGTACTATCTTCTATCAATACATATCGCACCGTTTACATTGGGTAGTTAATTTAACTGCAATATGTCTCAATATATTTTCTTTTCATTTTTCCTTATTTACTTCCGTATTTAGATAGCAACCAGTCTAAACACAAAATGAAATGCCATATAGTTTTGTTACTGAATTAAAGTTTTTTTTAGTTATAGCGTCCATTGGGGTTTTGAGCCGTTTTCAACAATTGTTCAGTTATATCACGGGGACCAGTTTACCAACCCATGTGTTTCCTGTCTTTAGTACACCAGCACTCCACCTAACATTATTTCCAAGCAACTGGCTGCTTTTCTACATAGACTGTTATCCCATTTGTGGAAGACTCACTTGCAAAAAGTGTAGATACAGATCAGTCCGTGTATCTGCGCAACCTAGTCTGGCTATGCACAGTTGGTCAAAAAGTGGTAGAAGAAACATTTATGAAGCAGTATCCATTTGGATACTTAGAGACAGGCGTTGTTCCAAATGTACAATAGTGACGTTAATGTATGTTGTATAATGAGCAATAATAATATAATTAACAGTATTAGTATTTGTCTGTATATATGTGTGGGTGGGGGTTGTATAAATGTATGTATATGTGTATGTATGTATGTACATGTTTATATATTTATATATTTGTGGATGATTTAATGTAATATAGATGTTTTTATTATTATGACCTGAACATAACTGGTAATCATGTATGGACGAGAAACATCTTGTTTAAGTCCAAATAAAAGTTGTGTTGTGTTCTGTTCTGTTCTGTGTTTTCCTGGATCACCTGATAAGCATTCATTATCTTAAATGTTTATTTGATTTTCGTTCCCAAATTATTAATTATTACACACTATTGGATGATGGTTTACCGAACGCTAGATATATTGAACACTATAGTTATGTTTGCATTCGATTTCTTTTCGATATTCAAAAACAAATTATGGTTTACCTGGGAGTACATGTATAACATCAATTTCACAAAAAATATACGAGTAAAACGTAAAGGGTTTTTATAATCATCAATATGAAGGTCATATTTTTCAAACACCCATGGAACAGCAAATTTATTATTTCCAACGTGCATATTATTTGAACTATCCAGAGAAGAAGATTTCTCAAGACAAAAGTGACTCAAGGGGAATTGATTACTAATTTAGCCGAAACGTTTTCAACTTATTCAATAAGTAAACGTTCATTTATAGAAATTGTCCATAGCATGTTCACAATGTTCTCAGTTTCGCCTTTTGTAGATTGATTGTATAAGGGATTGGGTTAAGGATAATCCGATTACCTTTAAAGTTTTCTTCATGTTTGGTTGATTTTTTCATCTGAGGAAAAAGTTTGGAAGTTTAAATTACAATAAAGAGTTTGAAAACATTTGTGGAAAAAGATATCGCTCGTTTCGTTAAAGTTCTCCTCTTTTCCTTTTTGTTCTAAAATCGTCTGCTGCACTCAATCGAAGTATTATAAAGAAATCACGTGTACTTATTAAATACATTCCGAAATAACCGATTCATAAAGTCGTCTGCTTAGAACAAATCGAAAGTAAACAATAAAAACATCAAACAAAGAAAGAAGACGACTTATGATACATAGTTTAAAACAGTGTAAAAACTTAACAAATCGCTCGTTTAAGCAATTATTTATTATATTTTTAATTTAAATATATGTTTCTAAAGTAGTCATTTTTGCAGAAGCTTTTCAGATTTAGTTAAATTACTGTACCTATCTTATATAAGACTATTTCAGAGATATTCGATTCTAGTTGTTCTTGATGTAGCAAAGTCATAATTAAGCAACTGCATGATAACAGGTACAAGTTGGCATTTCTGAACAGTGTATACTCAGATCACTTTGTCCACCTGCTCAGTCTAATCAAAAGTACGATTGTTTAAACAGTATAAACATTTCCTCGCTATGATATCCTTAGTCTGTTTATAACAAAAAAAAGCCATTATATTAGCATGAACATTAAAGACAATTTTACCACATACAATATAGACACATTGAAAATATCTGGGCCTGAACAAACCCTTTATAAATCAAAGCATAATTATTGAACACTCGGTGTCATCATTGAATACACTGTGAGAACAAATTTGAAAACATTGTAAAACTGATGAAATTGCTCGTTGGAGCAATTTATTACTTGTATTGGTTCTTTTACTGAAATTCTTCTTTTGCAGAGATGTCATAATTCATTTGTATGAAGGAAATGGTAAATTAATCGGCTAAAACATCAATACCTTTTGCATTCCCTTTCCAACAACTTACAGACGTATTTCAACGCCTTTACAGGAGACGAATTTTGACAACAATGTGGGAAAAAACATTGCTCATAATAATGAGCACTTTCTCCTTTTGAAACATAGTTTTCAACTTTATTCAATAATAACTTATATATGTTCGTTTATTAGAGATTTCCATACAAAGTCGTCGGCTACAAATTTGGTGCATGTGGGAATGGTTTAATAAATTTCACTGAAATACTATTGTTCTGATTGAATGACCCTTTGAGGATTCAATACGAATCTCTTCATCTAATTGTTCTGATTGATTTACTATTTAAGGATTCGATACGAATCTCTACATCATATTGTTCTGATTGATTGACCCTTTGAGGATTCAATACGAATCTATTCATCTTATTGTTCTGATTGATTTAATATTTGAGGATTCGATACGAATCTCTCCATCTTATTGTTCTGATTGATTTACCCTTTGAGAATCCATCCGAATCTCTTTATCACATTGTTCTGATTGATTGACCCTTTAAGGATTCAATACGAATCTCTTCATCTTATTGTTCTGATTGATTGACCATTTAAGGTTTCAATACGAATATCTACAGCTTATTGTTCTGATTGATTGACCCTTTGAGGATTCAATACGAATCTCTTCATCTTATTGTTCTGATTGATTGACCATTTGAGGATTCAATACGAATCTCTACATCGTATTGTTCTGAATGATTTACACATTGAGGATTCAATACGAATCTCTACATAACATTTCTGATGGAACATGTTTAATGTAAACATAGATTATTTTGAAGTAGCAAATATCGCTTTAAAATCTTTTACGAATCGCAAGAACAAAAACAGGTATTTTGCGAGACTAAATGTCAAGAAATCTGCCAATTCTCGAGATAACGAGTAGCTTAAAAAAAACGTACTCTACTGCATCATCGTTTTGTCTTTAAGAGTATACATCCTTAAACAAGTTGAGATAAAGAACAGACGAATTTTACAAATTTAAATGTTATCAATAATAAAATAACACTGTTTACACGTGTAATAATACTTAATTAAGTGTAGATGACGTCACACTATCGCATCTAGAAGGATTATCAGGCTTTTTGTTTTAATTTTAAAAGTAAATATTGATTGGGACAGGTCATAAAACAGGAAATAAGAAAATTTTGTTTGAGATTTTGCGAACAACGTCAACGCGCAGTCGCTACTATGGATATTTGCGTTCGTTAATCGCATAAGTTCGACAAGCTCAAAATTCATTTGCCCATATTTTACTGGCAATTTCATAAGAAACATGTATGTTCCTACAAAATGCCATTCTACCATACGTATAAATTCCATCACCCTCTCCCATATACAACAAAGCTGCAGGAAACAACTTTGAAAACATATAGACAAAAACATGAAATATCTCTTACGAAATATTGCTCATTAACAGTGTGGCAAAAGGGGGAAATTGCTTGTATTGAGCATTTTGTTATAATGTTTTCAACAGTCTTCTGCTGCAGAGGCAACAGAAAGGTTAAATTGATCCGTTTGATTTAACTTAATGTTTGTACGTGTACATTCATCATAATACTGCTGCAAGAGATATACGACTAACTTCCTCAGTAGAACTTTGGCTTTGTGGCTAGATCAGATTTAAACCTTTACGTCATCTTGTTTGTTCGCCTATCATTCTGTATAAATACAAACAATATGCGAGAGTCACCGGGTTAATAAGTGTTAATGTATTTAACCCTTTCCCTTATGCAGACGTCTTTTGATGTATCTGTACCAGACGATTTTCTAAAAGCGTTGTGGCAAAATGTATAATTGTTCATAATGAGCCAGAAAGTTTTGTTTCTAACCAACAGTTTTACTAATCCTACAAGACTGAACGCCAAGGGGAGAAAGCAATACATATACAATTTTAAATACTTTCGTATGACTCAGTCGGAGATCGAAAGCCCGTCCTCCCGCAACTGAAAACACTGATAAGAGTAAATATTAACTTCTTCAATAGACTATTGTCTCTGAAAAGAGAAAGGTTCTGAGTTACGTTATGTTTGCGGATTACTTATTATAAACAATATCACAAGTACGTGTCGATGCGTACAAAGTTGCTAACATGTTGGCGTATGAGAGAAATTAATGTAGTATCCAATATACTATGGACAGTGGTCTCTGACTATCTGTTTTCGCGATACGTATTCAATGTATCTGTTGACCATCCTCTGTGGTGTAATGATAGTGTCCAATTCGAATCGCGAATTCAATCCCCGGCCATGTCAAACCAAATAATTTAAACAGTATGTTGTTTTTCCTTCCTTGACACATGGGTGTGTGGGTCTAGCATAACTACCGACTCGCTCATCTCGAGTCAGGATAAATTGACCAGTAGTACACCTTAAACAGGACACGCCGTGTCATAACTGAGAACATGTTAAATGCGATGTAAAACACTTTACAAACAAACCGAACAAACTAAAATTTTTGTTATGAAATAAAATGCATATAGCTATCTTATATAAGGTAAATTGAAAATAATATATACATCTGAGATTAATAATTCGTCAGATCACTGATGTATTAGATGAAATACTGATTCACTCAATTTATGTTTAAACATGTTGAACATTTGCTGGTCGATATATCAAGGTTGAACATTATATTTGGAAACTTTTGAAGATTAAAACGTCTGTACACAAACTCTCAATTAAACTCTGCCCTCGCTAGCGGTGGCTGTCTCCGACCATTGATAACCTATGCTACGACTTCAGCTTGCATTCAAATTGGAACCAAGACATAGAGTAGGCTAATCTGAGATCCACAGATTTGAAACCCTGATTGATACTATTACAGATAAGATTAGTTTTGTATAAAACGACAATTAATCAGAGGAAAATAACTTAGATCTCAAAGACATCAAGTTTTGCTTATCAACAGTAAGTCCTCGGTGGACGACTATACAATCATATAAGCAAACACAAAAAGATCTTTGAATTAAAGTATAGTTATTGACATGACTTGAAAACATAGTAGCAATAGAGGACATGACTCATTAGGAACATTTATTCTTTTGACATAATGTGTCTGAAATCTGCCTACTTGCAGTTAAGGGTTAATCTGTGTATCGTATATCATTCTTAAAATAAAGGTATACTTATTGACAAGAGTTGAAAACATTGTAGCAAAGGGAGAATGACTCAATGTCAGCACTATGTGTTCAAAAGCTGCAGAAGCGTCAGAATGAATCTACATGTGGTAAAGGGTTAACGTATGTATCGTATATCATTCCTTACCCTTATCTATTATTTGCAACGTTTTTAATTGTTATTTTTTGTGCAATGGACATTAAACAATTATATCTAAAAAAATTGTTTCCAATATACATGCACCTTTGAATGGTATATAATCCCTGTTAAAAAGAAAAATCGTTTATGAAGGGTAATTTGTGCCTGAATCTTAGAATAATTTAAATGTCGATCAGAAACTGCAATGTACAATAGAGGAATGTTTATTGATCAATGCGGCGAATTTGTCAGCAATTCATCAATGGAAATATCAAACGGCACAATGTATCCCTTTCCATCTGCAGCAGACCACTTTTGAAAACAATTTGTCACAATAAGAAATTGCTCATTATGAGCACATTCTTCTTTGCCAAAATAGATCAAGCTCTATTCAATAAATATACTTTTATGTATACATATTTACCATATTTTGGCTAGATCTTTTTCAATATCATCTGCTTCATATTTTGGATATGTGGGAAAGAGTTAACCGAAAATTGCACATGCGCATGACGAGGGTACTCTCAACGATATATATTTGGAACAATCGTTCACAAACCAGATTGGATAACTATGAATTCCGATTAGAATAGTAGCTACAAAACTGAATCAACATGTAACAAAACTAAATCAACATGTTACAAAAGTAACGAAGTCAGAATTTATAATTATCATATTATATTATATAAATACATATCGCAACGTTTACTTCGGATAGTTAATTTAACTGCACTATGTCTCAATAGTTTTTCTTTTCATTTTTCTTTTTTTACTTCCGTGTTTAGATAGCAACCAGTGTAAACATAACATGTAATTACGATTCCCCAACTTGTTGGGAATCGTGTTGTTTTTCTATTTTTTTTTTTATTATTATTATATCCCCAAAAATGAAATTTGGGGGATATATTGTTTTTGCCCATTTTCTTATTATTACTATATCCCCAAAAATGAATTTTGGGGGATATTTTGTTTTTGACCCGTTTCTTCTTCTTATTATTAAGTCACCCAAACGGAGTTTGGGGACTTATTGTTTTTGTTCAGTTTCTTTTCATCTTATTCTTCTTATTATATCCCCAACAACAAAGTTGGGGGATATATTGTTTTTGCACCGTTTCTTATTATATCCCCAACAACAAAGTTGGGGGATATATTGTTTTTGCACCGTTTCTTATTATTATTATATCCCCAACAACAAAGTTGGGGGATATATTGTTTTTGCACCGTTTCTTATTATTATATCCCCAACAACAAAGTTGGGGGATATATTGTTTTTGCACCGTTTCTTATTATATCCCCAACAACAAAGTTGGGGGATATATTGTTTTTGCACCGTTTCTTATTATTAATATTATATCCCCAACAACAAAGTTGGGGGATATATTGTTTTTGCACCGTTTCTTATTATATCCCCAACAACAAAGTTGGGGGATATATTGTTTTTGCACCGTTTCTTATTATTATATCCCCAACAACAAAGTTGGGGGATATATTGTTTTTGCACCGTTTCTTATTATTATATCCCCAACAACAAAGTTGGGGGATATATTGTTTTTGCATTATTATTATTTTTCTTCTTCTTTACCTCCAATTTGTCCGGAGTTTTTCTAGGAGATGTATGGCGGGATGTTTGTGAAAATTGGGACAAACATAGGTTTCGGCCTGAAGTTGCGCAGGTGGGTTTTAGAATTTTCAAGATGGCCGCCATTTTCGAACGGGAAGCCGTCAAAAATCAAAAAATTTCAGTCCGTCATTTGTCCCGCCTAGTTCTCCTACAATGTATAACATATTGATGCCAAACTTAGTAGAAAGAATCGACACCACATGATATTGTGTGTGTCAAAACAAGAGGTAACTCCGTTGGTTTTTACCAGAGTTATGCCCATTTTTACACAACCGCCATCAAACATCAAGAAATTTCCGTCCGTATTGTCCGGCCTACTTCTCCTACACCGTATAAGATATTGATGCCAAACTTGGTAGAAATAATCAGCAGCACATGATATTGTGTGCGCCCCAAAAACAGGTAACTCCGTTCGTATTTCCCGGAGTTATGCCCCTTTTTATACTTAAAAAATCTTCGAAACCTCAACAAACCTTAAAATGCTCCGATTTCTATGAAATTTGGTTTTCAAGTACATATAGGTGTGGCGAGTTCATTCCCGCTATCCAAATTTTATCCCGCGGCGGCCATTTTTTATTCAAAATGGCAGCCCAAACCTAAAAATGCTTCGATTTCCTTGAAATTTGGTTTTCAAGTACATATAGGTGTGGCGAGTTCATTCCCGCTATCCAAATTTTATCCCGCGGTTGCCATTTTAAATTCAAAATGGCCGCCTAAAACTAAAAATGCACCGATTTCTATGAAATTTGGTTTTCAAGTACATATAGGTGTGGTGAGATCATTTCCGGTATCGAAATTTTATCCCGAGGCTGCCATTTTTTATTCAAAATGGCCGCGTTCAACTAAAAATCCTCCGATTTTGATGAAATTTGGTTTTCAAGTAGATATAGGTGTGGCGAGTTCATTTCCGATATAGATTTTTTATCCAGCGGTGTCGATTTTATATTCAAAATGGCCGCATTATACTAAAAATGCTCCGATTTTGATGAAATTTGGTTTTCAAGTACATATATGTGTGGCGAGTTCATTCCCGCTATCCAAATTTATCCCGCGGTGGCCATTTTAAATTCAAAATGGCAGCCTAAAACTAAAAATGCACCGATTTCTATGAAATTTGGTTTTCAAGTATATATAGGTGTGGTGAGATCATTTCCGGTATCGAAATATTATTCCGAGGATGCCATTTTTTATTCAAAATGGCCGCCTAAGACTAAAAATTCTCAAATTTCGATGTAATTTGGTTTTCAGGTAGATATGGGTGTGTCGAGTTCATTCGGGTTTCAAAATTTTATCCCGCGGCAGCCATTTTAGATTCAAAATGGCCGTCTTCAACTAAAAATCCTTCGATTTTGATGAAATTTGGTTTTCAAGTAGATATAGGTGTGGCGAGTTCATTTCCGATATAGAATTTTTATCCCGTGGCGGCTATATTTTATTCAAAATGGCCACCGAAACCTAAAAATGCTCCGATTTTGATGAAATTTGGTTTTCAAGTAAATATAAGTGTGGCGAGTTCATTTACGGTATCCAAAATTTTATCCCGCGGTGGCCATATTTTATTCAAAATGGCTGCCGAAACCTAAAAATGCTACGATTTCGATGAAAATTTAGTTTTCCGTTACAGAAAATTTTATCCAGGGCGGCCATTTTTTATTCAAAATGGCCACAAAAAGAAAAAAATGCTCCGATTTCGATAAAATTTGGTTTTCAAGCAAATATAAATTTCATGCCGCCAAAACCTAAAAATGCTCCAATTTCGATGAAATTTTGCTTACAAGTAGATATAGGTGTTGCGAGTTCATTTCCGGTATCGAAATTTTATCCCGTGGCGGCAATTTGCCGGTTGGGGATATATATGTGACTTGCTTGCAATCACAATCAGCACTTGTTATTTTTCTTCTTCTTTACCTCCAATTTGTCCGGAGTTTTTCTAGAAGATGTATGGAGGGATCTTTATGAAAATTGTCACAAACATAGGTTTACGCCTGAAGTTGCGCAGGTAGGTTTTACAATTTTCAAGATGGCCGCCATTTTCGAACGGGAAGCCGTCAAAAATCAAAAAAATTCAGTCCGTCATTTGTCCGGCCTAGTTCTCCTACAATGTATAACATATTGATGCCAAACTTAGTAGAAAGAATCGACACCACATGATATTATGTGTGCCAAAAAAAAGGGTAACTCCGTTCCTTTTTCCCAGAGTTATGCCCATTTTTAGACAACCGCCATCATACATCAAGAAATTACCGTCCGTATTGTCCGGCCTACTACTCCTACACCGTATAAGATATTGATGCCAAACTTGGTAGAAATAATCACCACAACATTATTTTGTTTGCGCTTAAAACAGAGGTAACTCCGTTTCTATTTCCCGGAGTTATGCCCCTTTTTATACTTATTTTTTTTTCAAAACATCAATAAACCTTAAAACGCTCCGATTTCATTGAAATTTTGTTTTCAAGTAGACATAGGTGTGGCGAGTTAATTTCCGGTATCAAAATTTTATCCCGCGGTTGCTATTTTTGATTCAAAATGGCCGTCAAAACATAAAAATGCTCCGATTTCGATGAAATTTGGTTTTCAAGTACATATAAGTGTGGCGAGTTCATTCCCGGTATCGAAATTTTATTCCGCGACGGCCATTTTAATTTCAAAATGGCTGCCTTAAACTAAAAATGCTCCTTTTTCGATGAAATTTGGTTTTCAAGTTGATATGGGTGTGGCGAGTTCATTTCCAGTATCGAATTTCTATCCCGTGGCGGCTATATTTTATTCAAAATGGCAGCCGAAACTGAAAAATGCTCCGATTTTGATGAAATTTGGTTTTCAAGTAAATATAAGTGTGGCTAGTTCATTTACGGTATCAAAAATTTTATCCCGCGGCGGCCATATTTTATTCAAAATGGCAGCCGAAACGTAAGAATGATTCAATTTTGATGAAATTTAGTTTTCCGCTATAGAAAATTTTATCCAGGGGCGGACATTTTTTATTCAAAATGACCGCCATAACAAAAAAATGCTCCGATTTCGAAGAAATTTGGTTTTCAATCAAATATAAATGTTATGCCGCGGTGGCCATTTTAGATTCAAAATGGCCGCCAAAACCTAAAAATGCTCCAATTTCGATGAAATTTGGCTTTCAAGTAGATAGAGGTGTGGCGAGTTCATTTCCGGTATCGAAATTTTATCCCATGGTGGCAATTTGCCGGTTGGGGATATATATGTGACTTGCTTGCAATCACAATCAGCACTTGTTATTATTATTATTTTTCTTCTTCTTTACCTCCAATTTGTCCGGAGTTTTTCTAGGAGATGTATAAAGGGATCTTTATGAAAATTGGCACAAACATAGGTTTCCGCCTGAAGTTGCGCAGGTGGGTTTTAGAATTTTCAAGATGGCCGCCATTTTCGAACGGGAAGCCGTCAAAAATCAAAAAAATTCAGTCCGTCATTTGTCCGGCCTAGTTCTCCTACAATGTATAACATATTGATGCCAAACTTAGTAGAAAGAATCGACACCACATGATATTGTGTGTGCCAAAAAAAGAGGTAACTCCGTTCCTTTTTCCCAGAGTTATGCCCATTTTTAGACAACCGGCATCAAACATCAAGAAATTTCTGTCCGTATTGTCCGGCCTACTTCTCCTACACCGTATAAGATATTGATGCCAAACTTGGTAGAAATAATTAGCAGCACATGATATTGTGTGCGCCCCAAAAACAGGTAACTCCGTTCGTATTTCCCGGAGTTATGCCCCTTTTTATACTTAAAAAATCTTCGAAACCTCAACAAACCTTAAAATGCTCCGATTTCTATGAAATTTGGTTTTCAAGTAGATATAGGTGTGGCGACTTCATTTCTGGTATCCAACTTTTATCCCGCGGCTGCCATTTTTTATTCAAAATGGCAGCCCAAACCTAAAAATGGTTCGATTTCGATGAAATTTGGTTTTCAAGTACATATAGGTGTGGCGAGTTCATTCCCGCTATCCAAATTTTATCCCGCGGTGGCCATTTTAAATTCAATTTTTAAAGTGCTCTGATTTCGATGAAATTTGTTTTAAAGGTAGATATAGATGTTGCGAGTTCAAATCCGGTATTGAAATTTTATCCTCGCGTGCGGCTTTCAATATGGCCACCAAAAAGGCGGGAAAACTTGAACGTTGTCCGATTTTAACGCAATTTGATTTTAAAAAATAGATTTTGATGTTGCGAGTTTATTTCCGGTATCGAAATTTTATCCTGTGGCGGCCATTTTTTATTCAAAATGGCTGCCAAAACCTAAAAATGCTCCGATTTCGATGATATTTGGTTTTCAAGTAGATATAGGTGTGACGAGTTCATTTCCGATATAAAAAAATTATCCCGTGGGGGCCATTTTTTATTCAAAATGGCCGCCAAAACCTAAAAATGGTCTGATTTTGATAAAATTTGTTTTTCAAGTAAATATAGTTATGGCGAGTTCATTCCCGGTATCGAAATTTTATCCCGTGGCGACAATTTGCCGGTTTTGGGGATATGATGTGACTTGCTTGCAATCACAAAAAGTACTTGTTATTATTTATTTTTTTCTTATTTTTCTTTTACCAGCACATGATATTGTGTGCACCCAAAAAAGAGGTAACTCCGTTCCTATTTCCCGGAGTTATGCCCCTTTTTATACTTAAAAAATGTTCGAAACCTCAACAAACCATCAAATCCTCCGATTTCGATGAAATTTAGTTTTCAAGTATATATAGGTGTGGCGACTTCTTTTTCCGGCATTGAAATTATATCACGCGGCGGCCATTTTTTATTCAAAATGGAAGCAAAAACCTAAAAATGCCTCGATTTCCATGAAATTTGGTTTTCAAGTACATATAGATGTGGCGAGTTCATTCCCGGTATCCAAATTTTATCCCGCTGTGGCCTTTTTAAATTCAAAATGGACGCCTGAAACTAAAAATGCTCAGATTTCGATGAAATTTGGTTTTTAAGTAGATATAGGTGTGGCGAGTTCATTTCCGGTATCAGAATTTTATCCCGCGGCGTCCATTTTAGATTCAAAATGGCCGCCTTAAACTAAAAATGCTCCGATTTTGTTGAATTTTTGTATTCAAGTAGATATAGGTGTGTCGAGTTTATTTCCAGTATTAAAATTTTATCCCGCGGCGACCATATTTTATTTAAAATGGCTGCGGAAACCTAAAAATGCTCCGATTTCGATATTTGGTTTTCAAGCAAATATAAATTTCATCCCACGGAGGACATTTTAGATTCAATATTGCCGCCAAAACATAAAAATGCTCCAAATTCGATGAAATTTGGCTTTCAAGTAGATATAGGTGTGGCAAGATCATTTCCAGTATCGAAATTTTATCCTGTGGCGGCAATTTGCTGGTTGGGGATATATATGTGACTTACTTGCAATCACAATCAGCACTTGTTATTATTATCATTATTTTTTTTTTTCTTATTTTTCTTTCCATTCACCTTTGTCCGGTGATTTACTCGGAGATGCTTAAACCGCTCTTAATGAAACTTTGCACAAAGACAGGCCACCACTCATAGATGCGCGTTTGAATTTTGGATTTTTCAAAATAGTCGCCATTTTAAAATGGCAGCCGACGGGTCGAAACCTCAAAAAAGCGCAAAGTGCTCTGATTTCGATGAAATTTGTTTTAAAGGTAGATATAGATGTTGCGAGTTCAAATCCGGTATTGGAATTTTATCCTCGCGTGCGGCTTTCAATATGGCCACCAAAAAGGCGGGAAAACTTGAACGTTGTCCGATTTTAACGCAATTTGATTTTAAAAAATAGATTTTGATGTGGCGAGTTTATTTCCGGTATCGAAATTTTATCCTGTGGCGGCCATTTTTTATTCAAAATGGCTGCCAAAACCTAAAAATGCTCCGATTTCGATGATATTTGGTTTTCAAGTAGATATAGGTGTGACGAGTTCATTTCCGATATCGAAATGTTATCCCGTGGCGACAATTTGCCGGTTTTGGGGATATGATGTGACTTGCTTGCAATCACAAAAAGTACTTGTTATTATTATTTTTTTTCTTATTTTTCTTTCCATTCACCTTTGTCCGGTAATTTACTCGGAGATGCTTGAACCGCTCTTAATTAAACTTTGCACAAAGATAGATCACCACTCATAGATGCGCGTTTGAATTTTGGATTTTTCAAAATAGTCGCCATTTTAAAATGGCAGGCGACTGGGCGAAACCTCAAAAAAGCGCAAAGTGGTCCGATTTCGATGAAATTTGGTTTAAAGGTAGATATAGATGTTGCGAGTTCAAATACAGTATCGAAATTTTATCCTCTCGGGCGGCTTTCAATATGGCCGCCAAAAAGGTGGGAAAACTTGAAAGTTGTCCGATTTCAACGCAATTTGATTTAAAAAATAGATTTTGATGTTGCGAGTTTATTTCCGATATTGAAATTTTATCCCGTGGCGGCCATTTTTTATTCAAAATTGCTGCCAAAACCTAAAAATGCTCCGATTTTGATGAAATTTGGTTTTCAAGTAGATATAGGTGTGGCGAGTTCATTTCCGATATAAAAAAATTATCCCGTGGAGGCCATTTCTTTTTTTCAAAATGGCCGCCAAAACCTAAAAATGGTCAGATTTCGATAAAATTTGGTTTTCAAGTAAATACAGTTGTGGCGAGTGCATTCCCGGTATCGAAATTTTATTCCTTGGCGACAATTTGCCGGTTTTGGGGATATGATGTGACTTGCTTGCAATCACAACCAGTACTTGTTATTATTATTATTTGTCTTCTTCTTTACCTCCAATTTGTCCGGAGTTTTTCTAGGAGATGTATAGAGGGATCTTTATGAAAACTGGTACAAACATAGGTCTCCGCCTGAAGTTGCGCAGGTGGGTTTTATAATTTTCAAGATGGCCGCCATTTTCGAACGGGAAGCCGTCAAAAATCAAAAAAATTCAGTCCGTCATTTGCATTATTACATCAGTAAACATTACTTAATTGAACCTGTCGCAAATACATGCGCAGAACTCTGACTTAAATGCAACAACATGCATTATTACATCAGTAAATATTGCTTAATTGAACTTGTTGCAAATACATGCGCAAAATTTTGACTTAAATGCAAATACATGCATTCTTACATCATAAATTATATGTTCAATTTGAATCCGTTGCAAATACATGTACGACATTCTGATTCAAATGCAAATACATGCATCCTTATATCAATAAACATAATATATTGAACCTGTCGCAAATACATGCGCAAAATCTTAACGCAAATGCAAATACATGCATTTTCTAGTGAAGCATATTTTTAAGATGCTAATACAAGCATTATTACACACAATAGACATAACTGATATACATAGCAATTCGAAGGCATGACCATTTAGTTCAAAATAAACTACCCATGTTGTATGCTTATTTGAAAATTAAAATAATTTGCCACAGAAATAGCTAACACCCGACCAACTGTTACTGTGTACAAGATTTATTAGTACACAGCATTATAAAGGGAAGGTACATTTCTAAAATCAAACAGGACACAGCAGCCTCATGTTACCAAAAGGAAATATTATTGTAAATTAACAGAGACAAGATTCCAGCGTGAATTAATTACACAATCTCTGAAACTCCGTAAATACTTGGGGTTACCAATGTCATTCGACAAATGGATCCCATCGGGACCTAAAACTGACAGGTGACAATTCCACATTCCACGATGCTTCCAAAACACAACCGGCAAGTGTGCAGTTTGAACTAAAGTTTGCACAGCATTATTGGACCGAACGATGTGGTCATTATAGTCTTGGAAAGGGAGCCGTTCACGACATATCTGTTGGAGAATAGAAACCTTATATACACCTAGTCCTATTACTTAGAATGAAGCATAGCTCATCAAATCAAGAGCAAACTGTTCTGGCAAGTAGGATGATGTCGACAAATCATTGGAACCTATATTCAATATAACGAGATCTGAACCTGTTAACTTGGAATCCTATGAATGAAGACGGCTTTTTTGAATCAGTGACAAACCACCATAGCCCAAATATTCAACATTAAAACAAGACGAGTCCAAGCCAAGATTGAAGATACCGTGTTCGTTGCAAAAACGTTGAAAACTTGAAACAAAACTATGACCCAGCACAACAACGCGGAAAGGCATCGTGTAGAAACACAAAGGAGGTCAACACGGGACGGCGAAATTTGTACAAACAAACTGCGCAATACGTCTAACTCACGACTACAACTCACTACAGGAGGTTATTCGTGCAACAAAATAAGTTACAATTGTGATAAGATTATAAATTGTACTTAACTTTAACAATCCTTAGGTAGAACACCGTAAATGAAAGAAACTTGTCCCAGCAAAGAGACCCGTGTTGATCTAGTTTATTCAAGAAGGCGACTGGTGAAGAGCTCGCTTTCCTAGGGGTTGTTATGTCATATTACGTAATCCTTACATGGAAAGGAGCGTTTTCCATCACGTGACTTGCAGGTGGCCAGAACAACAATTTCCTTCCCCCACTCAGTGGGGAGTAACCGCTCCAGATAAAAAAGGGGTCCCCATTGTATTAAAATTTTATTTCCAGGTTCGACTCAAATAGTTTTAACTGCGTTAAATTTCATTTGTCAACTTAAACCCGAATATAATAAAATGCAGATAATAACCCTTGTTAATACATACATTTACTGTATTGTTACTATGACTTCTATGCCGTAGTACATTTAACATTGAAGGTGTATGTCAACTTTAGCTGGGTCATGCTAAAACGTAAAAGCACTTATTAATACATACATTTAAGGAAACGTTGTAACGAATTCACACACCACCAGCATGGCATCTGCATCCCAATATGTTTAAACATACATTTCAGGAACCGTTGTAATGAATTCCCACACCACCAGTACGGCATCTTGATCCCAATCTTTTTATACATACATTTCAGGAAACGTTGTAACTAATTCAAACACCACCAGTATGGCATCTTGATCCCAATATTTTTATACATGCATTTCAGGAAAAGTTGTTACGAATTCCCACATCACCAGCATGGCATCTGCATCCCAATCTTTCTATGAAGGGTCTGACGAAATACCCAACTCTGACTGTGATGTATGTTTGTCAACTCTAATCGGGATATAAACGTATAAGCACGTATTAATTCATACATTTCAGGAAACGTAGTAACGAATTCACACACCATCAGCATGGCATCTGCATCCCAATCTTTCTATAAAGGGTCAGACGAAATACCCAACCCTAACTGTGACGTATGCGGTCAAACATTAGAGGCTATCTCCTACTGTACCATTTGCTGTGAGTACCTGTGTCAGTCATGTGATAATTCACACAGAGGGTCTCGGGCATCTAAAGACCACACACTCCTGACAGGGAGTAACGTTCCTTCTGGGTCCACGAGGACAAAACCAACGTTACCGTTTATGTTCTGTGATACACACAAAACAACGTTACTTGATATATACTGTACCACTCACGACGAGGTCATTTGTTCTGCTTGTAAAATTACCGGTCATACAACTTGCGGTACAGGCGGTGTCACTAAACACAGTGCTAGATTAAAATATGTTGAAGAGGAGCTGAAGAAGGTCGTTAAAAGTCTGAGGGACGTAGCATCTAGATATGACGACCTTAGAAAGAACAGACTTATTGCTAAATCATCTGTGAAAAATCAGATGAAGAAATGTTTCAGCGGCATGCATCAATTACGAATGGATATGAACGACAAACTGGATCAACTCGAAAAGGAAATGTCTTCCGAAATCCGATACATTGAAGAGAAGATACATGAAGAGATAGATGGTCACGTGACTTTAGCCGATAGCATTTTACGTCAAATCGGGGATCTGGACAAATCTTTATCTGAATGTCTAAAAACGCGGGAAAATGACGTCATGTTTGTCGGAATGAAAAAGGCGTCTTCACGAGCAAGTGAATGCGGACATATCATTGACAATGTCCAGAAAGACATTTATCCAATAGACGTTCGTTTTCAACCCAATGACGTTCTAACTGACATGATCCAACAATTACAATCACTCGGGACTGTTGCTAACAGCCAACCTGTCTATACCGGTCAGAACTGGACCTCTATACTGAACATGTCTGTTAAGGACAAACAGGAGATAAATGTGAAATCAAATGCAGTCGCTGGATGTACATACATGTCTGACGGACATCTTGTACTCGCATGTGTCAATGACGGTCTAAAACTGTTTGATAAAAACTTCCAGTTTAAATCCCAGTCAGCTATTCCGGCAGCAGACGTGTCTGCTATCAACGACACTGACGTAATAGTTACACAAGGTAAACTACTTCAGCGTGTAAGAGTATTCCCTAATATGCTGGTGAAGAAAACATTGAAGATGGATAGACAAGGTTATGGTGTGGATGTTTATGGTGACGAGATATACGTTACCTGTCATGATGCTCCTGGTAATGGTGAAGTACGAGTACTCAACATGGCTGGTAAAGTACAGAGAAGGTTGGGAGAGGATAATGGTGAATACATGTTTACAAGTCCTAATTTTGTAAAAGTAAACAGGAATGGGAAAAAGGTGTTTGTCTCTGATTGGTCCACTCACATTGTAACATGTTTAAACAATCAAGGTCACGTGATATACCAGTACTCTGACAGAGACTTGAAGTCACAAGACGGAATGTATGTGGATGGGGAAGATAACCTGTTAGTGTGTGGATTGATTACTCACAATGTACATGTAGTCCGACACTGTGGTGGTGGTAAGGAGAAGATGTTGTTGTCAGAGAAAGACGGGATAAAATTCCCAGTGTGTATATCGTACAGAGAGAGTGATGGTTGTCTAGTGATTGGGTTAGATCAGACGGATGACACTGATACAAAGCTAATTATATTCAGGACTAGATAAACCCGTGCGTTCCAGGAAAACTATTGCCGTAAAAATTGGTACACAGAAAGTAAAATGGTCTCACTATTTACAGTTTCTTCCTTTTCCACAATGTTTATAATGTACTTTATGCAAAAGTCATGAAGGAACAGAATAGTACAAACAATCTTGTTTTGGTATGTACATGTATTATTGCTATATAAAAAGACAAATTAAAATAATGAACCCCTTTTCCAAATAAGTTTTCCAAACTATTGCACTCCCAAAGTATTTGTCAACTCGCATATTATCTAATAATGAATTAATATATACTGGCCTTCGTAAACTGTGCGTACCAGATAGCTAATGCTGTAAACGACTTTTATAACCTATAAGTAATATTGATTCATTTTACTTGTCTGCTTAAATAACAAATTCATAAACAGTGCAGATCTAGATCAAACTGTGTGAATGAATAAGCTAATATGCATCTACAATAAGCATAGAGATTATTGTACATCCGCTTATTGTACAAGCCGCCGACATATTAATGAAATGTCTTTGAAAACGGCGTTAAATGCTAATCAATCATTAGTTTACAAGCCCGTATATATTTTACTGTTTAATTTGTAAATGTCAAAAACTTACTTTTTTTCCCGTGAAACTATTTCGAGACACAAATGAAAGTGCCTTTTTATGGAATGGCTAGATAATCAAATAAGCTCTTTCCTCCTTTTCCAAATGTTATTGATAAATATCGCGCACCAGAAACGCAAGGAAGAGATTGAGATTGATTTATTAGGTTTGTGATAAAACTGGACTATACAAGAATGCAAGAATGCACAGACCTCGTTCAAAAGTTACTTAAAATGAAATAAGTCACAGGAAACCGAATATCCAGATCACCCCGCGTTTTCAAGCAGTCAGGTTTAAATCGTTCATGCATCATTACAACCTCATGGGGGAACTGTTGTAATAAAACTGGACAATACAAGAATGCTCGTTCAATGATCGTCTAAAAGTTACCTAAATGAGACAGGAATCCTACCGAATATCAAGGTCTTTGAGCAGTCAGTTCATGCATCATAGGAAACCTGATAAGGAACGGTTGTGACAAGTACCGACTATGACTATACAAGTATGCAGTTGGATCATAATTGTTAATTTAAAAAGAACTATTTGTGGTTTGTGATTAAATTCATAGAAAACAAGCAGAGTTTAAATAGATAAATGTTTATTGTCAACTGTAACCTTTTCAATCTGATTTTTGTTTAAAATAAACGTATCTAGCTTTGTAGATGGAAGAGTCCATAGCAATTTTCAAGAAATATCAAATGAGAAATGTTGAGTTAAGCACAGACTTCACACAATCTGTTCCAGTAGATTTATTAACTGTTTTATTTAAGATACTTGAGCCGTCCATACAGAAAACCGACATTGTGGCCTCTGCGTAATGTATCGATCCAGATCAGCCCGCGCAGACCCCGCAGACTGATCCGGGCCGACACATTCCGTCTCAGGGGGAGAGATGTATAGAGTAATGATTCTTGAAACAGAAAATTTACAGGAGGTAAAAGGTGTCTATCCGGGTAAGCCTGCGCGGCATGCTTAGGCTTATCCGGGTCTCGCGGGACGGCTCACTCGTTTAAATGATGCATTCGAGATTTTTTATCTTTATATTTAGCACTTACAGACTTGTTGTTTTAATTTTGTATATAAATGTAGATTCGTTTATCTCTTTTGTTATATTTCCCCAGTTCACATACTCATGTCTTTCCTGACTTTCCCACCCCAGCACTCCACACAACATACTTTCTAAACAACTGGATGCATTTCAACATATACTTGTTAGCCCATTGGTTGAAGACGACGGACCCTTGTCACAGTGACTTTTATTAAATGTCGCAGAGAATGTTGGCTGATCTGGGATTCGAACTCGTAATCCATGATAACCCGTGTCGTTAACGACTGAGCTACCGGGCTCGGCTATTTAAAGAAAATTTTGGGTAATATGAACATACACGACGCTCCCGAGTCTACAGAGCAGAATGATGTCCATATATAATGCCATCTTCAACAGTACATGTACTTCAGTTATATCGAACACGTTTTTAAAATAGTTTGCACATGGGTGACTCGAGCGTTATATAATTATTGTGAAATGTTTAGAGCCATGTTTCTTGTATGCACAGGCTCATCCAAGTCTTCACTATACAGGGGGAGACAAATCCCATATCAACAGGATCGGGTCATTTTCTATACGGAATCAGCCGTGGCCGATTTGGAACCTGGCGTCCCAAGTTCGATCCCTAGCCGCGAGGTTCATGGTGATGTGCCCTTGGGCAAGGCACATTTCTAGACTAAAATTGGTTTGTTTACCAAGGGAGAATGAATAAGGGATCTATCGCCGTGATATAACTGAAATATCGATGAAAACTACGTAGAATCCCCAAAAAACAAATCCTTTCATATACTCGAGTATAGTTCAATATAATTAGACTCACATAAGGCCGAAACAAATATATTCGATTTGGTAATTAAACAAACAGTCAAACACTTAAAACTCCTAAATAATCATTATAGCATTATAGTTCAAGAGTTATAACAGGAACATAAGGTAAAAATCCAGTGCATACGAATAGAACATGTACGCTGATATTTGTTCCTGAGAGAATTGCAGTCATATATAAATGAGCCAGTTCATGGGAAAAAAGCTACCTACTGAGCTTTCGGGGCTCGCGATACATTCTATCATGTCATTGCAATTAACACATTGCTAGAGAGGCTTCGGTGTTAATGTTTATTTTTGACATTTGAATAATTGAAATTGAAATGAAAAATATGCATGATAAAATACAAGGTAAATTTGAGAATAGACACATTCCATGCAATCAATCGTATCACAATTTTCTAACACATTTCTATGTCGTTATATATAAGTCCCGGAGAGGGTTCAATCAGATTGGGATATTGAAATCACGACTGTGTTTACTGATTTAACGCTTTCCTGTGTATGGAGTTTATAAAGTCGACACATTAGAAAGCAAATAATTAAAACAGCAATGCATTTAAGGAGACGACTATTGATACAGAGTTTAAAACATTGTATAATTATGAGAAATCGCACGTTCATAATAGCCATGTAGTGTTTATTAAAGTCTTCTGTTGGGGAATTAAAATCCGTCTTTATCAGAAAAAGTGTTAACACAAATTTGAATTATAAAGGTTCATTGTTAAAAACCAGAGGGGCCTGGCACGCTATTTAAAGAAATATTAATCTATTATATAAAGTTAATGGCTCTAACTTCCTCGTCAGCAGGATTCACCCCATGTTTGCATTTTAGTCCGATGCAGAATCGATTATCGAATAAAGAGCTATGCGCCAGTATGTTATCTACTCTAAACACTTGTCACACGGATATTAACAGTATGTAACCAAGTATCTACTCTAAACACTTGTCACACGGATGTTAACAGTATGTAGCCAAATATCTACTCTAAGCACTGGTCACAGGATTTTAACAGTATGTAGCAAAATTTCTACAATTAACACTGGTCACAAGGATTTTAACAGTATGTAATCAAAAATCTACTATTAACACTGGTCAAAATGATGACAACAGTATGTAACCAAGTATCTACTCTCTAAACACTTGTCACAAGGATTGTAACAGCATGTAACCAAGTAATTACTCTAAACACTGGTCACAAGGATTGTAATAGTATGTAACCAAATATCCAGTATAAACACTAGCCACAAGGATTAACCAAATATCTACTCTAAACACTGGTCACCAGATTTTTAACAGTATATAGCCAAGTATCTACTATAAACAGTGGTCACAGGGGGTTTAACAGTATGTAACCAAATATATACTCTAAACACTGGTCACAGGGAGTTTAACAATATGTAGCCAAATATCTACTCTAAACACTGGTCAGAAGGATTTTAACAGTATGTAACCAAATATCTACTCTAAACACTGGTCACAAGGATGTTAATAGTATGTAACCAAATATCCAGTATAAACACTAGCCACAAGGATGTTAACAGTATGTAAACAAGTATCTACTCTAAACACCGGTCGCAGGGAGTTTAACAGTATGTAACCAAATATCTACTATAAACACTGGTCACAAGGATAAATCAAACATCCATTCTAAACAATGGTCACAAGTATTTTAACAGTATGTATTCAAATATCTACTCTAAACACTGGTCATAAAGAATTTAAAAGTATGTATCCAATTATCTACTCTAAACACTGGTCACAAGGATGTTAATAGTATGTAATCAAATATCCAGTATAAACACTAGCCACAAGGATGTTAACAGTAGGTAACCAAGTATCTACTCTAAACACTGGTCGCAGGGAGTTTAACAGTATGTAACCAAATATCTATTATAAACAATGATAAACCAAACATCCATTCTAAACAATGGTCACAGGTATTTTAACAGTATGTATCCAAATATCTACTCTAAACACTGGTCATAAGGAATTTAACAGTATATAACCAAATATCTACTATAAACAATGGTCATAAGGAATTAAACAGTATGTATCCAAATATCAACTCTAAACACTGGTCACAAGGATTTTAACAGTATAAAACCAAATATCTACTCTAAACACTGGTCATAAGGAATTTAGCAGTATGTAACCAAATATCCACTCTAAACACTGGTCACACGGATTTTATCAGTATGTAACCAAATAGCTACTCTAAACACTGGTCACAAGGATTTTAACAGTATGTAACCAATTATCTACTCTAAACACTGGTCACAATGATTTTAACAGAAAGTAACCAAATATCTACTATAAACACTGGTCACAAGGATCTTAACAGTATGTAACCAAATATCTACTCTAAACACTTGTCACAAGGCTTTTAACAGTATGTAACCAAATATCTACTCTAAACACTGGTCACGCGGATTTCAACAGTATGTAACCAAATATCTACTCTGAACACTGGTCACAAGGATTTTAACAGTATGTAACCAAATATCTACCATAAACACTGGTCACACGGATTTAAACAGTATGTAGCCAAATATCAAACACTGGTCACAAGGATTTTAACAGTATGTAACCAAATATCTACTATAAGCACTGGTCACAAGGATTTTAACAGTATGTAACCAAATACCTACTCTAAAAAATGGTCACACGGATTGTAACAGTATGTAACCAAATAGCTACTCTAAACACTGGTCACAAGGATTTTAACAGTATGTAATCAAATATCTACTCTAAACACTGGTCACACGGATTTTCACAGTATGTAGCCAAGTATCTATTATAAACACTGGTTACACGGATTTTAACAGTATGTAGCCAAGTATCTATTCTAAACACTGGTCACACTGATTTTAACAGTATGTAGCCAAATATCTATTATAAACACTGGTCACACTGATTTTAACAGTATGTAGCCAAGTATCTATTCTAAACACTGGTCACACGGATTTTAACAGTATGTAGCCAAGTATATATTCTAAACACTGGTCACACGGATTTTAACAGTATGTAGCCAAATATCTATTCTAAACACTGGTCACACGGATTGTAACAGTATGTAGCCAAATATCTATTCTAAACACTGGTCACACTGATTTTAACAGTATGTAGCCAAATATCTATTATAAACACTGGTCACACTGATTTTAACAGTATGTAGCCAAGTATCTATTCTAAACACTGGTCACACGGATTTTAACAGTATGTAGCCAAGTATATATTCTAAACACTGGTCACACGGATTTTAACAGTATGTAGCCAAATATCTATTCTAAACACTGGTCACACGGATTGTAACAGTATGTAGCCAAATATCTATTCTAAACACTGGTCACACGGACTTTAACAGTATGTAGCCAAATATATATTCTAAACACTGGTCACAAGGATTTTAACAGTATGTATACAAATATCTACTATACACACTGGTCACAAGGATTTTAACAGTATGTAACCAAATATCTTCTATACACACTGGTCACAAGGATTTTAACAGTTTGTAGCCAAATATCTATTCTAAACACTGGTCACAAGGATTTTAACAGTATGTAACCAAATATCTACTATACACACTGGTCACAAGGATTTTAACAGTATGTAACCAAATATCTACTATACACACTGGTCACAAGGATTTTAACAGTATGTAACCAGATATATTTTCTATACACACTGGTCACAAGGCTTTTAACAGTATGTAACCAAATATCTACTATACACACTGGTCACAAGGATTTTAACAGTATGTAACCAAATATCTACTATACACACTGGTTACAAGGATTTTAACAGTATGTAACCAAATACATGTATCTACTATACACACTGGTCACAAGGCTTTTAACAGTATGTAACCAAATATCTACGCTAAACACAGTTTAAAACAGTGTAAAAACTTGACAAATCGCTCGTTTAAGAAATTAATTATCATATTTTTAATTTAAATATATGTTTTTAAAGTAGTCATTTGCAGAATCTTTTCAGGTTTAGTTAAATTACTGTACTTATCTTCTATAAGACTATTTCAGAGATATATGAGTATAGTTGTTTGTTTTTATTTATGTATTATTCGTATTTACTAATAGCAAAGTCATAATTAAGCAACAGCATGATAAAAGGTACAAGTTGGCCTTTCTGAACAATGTAGACCCAGATCATCTTGTCCACCAACTCAGTCTTATCAAAAGTACGATTGTTTAAACAGTATAAACCTTTCCTCGCTATGATATCCATAGTCTGTTTTAACAAAATAAAAGCTATTATATTAGCATGAACATTAAAGACAATTTTACCACATACAATACAGACACATTGAAAACATCTGGGCATGAACAAAACCTTTATAAATCAAAAAATAAGTATTGAACACTCGGTGGCATCATTGAATACACAGTAAGGACAAATTTGAAAACATTGTAAATCTGACGAAATTGCTCGTTTAAGCAATTTATTACTTGTATGGGTTCTTTTACTGATATTCTTCTTTTGCAGAGGTGTCATAATTCTTTTGTATGAAGGAAATGGTAAATTAATAAGCTAAAACATCAATACCTTTTCCATTACCCTTTCCAACTAACAGACGTATTTTAACGCATATACACCAGACGAATTTTGACAACAATGTGGCAAAAAACATTGTTCATAATAATGAGCACTTTATCCCTTTGTAACATAGCTTTCAACGCTATTCAATAATAATTCAAACATTTTGGATTTATTTGAAATTTCCATACAAAGTCGTCTGCTACATATGTGGTGCATGTAGGAATGATTTAATAAATATCACAGACATTTTATTGTTCTGATTGATTGAACCTTTGAGGATTCAATACGAATCTCTTCATCTTATTGTTTTGATTTATTGACTATTTGAGAGATTCAATACGAATCTCTAAATTTTATTGTTATGATTGAGTTACACAATGAGGATTCAATACTAATCTTTACATCTTATTGTTTTGATGTATTGACTATTTGAGAATTCACTACTCATATTAACATCTTAGTGTTCTGATTGATTTACACATTGAGGATTAAATACGAATCCCTACATTAACTTTCTGGTGGGACATGTTTAATGTAGACATGGAGTATTTTGAAGCAGGAAATATCGCTTTAAAATCTTTTACGAATCGCATGAACAAAAACAGGTATTTTGCGAGACTAAACGTCAAGAAATATGCCGATTCTCGACACTACGAGTAGCTAAATACAAAACCCCGTACACTACTGTAACATCGTTTTGTCTTTAAGATTATACATTCCTAAACAAGTGAAGATAAAGAACAGACGATCTATACAAATTTAAATGTTTTCAATAATGCAATAACACTGTTTACATGTGTTATAAGACTTAATTAAGTGTGGTTGACGTCACACTACTGCATCTAGAAGGATTGTCAGGTTTTTTATTTTAATTTTAAATGTCATAAATATTGAATGGGACAGGTCACTAAACAGGAAATAAGAAATTTACTTTTGAAATTTTGCGAACAACGTCTACGCGCAGTCTACTACGGATATTTGCGTTCGTTAATCGCATCAGTTCGACAAGCCCCTTCACTAAAGCACTGATTATATTGGCTGGCAATTGAATCCTCATTTCAAATATATTTGGATACATCTTATAACACTCAAATAGCATGTGTAACACTTTTTTAATGAATATATTATACATTTATGTACATGTATAACTATATCAATACAAATCAGATGATTCAGTATGATTGTAAATAATAAAAAAAAACCAGTTATAATATACAGCTTTCTTTTCATTCAATGTTTTCAAATATTACCTGCTATTGAGTGTAAACTATATTATAACTCGGTATAACCCTTTCCAAAATATACCAACTCTTCAAAAGGCGACTTTGACAAGACATAGAAGAATGAATATAGCATTTCTCTATAACTTAAAGTAGTTTAATTAAATAGAGTTAACACCATCGTGCCAAAGAGGAAAATTGACGATTGTGAGAATATAATTACTCCATAATGTTTTTAAAAGTCGTCTTCTGAAAATGCGTCGACCACGTCTGCTTGTGGGAAACGGTTAACGATGATTTTGTCTAATATTTCAATCAATTGTTTTTATGACAATAGACACAGGTCGATAAGTTAAACCCTTCTGTTGGACTAAAACCAGTATTTAAACTGTATGTACTAATTGATGAGAGAAAACAATTATACATATTTCCACAAAACATCGGCTTTGGAAACAATTCGATCCCGGAATGCCCGAGTTACATTCTGTTTGTGGACTATTTATCAAAAATACTGTTGTGTGTGTCTGTCCGTACACATGCGACAAGAGTACTACATATAAGGGAAACTCTATTATCAAATATACCATTGACATTGTTATTATTTAAGATATGGTGCCTTGATCCTTAATAACTCTTATGTCTATTGTATACCTATTTACTGAATTGTGGAATACAATATACATTCAGGTATCGTATCTGATATTAGGCGAGCGAAAAGTTAAATGTTCACCTGAGACTAAACATTCGTGAGAACACTGAGGTATGAGGGTAAACAAGTACGTCCTCAATAAATATGTCAATAAGTATAATTATTTAAAACTGAAGGAAATTAAATCGACAATAAACAAACTCACAATTTTTGTCTTAGCTTGCCAGCGATAAATGTCGACAACCGCTGATATCTTATAACAAGAGTTCAGATTCCATCCTGATCCTGACCCTTACAAAATGTTGTGGCTGATCTGAGAACTAAACTGTTTGTTATTCAGATTCATTTTACTGTTGCAAGAAATGGGCAGGAAAACAATCTACTGTATTGTTACTATCACTTCTATGCCGTAGTGCAGTGTACGTTTAAGTTGTATGTCAATTTTAACCGAGATATAATAAAATACAGGTAATAACCCTTGTTAATCAAACATTTACTGTAGTGTTACTATGACTTCTATGCCGTAGTTCATTGTACATTTAAGTTGTATGTCAACTCTAAACGGGATATAATAAACATACAGATAATAACCCTTGTTAATACATACATTTCAGGAAACGTAGTAACGAATTCACACACCACCAGCATGGCATCTAGATCCCAATCTTTCTATAATGGGTCTGACGAAATACCCAACAATGACTGTGACGTATGTTTGTCAAGCGGTCAAACATTAGAGGCTATATCCTACTGTACCATATGCTGTGAGTACCTGTGTCAGTCATGTGATAAGGCACACAGGGGGTCTAGGGCATCTAGAGAGCACACACTTCTGACAGGGAATAACGTTCCATCTGGATCAACGAGGACTAAACCAACGTTACCGTTTATGTTCTGTGATACACACAGAACAACGTTACTTGATATATACTGTACCACTCACGGCGAGGTCATTTGTTCTGCCTGTAAACTTACCGGTCATACAACTTGCGATACAGGCGATGTCACTAGGCACAGTACTCGATTAAAATATGTTGAAGAGGAGCTAAAGAAAGTCGCTAAAAGTCTGAGGGACTTATCATCTAAATATGACGACTTTAGAAAGAACAGGCTCATTGCTAAATCAACCGTGAAGACTCAGATAAAGAAATGTGTCAGTGGCATGCATCAATTACGCCGGGATATTAACGACAAACTAGACCAACTCGAAAAGGAAATGTCTTCCGAAATCCGATACATTGATGAGAAAATGAATAAAGAGATAGACGGTCACGTGACTTTAGCCGATGGCATTTTACGTCAAATTGGGGATCTGGACAAATCTTTATCTGAATGTCTAAAAAGGCGGGAAAATGACGTCATGTTTGTGGGAATAAAAAAAGCGTCATCACGAGCAAGTGAATTTGGACATATCATTGACAATGTCCAGAAAGACAATTACCCAATAGACATTCGTTTTCAACCCAATGACGTTCTAACTGACATGATCCAACAATTAAAATCACTCGGCGATGTTGCTAACAACCAGCTTGTTTATACCGGTCATAACCGGACCTCTATACTGAACATGTCTGTTAAGGACACACAGCAGATAAATGTGAAAACAGAATCAATAAATGGATGTACATTCATGTCTGACGGACATCTTGTACTCGCATGTTTCGAGAACGGTCTAAAACTGTTTGATAAAAACTTCCAGTTTAAATCCCAGTCAGCTATTCCGGCAGGAGACGTGTCTGCTATCAACGACACTGACGTCATAGCTACACAACATAAACAACTCCAGCGTGTAAGAGTATTCCCTGATATGGTGGTGAAGGAAACATTGAAGATGGAGAGAATATGTTGGGGTGTGGATGTTTATGGTGACGAGATCTACGTTACCTGTCATGATTGTCCCGGTAATGGTGAAGTACGAGTACTCAACATGGCCGGTAAACTACAGAGAAGGTTAGGAGAAGATAACGGTAAATACATGTTTACATGGCCTAATTTTATAAAAGTAAACAGGAACGGGAGTAAGGTGTTTGTCTCTGATCATGTTACTAACATTGTAACATGTTTAAACAATCAAGGTCATGTGATATACCAGTACTCTGACAGAGACTTGAAGACACCATATGGAATTTATGTGGATGGAGAAGATAACCTGTTAGTGTGTGGATTTAAATCTCACAATATACATGTAGTCCGACATTGTGGTGGTAAGGAGAAGATTATGGTGTCAGAGAAAGACGGAATGGACTCCCCATGGTGTATATCGTACAGACAGAGTGATGGTTGTCTAGTAGTTGGTTTACATAGGAAGGCTGACACTGATAACAAGCTGATTATAATCAGGACGAGATAAACTCGTGCGTACCAGAAAATATATTGCCGTAAAGATGTGTCCATGTTTGACAGACGATACACATATGTAAGCGGAGGGAAGAAAGTAGAATGGTCTCATTATTTACGGTTTCTTCCTTTTCCACAATGTTGTATGTGTACATTTTTCAAAGTCATCGAGAACGTCATTATGAAGGATCAGAACAATATAAACAATCTTGTGGATTTACTTTTGTTGTATATATACATGTATAATGGTTACATAACCAGACAAATCAAAATAGTGAAAACCTTTTCCAAATGTGTTTTCTAACTAACTACTCAACTCTAAAAGTGTTTATCAACCCTCATTCTATCACATACATATGTACCTTCATACACTGTGCGTATCCGAAAGCTAATGCTGTAAATGACTTATATTACCTTTAAGTGATATCGACTAAATTTACGTCATACGATATTCACAAATGATCCCATCTCGGAAAGTTCTAGACAAATCTGGGTATTTACAATAAACAGTAGAAGAAGGTGTGTAATAAGTCTCTACACAAACCTGGGTATTTACACTAAACAGTAGAAGTAGGTGTGTAATAAGTCTCTATACAAATCTAGGTATTTACAATAAACAGTAGAAGTAGGTGTGTAATAAGTCTCTATACAAGTCTGGGTATTTACACTAAACAGTAGAAGAAGGTGTGTAATAAGTCTCTATACAAATCTGGGTATTTACACTAAACAGTAGAAGTAGGTGTGTAATAAGTCTCTATACAAGTCTGGGTATTTACCCTAAACAGTAGAAGAAGGTGTGTAATAAGTCTCTATACAAATATGGGTATTTACACTAAACAGTAGAAGAAGGTGGGTAATAAGTCTCTATACAAGTCTGGGTATTTACACTAAACAGTAGAAGAAGGTGTGTAATAAGCAAGTTCTACATTTCCTATGTTGTTTAAAAGAAGTGGCGTGTGTAAATAAAGAAATGTCTGCACATCTATTTAACCTGCTTATCAGAAACGTCTGCTGAAACAGCACATCTATAAACAGTGTAGATCAATATTATATTGTGTGGATGAACAAGCTGATCTGCATATACATATACCACACGTTTGTTGGGGTAAAGTTTCCTTGAGTGCGGTTCTTGTACATCCACTTATTGTACAAGCCGCCGTGATATTACTGAAACATTGTTGAAAACGTCATTAAATTCCAATTCATCATTAGTGTACAAGCCACCGCGATATTACTGAAACATCGTTGAAAACGGCGTTAAATTCCGATGAATCATTAGTGTACAAGCCGCCGTGATATTACTGAAACATCGTTGAAAACGTCGTTAAATTCCAATAAATCATTAGTGTACAAGCCGCCGTGATATTACTGAAACATCGTTGAAAACATCGTTAAATTCCAATAAATCATTAGTGTACAAGCCGCCGTGATATTACTGAAACATCGTTGAAAACGACAAATTCCAATAAATCATTAGTGCACAAGCCACCGTGATATTACTGAAACATCGTTGAAAACGTTAAATTTCAATAAATCATTAGTGTACAAGCCGCCGTGATATTACTGAAATGTCGTTGAAAACGTTAAATTCCAATAAATCATTAGTGTACAAGCTGCCGTGATATTACTGAAATATCGTTAAAAACGTCGTTAAATTCCAATAAATCATAAGTGTACAAGCTGCCGTGATATTACTGAAATATCGTTGAAAAACGTCGTTAAATTCCAATAAATCATTAGTGTACAAGCCGCCGTGATATTACTGAAACATCGTTGAAAACGTCGTTAAAATGCCAAATAACTCATTAGTGTACAAACCGCCGTGATATTTCTGAAACATCGTTGAAAACGTCGTTAAATTCCAATAAATCATTAGTCTACAAACCACCGTGATATTACTGAAACATCGTTGAGAACGTCGTTAAATTCCAATAAATCATTAGTGTACAAGCCGCCGTGATATTACTGAAATGCCGTTGAAAACATCGTTAAATTACAATAAATCATTAATGTACAAGCCGCCGTGATATTACTGAAATGTCGTTGAAAACGGCGTTAAATATCAATAAATCATTAGTGTACAAGCAGATCTGATATAATTGAAATGTCATTGAAAACAGTGTTTAATTATGATTAATCATTAGTTTACCAGCCGCTGTAATATAACTAAAATGCCGTTGACAACGGTGTTAAATACCAATCAATCATTAGTTTACAAACTTGTATATAACTGTTTTATTTACGGTGATAACTTACTTTCTTTACGTGAAACATAACTATTTCGAGACACAAAAGAAAGTGCCTTTTCATGGAATGGCTAGTTAATCAAATGAGCTCTTTCCTCCCTTTCCAAATTGTATTGATAAATATCACACGCCAGAAACGCATTCTGAGATTTACTTATTCTGTATATCATTTCTTCATTGTTCAAACGTGAATGCTTAAGATAACACAGTCTGGTTTAACAGCCGGTAAATATATGTACATGTGTGTTTAAAATGGTAGAAAGAAAGTCTTCATTATTGACAGTTTCTTCCTTTCCCACAATGTTTTAAATGTACCTTATTTACGTCAACTCAATCGAGGACGTCATCATGAAGGAAAGGAACAATTCAAGCAATGTTATGTGTTATTATTTGTGTAAATACATGTTGTATGACTATATAATCAGAAACGTCAAAATAATTAAAACCATTTCCAAATGTGTTTTCTAAATAACTACGCCCGTCAGCAGTGTATGTTAACTAGCATGCTATTAGTATGTACATTTAGACTGAAAATATAAAAGATCGGTATTTAAATGAACTAAGTCACAGGAAACCTAACGAATACCCAGATCAGCAGGCGTCCCCGTGTAGTAAGTTCTAAATCGTTCATGCATCATGACACACCTCTTGAGGAACGGTTGTGATAAAACTCGACTATACAAGTATACACAGACCTCGTTCACTGATCGTCTAAAAGTTACCTAAATGAGATAAGTCACACGAAACCTAACGAATATCCAGATCACCCTGCAGGGAAACCTCTCTATGAACAGTTTTGATAAAACTCGACTATACAAGTATACACAGACCTCGTTCACTGATCGTCTAAAAGTTACCAAAATGAGATAAGTCACACGAAACTTAACGAATATCCAGATCGCCTTGCAGGGAAACCTCTCTAGGAACAGTTTTGATAAAACTCGACTATACAAGTATACACAAACCTCGTTCACTGATCGTCTAAAAGTTACCAAAATGAGATAAGTCACACGAAACTTAACGAATATCCAGATCGCCTTGCAGGGAAACCTCTCTAGGAACAGTTTTGATAAAACTCGACTATACAAGTATACACAGACCTCGTTCACTGATCGTCTAAAAGTTACCTAAATTAGATAAGTCACACGAAACTTAACGAATATCGACATCGCCCTGCAGGGAAACCTCTCTAGGAACAGTTTTGATAAAACTCGACTATACAAGTATACACAGACCTTGTCCAATGATCGTCTAAAAGTTACCTAAATGAGATGAGTCACACGAAACCTAACGAATATCGACATCGCCCTGCAGGGAAACCTCTCTAGGAACAGTTTTGATAAAACTTGACTATACAAGTATACACATACCTTGTTCAATGATCGTCTAGATGTTACCTAAATGAGATGAGTCACAGGAAACCTAACGAATATCGACATCGCCCTGCAGGGAAACCTCTCTAGGAACAATTTTGATAAAACTCGACTATACAAGTATACACAGACCTCGTTCACTGATCGTCTAAAAGTTACCTAAATTAGATAAGTCACACGAAACTTAACGAATATCGACATCGCCCTGCAGGGAAACCTCTCTAGGAACAGTTTTGATAAACTCGACTATACAAGTATACACAGACCTTGTTCAATGATCGTCTAAAAGTTACCTAAATGAGATGAGTCACACGAAACCTAACGAATATCGACATCGCCCTGCAGGGAAACCTCTCTAGGAACAATTTTGATAAAACTCGACTATACAAGTATACACAGACCTCGTTCACTGATCGTCTAAAAGTTACCAAAATGAGATAAGTCACACGAAACTTAACGAATATCCAGATCTCCCTGCAGGGAAACCTCTCTAGGAACAGTTTTGATAAAACTCGACTATACAAGTATACACAAACCGCGTTCACTGATCGTCTAAAAGTTACCAAAATGAGATAAGTCACACGAAACCTAACGAATATCCAGATCGCCCTGCAGGGAAACCTCTCTAGGAACAGTTTTGATAAAACTCGACTATACAAGTATACACAGATCTCGTTCAATGAACGTCTTAAAGTTACATAAATGAGATAAGTCACACGAAACCTATCGAATATCCAGATCGCCCTGCAGGGAAACCTCTCTAGGAACAGTTTTGATAAAACTCGACTATACAAGTATACACAAACCCCGTTCACTGATCGTCTCAAAGTTACCTAAATGAGATATGTCACACGAACCCTAACGAATATCCAGATAGCCCTGCAGGGAAACCTCACTAGGAACGGTTGTGACAAGTAACGACTATACAAGTATCCAGTTTGATCATAATTGCTCTTTTAAAAACTTTTGATGTCGATATTCGTGGTATGTAACTTAAATCATTGAAGACGAGCGTATTTGACAAATAAATGTATGTATATTTTCAACTGTAAACTGTTCAATATTGATTTTCTTTTAAATAAACGTGTCTAGCTTTGTATTTGGAAGAGTCCATAGCAATTTTCAAGAAATAGAAATGTTGAGTTGTTCACAGACTTCACAAAATCTGATCCAGCAGTGATTTGTTTAACTGTTTTATTAAGATACTTGAGCCGTCCCGCGAGAAAACCAACATTATGTCGTCTGCGAAATGTATTGACCAGATCAGCCTGCGCAATCCGCGCAGACTGCTCCGGGCCGACACATTCAGCTTCAGGGGGAGTAAGATATATATTAATGATTCCTGAAAAAGAAAATCGACAGGAGGTGAAAAGTGTCTACCAGGGTAAGCCTATGGGGCGGGACGGCACACTTGTCTAAATGATGTATTCGCGATGTTGTATCTTTATATTAAGCACTTACAGACTTATTGTTTTAATTGTGCATATATATAAATATAGATTTGTTGATCTCTTTTGTTCTATTTTCCCATACATGTAATGACATCCGTTTGTTAGAACAAGTAAGCAGTTTAGTGTATGCATGTTATTTCATATGTCTGCAGAGCTAGCCTAGTACTAGGTTGTTTCCCGAGGGTATATGAATAAGGTAGCCTATTACTGGGTTGATTCCCCAGGGTATATCAACAAGAAAGCAGTTTAGTTTATGCATGTTATTTCATACGTCTGGCGAGCTAGCCTAGTACTGGGTTGTTTCCACAGGGTATGTGAATAAGGTAGCCTAGTACTGGGTTGTTTCTCCAGGGTATGTGAATAAGGTAGCATAACACTGGGTTGTTTCCCCAGGGTATATGAATAAGTTAGCCTAGTCATGGGTTGTTTCCTCAGGGTATATGAATAAGGTAGCCTAGTACTGGGTTGTTTCCCCAGGGTATATGAATAAGGTAGCCTAGAACAGGGTTGTTTCCCCAGGGTATATGAATAATGTAGCCTAGTACTGGGTTGTTTCCCCAGGGTATATGAATAAGTTAGCCTAGTCATGGGTTGTTTCCTCAGGGTATATGAATAAGGTAGCCTAGTACTGGGTTGTTTCCCCAGGGTATATGAATAAGGTAGCCTATAACAGGGTTGTTTCCCCAGGGTATATGAATAAGGTAGCCTAGTAATGGGTTGTTTCCCCAGGGTATATGAATACGGTAGCCTAGTACTGGGTTGTTTGCCCCAGGGTATATGAATAAGGTAGCCTAGTACTGGGTTGTTTCCCCAGGGTATATGAATAAGTAATATAGTACTAGGTTGTTTCCCCAGGGTATATGAATAAGTAATCTAGTACTGGGTTGTTTTTCCAGGGTATATGAATAAGTAATCTAGTACTAGGTTGTTTCCCCAGGGTATATGAATAAGTAATCTAGTACTGGGTTGTTTTTCCAGGGTATATGAATAAGTAATCTAGTACTGGGTTGTTTCCCCAGGGTATATGAATAAGTAATCTAGTACTAGGTTGTTTCCCCAGGGTATATGAATAAGTAATCTAGTACTGGGTTGTTTTTCCAGGGTATATGAATAAGTAATCTAGTACTGGGTTGTTTTTCCAGGGTATATGAATAAGTAATCTTGTACTGGGTTGTTTCCCCAGGGTATATGAATAAGTAATCTAGTACTAGGTTGTTTCCCCAGGGTATATGAATAAGTAATCTAGTACTGGGTTGTTTTTCCAGGGTAGATGAATAAGTAATCTAGTACTGGGTTGTTTTTCCAGGGTATATGAATAAGTAATCTAGTACTGGGTTGTTTTTCCAGGGTATATGAATAAGGTAGCCTAGTACTGGGTTGTTTCCCCAGGGTATATGAATAAGTAATCTAGTACTAGGTTGTTTCCCCAGGGTATATGAATAAGTAATCTAGTACTGGGTGGTTTTTCCAGGGTATATGAATAAGTAATCTAGTACTGGGTTGTTTTTCCAGGGTATATGAATAAGTAATCTAGTACTGGGTTGTTTTTCCAGGGTATATGAATAAGGTAGCCTAGTACTGGGTTGTTTCCCCAGGGTATATGAATAAGTAATCTAGTACTGGGTTGTTTTTCCAGGGTATATGAATACGAAAGCTATTGCCCTGATATAACTGAATGTTTGTTGAAAATTAAGCAAACCTCAAAAATATGCACAAACTGAAGCAGATTATTTGATCAGTTTTCACAATGACATTTGGCAATTCTTCAGTGTGTATGATGTAATAACCATTTCCCACATACAATAACTCTGTAGCAAACGACTTTAAAAACATATTATCGAACATTTCTATAAATGATTTGTTTGTTTGTTTGTTTGGAGTTTAACGCCGCTTTTAACAGCTTTGGTCATATCACGGCGGTCAGTGCACCTACCCATGTTTTCCTGGCTTTCCCACACCAGTACTTACACAACATTCTTTCGAAGCCACTGACTACTTTCTCACATAAATCAGAGGTGAGAGGCAATGGAAAACATCGCCCGAAAGAACGCGCCGCAACCGGGTATCGAACTTCTATAAATGAAAGTATACTTATTCAACAGAGTTAAAAACATTGTAACATCATGAGCAATTTATCCTCTCGTCACAATGTTTTCAAATGTCGTCTGCTGCAGAGGCGTCAGAGAGTGTATGTATGTTGGTAAGGGTTAACGCCGCTTTCAACAGTATTTAAATATCCTAGGTGAATACCAGTTCCGCTATTCTTTATTCTAACATCGGTCGTATACATCAGACTTCTGTTATCCCCGCTTTCAACAGTATTTAAATATCCTAGGTGAATAATAGTTCTGCTATTCTTTATTCTAACATCGGTCGTATACTTCAGACTTCTGTTATCCCCGCTTTCTACATTTTTTTAAATATCCTAGGTGAATAACAGTTCTGCTATTCGTCATTCTAAAATCGGTCGTATACATCAGACTTCTGTTATCCCCCCTTTCAACAGTATTTAAATATCCTAGGTGAATAACAGTTCTGCTATTCTTTATTCTAACATCGGTCGTATACATCAGACTTCTGTTATCCCCACTTTCAACAGTATTTAAATATCCTAGGTGAATAACAGTTCTGCTATTCTTTATTCTAACATCGGTCGTATACATCAGACTTCTGTTATCCCCACTTTCAACAGTATTTAAATATCCTAGGTGAATAACAGTTCTGCTATTCTTTGTTCTAACATCGGTCGTAAACATCGGACTTCTGTTATCCCCGCTTTCAACACTATTTAAATATCCTAGGTGAATAACAGTTCTGCTATTCTTTATGCTAACATCGGTCATATACATCAGACTTGTGTTATCCCCCCTTTCAACAGTATTTAAATATCCTAGGTGAATAACAGTTCTGCTATTCTTTATTCTAACATCGGTCGTATACATCAGACTTCTGTTATCCCCGCTTTCAACAGTATTTAAATATCCTAGGTGAATAACAGTTCTGCTATTCTTTATTCTAACATCGATCGTATACATCAGACTTCTGTTATCCGCGCTTTCAACAGTTTTTAAATATCCTAGGTGAATAACAGTTCTGCTATTCTTTGTTCTAACCTCAATCGTATACATCAGACTTCTGCTATCCCCGCTTTCAACAGTATTTCAATATCCTAGGTGAATAACAGTTCTGCTATTCTTTATTCTAACATCGGTCGTATACATCAGATTTCTGTTATTCCCGCTTTCAACAGTATTTAAATATCCTAGGTGAATAACAGTTCTGCTATTCTTTATTCTAACATCGGTCGTATACATCAGACTTCTGTTATCCTCGCTTTCAACAGTATTTCAATATCCTAGGTGAATAACAGTTCTGCTATTCTTTATTCTTACCTCGGTCGTATACATCAGACTTCTGTTATCCTCGCTTTCAACAGTATTTCAATATCCTAGGTGTACCAACAAAGGGGGAAGCCATAACTTCCATGTTTAAATTCGTTTTCATAACTCGACCAGTGATCGCACCCTGGTCTCCCGAGACGGAGGTCTTACAACTAAACCACGGAGTCAGTGTTATTTGCGGTGACTATGATAATGTTTTGTTGCTGTACAAGAGATAACTTTGGATTTAATCTATTTCGACAGGCTAAAGTTATTTCCCTTGAATTGTGGAATTGTGTATGTTATGATGTCTTCCTCAAACAGTGTACATCGAACTACTTCTGTTTGATCGCGGACTCTAAATACATCAAACGGTCCACATCCTCAATTCAATAGATACGGTACTTTCGTGAATGTTCATGAGATGGATTACATATGTGATTGATTGATTGTTTGCTGTTTAACGCCGCTTTAAACACTTTTTCGGTTTTATCACGGCGTGTTCTGGGTAATCTACCAGTACTATTTGTCTATTTACCCTGACACAAGAGAGAAATATAAGCATGCACGACATTTCCAGGGTAATCTACCAGTACTACTATGTGTCTATTTACACTGACACAAGCGAGAAACATAACCATGCGCGACGTTTCCAGGGTAATCTACCAGTACTATTTATCTATTTACCCTGACACAAGCGAGACATATAACCATGCGCGACGTTTCCTGGTTAATGTACCAGTACTAGTTATCTATTTACCCTGACACAAGCGAGTAATATAACCATGCACAACGTTTCCAGGGTAATCTACCAGTACTATTTATCTATTTACCCTGACACAAGCGAGACATATAACCATGCGCGACGTTTCCTGTGTAATCTACCAGTACTATTTATCTATTTACCCTGACACAAGCGAGTAATATAACCATGCACAACGTTTCCAGGGTAATCTACCAGTACTATTTATCTATTTACCCTGACAGAAGTGAGACATATAACCATGCGCGACGTTTCCTGGGTAATCTACCAGTACTATTTGTCTATTTACCCTGACACAAGCGAGTAATATAACCATGCGCGATCTGTCCTGGGTAATCTACCAGTACTATTTGTCTATTTACCCTGACCCCAGCGAGTAATATAACCATGCGCGACATTTCCTGGGTAATCTACCAGTACTATTTGTCTATTTACAATGACACAAGCGAGTAATATAACCATGCACGACGTTTCCTGGGTAATCTACCAGTACTATTTGTCTATTTACAATGACACAAGCGAGTAATATAACCATGCACGACGTTTCCTGGGTAATCTACCAGTATTATGTGTATATTTACTCTGACACAAGCGAGTAATATAACCATGCACGACCTTTCCTCGGTAATCTACCAGTACTATTTGTCTATTTACCCTGACCCCAGCGAGTAATATAACCATGCACAACGTTTCCAGGGTAATCTACCAGTACTATGTGTCTATTTACCCTGACACAAGCGAGACATATAACCATGCGCGACGTTTCCTGGGTAATCTACCAGTACCATTTGTCTAGTTAACCTGACACAAGCGAGTAATATAACCATGCGCGACGTTTCCAGGGTAATCTACCAGTACTATTTGTCTATTTGACCTGACACAAGCGAGTTATATAACCATGCACAACGTTTCCAGGGTAATCTACCAGTACTATGTGTCTATTTGACCTGACACAAGCGAGACATATAACCATGCACGACGTTTCCTGGGTAATGTACCAGTACTAGTTGTCTATTTACCTTGACACAAGCGATTAATATAACCATGCACGACCTTTCCTCGGTAATCTACCAGTACTATTTGTCTATTTACCCTGACCCCAGCGAGTAATATAACCATGCACGACGTTTCCTGTGTAATCTACCAGTACTATTTGTCTATTTACCCTGACACAAGCGAGTAATATAACCATGCGCGACGTTTCCTGTGTAATCTACCCGTACTATTTGTCTATTTACCCTGACACAAGCGAGTAATATAACCATGCACGATCTGTCCTGGGTAATCTACCAGTACTATGTGTCTATTTACCCTGACACCAGCGAGTAAAATAACTATGCACGACGTTTCCTGTGTAATCTACCAGTACTATGTGTCTATTTACCCTGACCAAGCGAGTAATATAACCATGCACGATCTGTCCTGGGTAATCTACCAGTACTATGTGTCTATTTACCCTGACACCAGCGAGTAATATAACCATGCACGACGTTTCCTGGGTAATCTACCAGTCTATTTACCCTGACACAAGCGAGTAAGTCGTAATGCTAACAACACAGCCCTGAGTGCCAAGGAGGGCAGTCATTACTACCATCGAGGCGTAACATATAGAGATACCTTGTAATATAACCTTGCACGACGGTACCGGGTCTACGTAGTTTCCAGAGCAGTGTCCATATATAACACCATTTTCAACAATACAATGTTCGCCAAATAGTTAGTTCTGCAAGGCGAGGGTAAACAAAATCATATAATGAATGAATACATTGACTTCAATTATATCGATAATGTATACATGTGGGACTCGAGCGAACTATAATTATTGTGATTTTAGAGCAATATTAGTATTGCGATTTTAGAGCAATATTTCATGTATGCACATGCCTCCACGGGTGAAACAAATTCCATATCAGCAAGCTCGGCTCATTTTCTAATCCGTCGTGGCCGATTAGGAACCTGATGTCTCAAGTTCGATCCCCTATAACCATGAGGTTCATGGTGGAGTGCCAATGGGCAAGGCACATTTCCTAGCATAGAACTGGTTTGTTTACCAAGGGATAGTGATTAAGGGATCTATTGCCGTGATATAACTGAAATATCGATGAAAACTGCGTAAAACTCCAATAAAACAAATCATGTTCTATACTCGAGTATAATAAGACAAAGATAAGGCCGAGACAAATATACTCTTTTTGGTAATTAAACAAACAGTAAAACATTTAAAACTCCTAAATAATCATTAAGGCATCATAGTTCAAGAATTATAATAGGAAAATAAGGTAAAAATCCAGTGCACACAAAAAGAACATGTACGCAGATTTTTTTTCTGGGAGCTTTGCAGTTTAATATAAATGAGCCAGTTCATGGGAAAATGTACAAATTGAATATTGTGAACAGTGTCCATAAAAATCAGCTTGTGCATCCACACAGCCTGATCAAGATATACACTTATCATGTATTACTAACACAAACCTGTAGGAAGGTTCTGACAACTTCTGTATATTCCGTTAAGACGAAGCATATGTACGTGCTGATCTGAACCAACACTGTTCAGAAATGTCATCTTGTACATTTGCTCATGGACGTGCTCAACAGAAAGGTGCACAATTGTCATAACTATTCGACTCTTTCGTTCAGTCAATTCTATCTTAATAAAGTCGTTGCTGGTGCTTTCAGATTTCAAGTCATCATTTAAAGTAAATACACGCTTACACCTTATCAAACAGTGACACTAAACACGTGATTTGAGACCTAAATTGTGTTTGTCTTTATGGTATACACTATAGTGCTTGAATTTGTAAACAGAAAGTTATATATAAGTATTTATGTTTAGATGTTTAGATAGCCCCTTGCTTAAAACGACTAAATAAGGAATTGCTAATTAATTTCTTAAGTAAGTTACCAGTATTACTGTTTCAGTTATCCGAACACAAACGAGTCAGTCATAATGTTAACCCCACTCTCCTGAGCGCCAAAAAAGGTAGCCATTACCATCTGTATGACCTACCCGGGGATCGAACCAGGAACATTTCGCTTCCGAGGCGGCAGGGTCTTTCAAATAGTATGGTCTAGAAACGCCCTATATAAACGCCTTATCGTACTGAATGTCTTGTCTCTATCGATTTTTTACCTGGAAGTGTTTATCACGGCGTGTAATTATCACGCTTAGCGAATTAGCGTTTATCACGGCGTGTATTATGGTATTTATCACGCTTAGCGAATTAGGGTATTTTGTATGGTGGCATATTACTGCCGTAAGATAACCAGTTAGTGTTTTGTAAATATTAACTGGTTATCTAGTTAGGGTTTGCGAATTTCACTTAATAAGTAACATACTAACTAGTTAACTAGATAAGATTCGTGTTACCACTTATTTGATATTCTCGAAACGTAAGACGAAAACATGCATGAAAGTGCCCAGAACTGCCACCAGTTACCTTTTCTTGCTATAAAATAAGACTTAAACAACCATTAACGTACAACTGAAATCCTATCTAGTTAACCACTTATTATGTCACATACTAACTGGTTAACTAGATAACATTCGTGATACCAGTTATAAATAAATACTGCGGAGGTCCTTTGTATTTTTCCGCTATGGAAGTTGCAAGTTCATTTAGGAAAACTACGGAGGACCTCCGCAGTATCACTAACGTACAACTGAAATCCTATCTAGTTAACCACTTATTATGTTATGTCACATACTAACTGGTTAACTAGATAACATTCATGTTACCAGTTATAAATAGATACTGCGGAGTTCCTTTGTATTTTTCCTTTGGATAGTTATCGATCCAAGGGAAAAACACAAAGGACCTCCGCAGTATCTATTTATAACTGGTAACACGAATCCTATCTAGTTAACCACTTAGTAATAGATACTGCGGAGTTCTTTTGTATTTTTCCTTTGGACAGTTATCGATCCAAGGGAAAAACACAAAGGACCTCCGCAGTATCTATTTATAACTGGTAACACGAATCCTATCTAGTTAACCACTTAGTAATAGATACTGCGGAGTTCCTTTGTATTTTTCCTTTGGACAGTTATCGATCCAAGGGAAAAACACAAAGGACCTCCGCAGTATCTATTTATAACTGGTAACACGAATCCTATCTAGTTAACCACTTAGTAATAGATACTGCGGAGGTCCTTTGTATTTTTCCTTTGGACAGTTATCGATCCAAAGGAAAAATACAAAGGACCTCCGCAATATCTATTTATAACTTGTAACACGAATCCTATCTAGTTAACCACTTAGTAATAGATACTGCGGAGTTCCTTTGTATTTTTCCTTTGGACAGTTATCGGTCCAAGGGAAAAACACAAAGGACCTCCGCAGTATCTATTTATAACTGGTAACACGAATCCTATCTAGTTAACCACTTAGTAATAGATACTGCGGAGGTCCTTTGTATTTTTCCTTTGGACAGTTATCGATCCGAAGGAAAAATACAAAGGACCTCCGCAGTATCTATTTATAACTGGTAACACGAATCCTATCTAGTTAACCACTTAGTAATAGATACTGCGGAGTTCCTTTGTATTTTTCCTTTGGACAGTTAACGGTCCAAGGGAAAAACACAAAGGACCTCCGCAGTATCTATTTATAACTGGTAACACGAATCCTATATAGTTAACCACTTAGTAATAGATACTGCGGAGGTCCTTTGTATTTTTCCTTTGGACAGTTATCGATCCAAAGGAAAAGTACAAAGGACCTCCGCAGTATCTATTTATAACTGGTAACACGAATCCTATCTAGTTAACCAGTTAGTATGTGACATAATAAGTAGTTAACTAGATAGGATTTCTGTTGTACGTTAATGGTCGTATAAGTCTTATTTATTTATAACTGGTAACACGAATCATATCTAGTTAACCAGTTAGTATGTGACATAATAAGTAGTTAACTAGATAGGATTTCAGTTGTACGTTATTGGTCGTATAAGTCTTATTTTACAGCATGAAAGGTAACTGGTGGCAGTTCTGGGCACTTTTATGCCTGTTTTTAGTCTTATGTTTCGAGAATATCAAATAAGTGGTAACACGAATCTTATCTAGTTAACCAGTTAGTATGTTACTTATTAAGTGAAATTCGCAAACCCTAACTAGATAACCAGTTAATAGTGTACAAAACATTAACTGGTTATCTTACGGCAGTAATATGCCACCATAAGTCCTCTATAATATGTAATCGTAAATGATTTATTTTAAAGCGAGTTAAACATGGGCAATATGCGTCTATCCCGCTTAACAAAATGATGATCATTTGCTTCGCGATACTGGTCTAAGAAAATTGTCATATCCTTTAAATGATTTAAGTATTTTTGTATAATATTTATACCGTAGAATAGGAATATCAAGTTTAAATTTGTTATTGTATAATCAACCTGTTTGATTGTTTGTTTGTCTTTCCTTTAATGGTATTGCATTCGACGATGTTTAATAATGTTTAATTGTTACGTGTGTAATACCCGAATCATTCTTAATTCTTAAGTGATACAAAATGCATTTCTTTGATGATGTTACGTGCGAAAAGATGCGTTGTCGCGTGATCATTAATCCTTTGTATTTCTTTAATAAATCATTATCAAGTGTAGGAGTAATGAGTAATCCTAATTATCACACCAAGATTAAATATTTCTTAATTAAGTGGCACAAGCTACACGTTATTTCTTTGATGATGTTATGTGCGAAAATATGCGTTGTCGCGTGATCCTTTAATCCTTTGTATTCTTTAATAGATTATTTCTAAGTGAAGCAGAATTCTTTGTTGTTATATACAAATTTAAGGTTCTTAAAAGTGTTTTCATCTTCTACACGTTCATCGTTCCCGTCTGAGTTCCTAGTTAATTGCCGAATCCTGGCAGTTCAGTCGGTAACGATGCGGGCTGTCAATCCAGGGGTCGTGAGTTTGAATCCCGACTCGGCCAACTGTCTTTCCGACGTTTGACAAAAGTCAATGTGCCATGCGCCGTTCGTCTTCCACCAATGGGCTAAGTCTATGCGGAAAAGCAGCCAGTTGCTTTGGAAGATTTTTGTGTGGACTACTGTTGTGAGAAAACCAGGAAACACATGAGTAGGTGAACTGGCCGCCGTGATATGACTGAGAAATTGTTAAAAACGGCGTTAAACCCCAAAACAATCAATAATTGTATTCACCAATATAAAAACTAGTTTAGCAGAGGCTTATGATGTGCTCAGGTGAGCTAATAAAACAAACAGAAGTTGTGTTTTGTTCTTTTTAATCATTGTCATAATACATGATAACAACATGTTTCTTTGAGATGATTGACAACAAGCACCATTATGTAACACAACACTGTACAAGGGACACACACACACACACACATATATATATATATATATACACACACACACACACACACACACACATACACAGTGGCTACACACAAGGATTGTACATAGCATATTAGGAACAAATACTTTGCTATTTAAGATGAGACTTTCTTTTGTATATGTTATGAAAAATGAAAAATCAATAACACATTTATTTTGGGATTGTAGAAAATGCTCTCCTTTTTAATCTTTAGTTTACTTTCGTTCTTTCTCACACTGAACGTCCTCGTCTTCTTCTTTTTCCCAAACGGCATTGTGAGGAAGGAAGTCGAAACGGCACAGTTTCATAGCAAGCTACAAGGTCTCACATCCTGTAAAATTAGAAAAATGTCACTTGAATATCAGAATGAGGTATCAAAATATAGCTTAGTACATACTTGGAAAAAAAAGTTCACACAAAAACAATTATCTCAAGCTTAAATTAGTATAAATTTCTGAGGACTGCTAAACTACATGTTCCTCCTTTCCTTGCATAAGAAGGTGTTACATGTAGGACCCTGTAACTGTTGATTTTGGCCAAAATTATAGCTCAAAATCACTTCAACCTTTCAAAGTTATTTAAAGATCATGTCTTGGGCATTGAATATATCTCACCATGCAAACTGTTTTCCAAATATCAAGGTATTGTGCCAATAAAACACTATTTTTCTTTAGATTTTGAACAGGTCAAAACATGAAAATACGGATGAAATATGAAAATCTAAGACATAGATATCATAAATTAGACTTAAATATAACATAAAAAAGCCGCTATATTAGTCCCATAAACACCATGCTAGTAGGAGAATCTCAATATAAAACAGTTTCAAAATATCAACGTATCCTGCAAAAAAACAAAAAAACATTTTTCTTTAGATTTTAAACAGGTCAAAACATGAAAATACGGATGAAATATGAAAATCTAAGACATAGATATCATAAATTAGACTTAAATATAAAAGAAAAAAGCCGCTATTTTAGTCCAATAAACACCATGCAAGTAGGAGAATCTCAAAAACAAAAGTCGATTTTCAGCTTTCGGCGAGTACCGTAATGGCGTAAACAAAGTCGTTCGTATCAAAGTAAACTTTCAAATACGAAAATCCACCTAAAAAAGAAACATCAGGACAAAATACTTTCATGTAAAGAAAAAAGAATACTAACATTGCATCAAGGATTACTTTGTTGGTCACATTGATGGCTAAACATTTAGATATACGTAGTTTTATAACTTGATCGTTTTCTTCTGTTTTCCAAAATGGCGGGTTCCCCGGATGTTGGTCACGTGATACTACACAGCTTATTTCGCGCACTGTGCAACAACCCCGACGCGGATGCTCCATTTCATCACAACCGATGCGTCCTTTTTCCCGGTTTGCATATTAAAATGTAAATTATTTTTACAAAAGTCGTCTGCTACCAAGCGTCAAATATCCTGTGTATCAAAACAAAGGGGGACAGTCACATTTGAATAAAGAAATCACGAGTATGTGAAATGAGTTAACACATTTCTTGTCATACAGTTCATACACATAAATAAACAAAGAAAAGTAAATAAGTTTAACACAAATGTATTTAAGGAGACGACTTTTGAAATGTAGAAACCTGAGAAATCGCACTGATTGTTCTGTAATCCTTTTAAAAGTCGTCGTTTTTATAGGCATCAAACGCCGTTTTTATCAGGGAAAGGGTTAACTCAAAGTTGAATTATACAGTTCTACCGTTTAAACATAATTAACCAGTCCTTGATAAGCTATTTATAGTCTGTATTGAATACAGTAAATTATGTAAATATTAACATTATAGACAATGTAAACCCTTTCCTACATACAATAAATCTGCAGCAGACGACACTGAAATCATTTAAACATACGGCTCTATACATGAAGGTATAAATACTGAATACAGTTGAACACTTTGTGACGACGAATGGAGAAAATGGTCATTATGAGCAATTTCTTCTTTTGCAGCGATGTTTTCAAATGTCGTCTGCTACAGATTTGCGGGTTGCTATGAAATAAAAGAAACATTCATTTTCTCATGTTTTACTGGCAATGTGATAAGAAACATGTATGTATTTTCATCTAAAGTGTCATTTTACCATACGTATAAATTTCATAACCCTCTCCCACATACAACAAAGCTGCAGCAGGCAACTTTGAAAACATATAGGTAACAATATGAAATATCTCTATAAGAAATATTGATCATTGAAAACAGTTTTAAACATTGTGACAAAAGGTGGGAAATTGCTTGTTTTGATCATTTTTACCTTTTGTTATAATGTTTTCAAAAGTCTTCTGCTGCAGAGGTGGTAAAAAGCGTCTATATAAGGGAAAGGGTTAAATTGATCCGTTTGATCGAACTTAATGTGTGTGCATGTACATTCATCATAATTCTGCTGCGAGAGATATATTGATTCACTCAATTTATGTTTAAACATGTTGAAAATTTGCCGGTCGATATATCAAGGTTGAACCCTATATTTGGTAACTTTTGAAAATGATAACGTCTCTACACAAACTCTCAATTTAACTCTGTCCTCGCTAGCGGCAGCTGTCTTAAACCGTTGACAACCTATGCTACGACTTCAGCTTGCATTCAGATTGGAACCAACACATAGAGTGGGTTTATCTGAGATCCACGGGTTTGAAACCCAGATTGATACTATTACAGATAAGATTAGAAAACGACAATTCATCAGAGAAAAATAACTTAGATATCAAAGACATTAGTTTCCAATAGACATGGACCTTTCAGTGGTACATTACTCCCTGATAATAGAGAAATCGTTTATGAAGGGTAATTTGTGCCTGAATATAAGAATAATTTAAATGTCGATCAGACACTGCAATGTACAACAGAAGAATGTCTATTGATCAAAGCGGCGAAGGGTTTAAGAAATTCATACAATGACAATATTAAACAGGCAATGTATCCCTTTCCATCTGCTGCAGACCACTTTTGAAATTAATTTGAACAATAAGAAATGTCTCATTATGAGCACGTTCTTTTTTGCCAAAATATATCAAGACCTATTCATTAAATATACTTTTATGTATACATATTTACCATATCTTTTCTAGATCATTTTCAAAGTCAGCTGCTTCATAATTTTGAATATGTGGGAAAGGGTTAACTGAACGAACATTGCACATGCGCATGACGAGGGTACTCTCAACGATAGATATTTGGAACAGTCGTTTACAAACCAGATTGGATAACTATGAATTCCGATTAGAATAGTAGCTACAACACTGAATCAACATGTAACGAAACCAACAAAGTAAGAGTTTATTATTTTCGTACTATCTTCTATCAATACATATCGCACCGTTTACATTGGATAGTTAACTTAACTGCAATATGTCTCAATATTTTTTCTTTTCATTTTTCCTTATTTACTTCCGTGTTTAGATAGCAACCAGTCTAAACACAACATGAACTGCCATATAGTTTTGTTACTGAATTAAAGTATTTTTTAGTTATAGCGTCCATTGTGATTTTTAGCCGTTTTCAACAATTGTTCAGTTATATCACTGGGACCAGTTTACCAACCCATGTGTTTCCTGTCTTTAATACACCAGCACTCCACCTAACATTATTTCCAAGCAACTGGCTGCTCTTGCGAAAAGTGTAGATACACATCAGTCCGCGTATTCGCTCAACATGATCTGGCTATGCACAGTTGGTCAAAAAGTCCTAGAAGAAACATTCATGAAGCAGTATCCATTTGGATACTTAGAGACAGGCGTTGTTCCACATGTATTATAGTTACGTTAATGTGTGCTTTCCTGGAACACCTGATAAGTATTCATTATCTTAAATGTTTATTTGATTTTCGTTCCCAAATAATTAATTATTACACACTATTGCATGATGGTTTACCGAACGCTAGATATATTGAACACTATATTTATGTTTGCATTCGATTTCTTTTCGATATTCAAAAACAAATTATGGTTTGTCTGGGAGTACATGTATAACATTAATTTCACAAAAAGTATACGAGCAAACCGTAAAGGGTTTTTATAATCATCAATATGAAGGTCATATTTTTTTCAAACACCCATTGAACAGCAAATTTATTATTTCCAACGTGCATATTATTTGAAATATCTAGAGAAGAAGACTTCTCAAGACAAAAGTGAATCAAGGGGGAATTGATTTCTAATTTAGCCGAAACGTTTTCAACTTTATTAAATAAAGTAAACGTTCATTTACAGAAATTTTCCATAGCATGTTCACTATGTTCTCAGTTTCGCCTTATGTAGATTGATTGTATAAGGTATTGGGTTAAGGATAATCCGATAACCTTTAAAAGTTTACTTCATGTTGTCTAATTGTTGCATCTGAGGAAAAATTTGGAAGTTTAAATTACAATAAAGAGTTTGAAAACATTTGTGGAAAAAGATATCGCTCGTTTCGTTAAAGTTTCCCTCTTTGTTTTTTTGTTCTAAGGTCGTCTGCTGCACTCAATCGAAGTGTTATATAGAAATCACGTGTACTTATTAAATACATTCCGAAATAACCGATGCATAAAGTCGTCTGCTTAGAAAACATCGAAAGTAAACAATAAAAACATCAAACAAAGAAAGAAGACGACTTATGATACATAGTTTAAAACAGTGTAAAAACTTAACAAATCGCTCGTTTAAGCATTTAATTATTATATTTTTAATTTAAATATATGTTTCTAAAGTAGTCATTTTTGCAGAAGCTTTTCAGATGTAGTTAAATTGCTGTATTTATCTTATATAAGAATATTTCAGAGATATACAATTCTAGTTGTTCTTGATGTAGTTTGTTTTTTATGTATGTATTAGTCAGATTAACTAATAGCAAAGTCATAATTAAGCAACTGCATGATAAAAGGTACTAGTTTGCATTTCTGAACAGTGTAGACTCAGATCATATTGTCAAACCTGCTCAGTCTTATCAAAAGTACGATTGTTTAAACAGTATAAACCTTTCCTCGCTAGAATATCCGTAGTCTGTTTTAACAAAATAAAAGCTATTATATTAACATGAACATTCAAGACAATCTTACCACATCCAATATAGACACATTGAAAACATCTGGGCATGAACAATAGCTTCAAAGCATAAATATTGAACACTCGGTGGCATCATTGAATACACTGTGAGAACAAAGTTGAAATAATTGTAAGTCTGACGAAATTGCTCGTTTGAGCAATTTATCACTAGTATGGGTCCTTTTATTGAAATTCATCTTTTACAGAGGTGTCTTAATTATTTTGTACGAAGGAAATGGTAAATTAATCGGCTAAAACATCAATACCTTTTGTATGAAGGAAATGGTAAATTAATCGGCTAAAACATCAATACCTATTTCATTACCTTTCCAACTAACAGACGTATTTTAATGCATTTACTGCAGACGAATTTGGACAACAATGTGGGAAAAAACATTGCTCATAATAATGAGCACTTTCTCCTTTTGAAACATAGTTTTAAACTCTATTCAATAATAATACATATATTTTGGTTCATTAGAGATTTCCATACAAAGTCGTCTGCTACAAATGTGGTGCATGTGGGAATGGTTTAATACATATCACTGAAATACTATTGATCTGATTGATTGACCCTTTGAGGATTCAATAAGAATCTCTTCATCGTATTGTTCTGATTGGTTAACCCTTTGAGGATTCAATACGAATTTCTACATCTTATTGTTCTGATTAATTGACTCTTTGAGGATTCAATACAAATATCTTCATCTTATTGTTCTGATTGATTGACCCTTTGAGGATTCAATACGAATCTCTTCATCGTATTGTTCTGATTGATTGACTCTTTGAGGATTCAATACGAATCTCTTCATCGTATTGTTCTGATTGATTGACCCTTTGAGGATTCAATACGAATCTCTACATCTTATTGTTCTGACTGATTGACTCTTTGAGGATTCAATACGAATCTCTTCATCTTATTGTTCTGATTGATTAACCCCTTTGAGGATTCAATACGAATCTCTACATCTTATTTTTCTGATTGATTGACTCTTCGAGGATTCAATACGAATCTCTACATCTTATTGTTCTGATTGATTGACCCTTTGAGGATTCAATACGAATCTCTTCATCTCATTGTTCTGTTTGATTGACTATTTTACGAATCAATACATCAAATTTCTGGTTGGACATGTTTAATTTAGACATAGAGTATTTGAAGTAGCTAATATAGCTTTATAATCTTTGACAAATGAAAAAAACAGGTGATCGCGATTCTAAAGGTCAAGAATTATGCCAATGTTCGACATTACGATTAACTAAATACAAAACCCCGTACACTACTGCAACATCGTTTTGTCCTTAAGATTATACATCCTTAAACAAGTGGAGATCAAGAACAGACGATTTATACAAATTTAAATGTTTTCAATAATGGAATAACACTGTTTACTCGTATGATAAGACTTTACTAATAAGACGTCACACTACCGCATCTTGAAGGAATATCAGGGGTTTTTTTAAATTTCAAAAGTCGTAAAGATTGAATGGGACAGGTCAAAAAACAGGAAATAAGAAATTTACTTTTGAGATTTTGCGAACAACGTCTACGCGCAGTCTACTACGGATATTTGCGTTTGTTAATCGCATAAGTTTGACAGGCCCATTTACTTAAGCACTGATGATACTTGCTGGCAATTGAATCCTCATTTCAAATATATTTGAATACATCTGATAACTCAAATAGCATGTGTAACCTTTTTTAATGAATATATTATACATTTTTGTATATGTATAACTCTATTAATACAAATCATAGGATGCAGTGTGATTATAAATAATAACAAATAGTTATTATATATAGCTTTCTTTTCACTAAATGTCTTCAAATATTACCTGCTATTGGAGACGTGGAAAGTCGGCTATGTCGCGGAAAGGGTTAACTATATTATAACACGGTATAACTCTTTCCAAAATATACCAACACTTCAACAGGTTACTTTGACAACATAGAGGAGTGAATATAGCAATTTTCTATAACTTAAAGTATTTCAATTCATTCTAGTTAACAACATTAATGTCTTCGGATTTCGCCTACTATAGCAATTGGCTCTAACGAACCCCTTTCTAAAAACGACTAAAGAAGGAATTGCTAATTTCTCCACAATGTTTTCAATTTGTATTAAACAATTAATTATTTCATTCATAGAGATTTCGTATCAGTGCAACTATGTTTTTAAAGCCCTCTGCAGCAAAAGCTGTTGTATGAGCGACTTTGGTTAAGTACAATCCGATCACCTTTATTGATAGCTTAATTTCATTTTCAACTTCATCTGCTTTTCATATCATCTGTGAAAAACAAGTCATCATCCAAATTTAAAGTTTGAATTTTAATACAATGTATCAAACATTTTAAGGAACGTCTGTTTGTTTCCGCCAGTTTCAACAATTTCTTTCAGTTATATTACGGCCTGTCTTGGATAAGTAACCATTACTCCTGGTAAATATATTAGCCATTAATTCCATTTTCTTAAGCATTTGGTGTGACCAAGCCAGGGATTGAATCCGCGACCTTTTTCTCCCGAAGCTTACGTTCTTCCCCTGCACCACCAGCGTGGTTTGGGTGATCTTTCCTGTTTGCATATTATGTTTATTTTCCAAATGTACACTGCTGAAGAAGCGTTAAATAGCGTCTCTATCAGTATAGGAAGGGTTCATTCAGATTATGATTCAGGACGCGCAGTTATGATTCAGGACGCGCAGTCGGGATTTCTTTATTACAAACACATTCCTAAATATGCTGTTCATACTTTGCTATTATCATAAAATTACTCGTTATTATGACTGTCCTAGTTTTTAAACCCATTGAAATCCTTTCCTACATAACATTCATTATAAAGCCTCCACTTTTTGTTTTCGATAATTATACATTCATTTCTTATCTGTTTTCAAAGCCAACGTGAATATGTATTGTACATGGGATAGGGTTAAGTACAATTCAATAATCTTTAACGTTTACTTCATGTTTAAATTTTCAAAGTCGTCTGCTTTTAGAATCATCTGTGGAAAAGAGTTATAACGTCTTTGAAATTGGATGTTTAGATTATAAAACAAAGTTAAAAAACATTTTGGGAAATGTTTGCTTGTTTAACGCAACTTTAAACGTTATTCCCCAGTTACATCACGGCATTCATTCAGTAAGTGACCAGTATTACTGTTTCAGTTATCTGAACACAAACGAGTCAGTTATAATGTTAACCCCACTCACATGAGCTCCAAAACAAGGTAGCCATTAACATGTGTATGACCTACCCGGGGATCGAACCCGGAACACCACCAAAGCGTCCTTTTTTACGGTTTGCATGTTACATGTAGTTCTTTTTACAAACGTAGACTGCTACAGAAGAGTAAAATATCTTGAGTATCAGAAACAAGGGAGACAGTCACATTTGAATAAATAAATCACGACTATGTGAAATGATTTAACACATTTCTTGTAATACAGTTCATACACATTAGTAAACAAAGAAAAGGAAATACATTTAACACAAATGTATTTAAGGAGACGACTTTTGAAATGCAGAAACCTGAGAACTCGCACTGATTGTCCTGTAATCCTTCTAAAAGTCGTCGTTTTCATAAGCATCAAACGCCGTCTTTATCAGGGAAAGGGTTAACTCGAAGTTGAATTATAACACATTTCTTGTCATAAAGATTATATAAAGTCAACACAAGAGTAAACAAAGAAAAGTAAATAAATTGAACACGAATATATTTAAGGAGACGACTTTTGAAATGTACAAACCTGATAAATCGCACTTTTGAACCATGCATGATTGTCCTGTAAGAAATATTGATTACTGAAAAGCGTTTAAAACATTGTGGCAAAAGGGGGAAATTGCTTGTTTTGAGCATTTTCGCCTTTTGTTATAATGTTTTCAAAAGTATTCTGCTGCAGAGGCGTCAACAAGCGTCAATATAAGGGAAAGGGTTAAATTGATACGTTGGATTGAACTTAATGTTTGTGCGTGTACACTCAACATAATACTGCTGCGAGAGATATACGGCTAACACCTCAGTAGAACTTTTGCTTTGTGGCTAGATCAGCTTTAAACCTTAACGTCATCTTGTTTGTTCGCCTATCATTATGTATGAATACAAATAATATGCGAGAGTCGCCTGGTTAGTGAGTGGTAATATAGTTAACACTTTCCCTCATGCAGACGTCTTTCGACGTATCAGTACCAGACGATTTTTTAAAAGTGTAGTTGTAAAATGTAAACTTGTTTATAATGAGCCAGAAAGTTTTCGTTTCTAAGCAACAGTTCTACAAAACTGAGCGACAAGTAGAGAAAGCAATATATACAATTTTAAATACTTTTGTATAACTCAGTCGGAGATCGAGAGCCCGCTCTCCCGCAGCTGACATCACCGATAAGAGGAAATGTTATCTTCTTCAATAGACCACTGTCTCTGCAAAGAGAAAGGTTTAGAACTACATTATTTTTGCGGTCTACTTATCAAAAAAAATGTCATAAGTACATGTCGTTGCGAACAAAGTCGCTAACATGTTGGCGTATGAGGAAAAATAATGTATCATCCAGTATACTATTGACAGTAGTCTTTGGCTAGCCTTTGTTGCAATACGTATTCACTATAGTTGTTGACCATCCTCGGTGTTGTAATGATAGTGTCCAATTCGAATGGCGTGTTCGATCCCTGGCCAGGTCAAACCAAAATATTTAACCAGTATGATAGTCTTTCCTTCCTTTGCACGGAGGTGTGTAGCTCTAGCATAACTACCGACTCGCTAGAGTCAGAATAAATTGACCAGTAGTACAAATACCTTAAACAGGACACGACGTGTTATAACTGAGAACATGTTAAATGCGGCGTCAAATACTTTGCAAACAAACCGAACAAACTGATTTTTTGTTATGAAAAAAATGCATATAGGTATCTTAAATAAGGTAAATTGAAATTGATATATACATCAGAGATTAATTATTCGTCAGATCACTGATGTATTAGATAAACTTCTGATTCACTTAATTTATGTTTAAACATGTTAAACTTTTGCCGGTCGATAAGGTTGAACATTATATTTTGAAACTTTAGAAAATTATAACGTCTCTACAAAAACTTTTAATTTAACCCTTACTCACTAGCGGCGGCTGTCTTCAACCGTTGATATCTTATGCTACGACTTCAGCTTGCATTCATATTGGACCCCACACATAGAGTGGACTGATCTGAGATCCACAGGTTTGAAACCCATATTGAAGTTATATAACTTAGATCTCAAAGACATAACGTTTTGCTGATAAATATCATGTGCAGAGTGTACAATTTAAGTCTTGCTCACGTACAGTAAGTCTTCTGTGGACGACTATGAAATCATATGAGAAATTGATCTTTGAATTAAAGTTTAGTTATTGACATGAATTGAACACATTGTAGCAAAAGAAGACATGACTCATTTTAAAGATAAATTATTACACACTATTGAATGATGGCTTACTGAACACTACATTCATTTTAATGATAAATTATTACACACTATTGAATGATGGCTTACCGAACACTACATTCATTTTAATGATAAAATATTACACACTATTAAATGATGGCTTACTGAACACTACATTTATTTTAATGATAAAATATTACACAATATTGAATGATGGCTAAACGAAAACTGCATTCATTTTAATGATAAATTATTACACACTATTGAATGATGGCTTACCGAACACTACATTCATTTTAATGATAAATTATTACACACTATTGAATGATGGCTTACCGAACACTACATTCATTTTAATGATAAATTATTACACACTATTGAATGATGGCTAAACGAAAACTGCATTCATGTTAATGATAAACTATGACACACTATTGAATGATGGCTTACTGAACACTACATTCATTTTAATTATAAATTATAATACACAATTGAATGATGGCTTACCGAACACTACATTAATTTTAAAGACAAATAATCACAAATTATTGAATGATGGATTACCGAATACTACAGTCATTTTAATGATACATTATTAAAAACTATTGAATGATGGCTTACTTAACACTACATTCATTTTAATGATAAATTGCTACACACTATTGAATGATGGCTAAACGAAAACTGCATTCATGTTAATGATAAATTATGACACACTATTTGATGATGGCTTACTGAACACTACATTCATTTTAATGATAAATTATAATACACAATTGAATGATGGCTTACCGAACACTTCATTCATTTTATTGATAAATTATTACAAACTATTGGATGATGGCTTACTGAACACTACATTCATTTTAATGATACATTACTACACACTATTGAATGATGGCTTACTGAACACTACATTCATTTTAATGATAAATTATTACACACTTTTGAATGATGACTTACCGAACACTACATTCATTTTAATGATAAATTACTACACACTATTGAATGATGGCTTATTGAACACTAAATTTATTTTAATGATAAATTATTACACACTGTTGAATGATGACTTACCGAACACTACATTCATTTTTAATGATAAATTATTACATACTATTGAATGATGGCTTACCGAACGCTACATTCACGTTTAATGATAAATCATTACAAACTATTGAATGATGGTTTCCGAATACTACATTCATGTTTAATGATGAATTATTACAAAGTATTGAATGATGGCTGAACGGACACTACAAGCCACATATGCTATTCCTGAAACTTGACACTTTTATTGGATTGGACATCATCTAATTACCTAGCAGGATAAGTCCCAAAACTCTATATCAGATTTTAACACAATCATGATCCTTTTTTTATACTTAAAATCTTTGGTTGAACCTTTGCGTGCAACTACATTAATAATCCATATCTCAGTATTTACTTGATGCATTGCATTGAAACATTATTCAACCCTTCCAAATTATCACACTTATGTAGATTATTAAGTAAGATAACTCTATCCTGCACTTAATGCAAGTTATGGCCATATTTTAACTTAGACATTCTGTAAAAGTTGTGCCTGCAACTACATTATTGGAATTTTATACAACCTTCCTAATCATCACACCCAAATAAAAAATCATGTTTAATGACTCTTTCCAGCATCACATGCAAGTTATGGACCCTTTTTTACTTAGAAATTCTGGTTAAAGTTTTGCATGCAAGGTACTATCATGGATATATCTCCGTAACCACTAATGATATTGACTTTAAACTTTATTCATGTCTTTAGGGGTGTCAAGCACTAAGGTAAGATAACTTTTGTATGAATTTAGTACAAACTATGGCCCTTGTTGGAGTTAGAAATGTGGGTTAAAGTTTTGCACGCAATGCCTTTTCTCACAAACAGCAGATGCTTTGCAAACAATACTTATCCAACTTGATTTATAGTACTATACTATCAAGCCACTATCTCAATAATAACTGCCGACTAAAGTATCAAATGGCCAAATAATCGAGCATGCTTTCTTGTGGACAGCCCTTTTTAGTGATAAATTCTCCCAATGTTAACCCTTTCCCGCATACGAACATTCTGCAGCAGACGACTTGTCGACAAATAAAAATTCTCTATCATTTAAAGGATAAACTATGACTAAATGTGGAAAACATTGCGGCAAAAGAAGATAATGCTCGTTTTGAGCAATTTCGTCTTTTGTAACTATGTTTTCCAAAAGCCGTCTCCTGCAGAGGCGTCAGAAAGCGTCTATATCAGGGAAAGGGTTAATGAAGAGACACTTTATGAAGGGAAGTTTTCTTACTGAATTCAAGTCTTGTTTGGAAATAGCGTCGATTAGGGTTTAACACCGTTTTAAAAAATGTTTCCATTGTATCAAGGTGGCCAGTTCACTATCCAATGCGTTTCCCGGGTTTCTCACACCAGTATTCCACACAGCATCATTTCAAAGGATCTTGCTGTTTTTCTAAATAGACTGTTATCCCATTTTTGGAAGACTCATTTGCGAGCAGCCTAGATTCAGATCAGTCCGCGTATCTGCGCAACCTGATCTGGCTTTGCATGGGTCGTCAATATGTCGTAGAAGAAAATTTTGTTAGGCAGTATTCATTTAAAACTTAGCTTGCATGTACAGACTGGCGTCTTTCCAAGAGTATTATAATTATGATAAGGTTTGCTTTCCTGGAGCATTTGTTTATGATTCATTATTATAAATGTGTTTTTGCTTATATCTATTGTTGATATATTATTGCACACTATTGCATGATAGTTTGCGAACACTTAATTTCGATATTCATAAAAAAACCATTATGATTTGCCTGAAAATGTAACACCTATGTCACGAAAAGTATCCGAGTAATCCTTTAAGGGTTTTTATATTCATAAACGTGAAGGTCATATTTTTCAATAGAACTGTTAATTTACTCTTTATCCAACTGCATAAATTATCGAAAACATTTGAAAACAATTTTCGCGATACTAAAGTGCCCCTTAGCACTGTATAATAAGCCTATTTGCACAAACTTTCGGCAAGCCTCTATATACCGGTGTTTTTTAAAAATAAATTAACCTATTAAAATATGTTTGTATTTTCCATTGAATGAAAACAGACGATGAATTATGATTCTATAACAGTAACACAGTATTGCTTTGGGAGGTGTTGTAACGGTAACATATATTAAAGCTCGTATAACCACCCTTATCAAGACACAGTAAACATGTAACAAACGACTTCAAACAAATATAGGCTAAAGTATAGAAGCCTTAAACCTGATAACCTAAAGTATTATCATTGAATATAGTAAAGAAAAGTATGTCAAATGGGAAAATTTCTTAATATAAGTACATTATATCTCCATTATCACCACAATGTTTTCAAAACATATCTTATCTAAACGCGTAAAAATACGTATGCAGATGGGGAAGGATAAACGCTGAATTGTCCATTGTTTCTATATATTGTATATTTGACTATAGAAACGAGGCGCGTCCGGCAATATTGAGTCTTATTGTATCTGATTGTATTTTGTTATCTCATAACCGTTTATTACGTAAACGGTGGTGTTATTTTGCTATGGCACCCTTCATACCACGTACGAGTTGACAAACGAAAAATAAAGAGGTACGTACAGTCTCGCCTGAGTCTTCACTGATCTCATACTACAATTCAGCGCCGTTTTCGGCTGTGGCCTCTCAGCTACAAATGTTCAAATCAAGTTCAGGTCTAATATCAACCATTGTGTGCACTGAAACCAGTTATAGTACTGATTGGTGAGATGTAACAATTGTGTATCGTTCAAAATGCCATCGTTTGCGTCAATATATAGTCCCGAGTATGCCCGGCTTATAATTTGCGATATAAAGCAAATGAAAACTTATATGTTCACGTGGGACTTAACTTTCGTCAGAACACTGATGTACGAGGGTAATTAATTACGTCTTCACTAAATATGTGAATAAATTATCTTTATAATATTCACTAATCGATATGATTGTTGAACCTTAATTACAATGTATAACGTCTCTAAACAAACTCACAATGTAACTCTTAGATCGCTAGCGATGGTTGTCGCTTATTGTTGATAACCTATGTAAGACGTTTAGTTTGCTTCCAGATCGGACTTTACAAAATGTGAGGGCTGATCTGAGATATAAACTGAATGATTACATTTTAACAAGAAATTTGCAGGAACATGTATGTTGCAATAATATGAATTAAGGCAAAGCCTCTGAAAGTTTCGGGAAGTGCATTCAGTCTCAACAGATTTAATCCCCTACTAAGCTGTTGTGCACTAACGCTCAATTGATAATGGTTATAGTTGTCAATCCAGGGGTAGAGAGTTCCAGTTCAGGCTGAGTCAACTTACTTATATAAATGTCAAAGACTACTTTTACCAGTGAATATTGAACATTTTTCTAAGAGCTTTAAAGAGTATAGATCATATTATGACCATGAAGTTTGAGGGAATATCCTGATAGCCATAATAAATGCATAAATTAACATATAAAATATGTTTATGTCTAGATAAACGCATCAACATTTTGAATAAAAACTAGAAATACTGTGAGCAAAGCTCACTAAAGAATACCCCCCGCTCCCCTCCCAAAGCATCGGATACATTGGTAAAGTTTCTACTTTGCTTATCTTCCCTTGGAAGAATCTGAGGAGAAAAATCTTCCTTCATGCATATCTACATATAATGTGTAGCCTTCATATACAGTTTGACTCAGTAGTGCTTACAAGAAATGTAGAGGTATGTGCACAGGAGTCCCTCGCAGGCAACCTCTAAGTTGAATTATCTGCCCTTGGAAGAATCCGAGGCGTATGATCTTCCTTCATGCATATATACATATGATGTGTAACCTTCATGTAAAGTTTGAACCAAATCCATTGAGCCGTTTAGGAGGAGTAGTGCTTACAAGAAATGTGGAGGTATGTGCACAGGAGTCCCTCGCAGGTAACCTCTAAGTTGAATTATCTGCCCTTGGAAGAATCCGATACATATGATCTTCCTTCATGCATATCTACATATGATGTGTAACCTTCATGTAAAGTTTGACCCAAATCCATTGAGCCATTTAGGAGGAGTAGTGCTTACAAGAGATGTGGAGGTATGTGCACAGGAGTCCCTCGCAGGTAACCTCTAAGTTGAATTATCTGCCCTTGGAAGAATCCGATGCGTATGATCTTCCTTCATGCATATCTACATATGATGTGTAACCTTCATGTAAAGTTTGAACCAAATCCATTGAGCCGTTTAGGAGGAGTAGTGCTTACAAGAAATGTGGAGGTATGTGCACAGGAGTCCCTCGCAGGTAACCTCTAAGTTAAATTATCTGCCCTTGGAAGAATCCGAGGCGTATGATCTTCCTTCATGCATATCTACATATGATGTGTAACCTTCATGTAAAGTTTGAACCAAATCCATTGAGACGTTTAGGAGGAGTAGTGCTTACAAGAAATGTGGAGGTATGTGCACAGGAGTCCCTCGCAGGTAACCTCTAAGTTGAATTATCTGCCCTTGGAAGAATCCGAGGCATATGATCTTCCTTCATGCATATCTACATATGATGTGTAACCTTCATGTAAAGTTTGAACCAAATCCATTGAGCCGTTTAGGAGGAGTAGTGCTTACAAGAAATGTGGAGGTATGTGCACAGGAGTCCCTCGCAGGCAACCTCTAAGTTGAATTATCTGCCCTTGGAAGAATCCGATACATATGATCTTCCTTCATGCATATCTACATATGATGTGTAACCTTCATGTAAAGTTTGACCCAAATCCATTGAGACGTTTAGGAGGAGTAGTGCTTACAAGAAATGTGGAGGTATGTGCACAGGAGTCCCTCGCAGGTAACCTCTAAGTTGAATTATCTGCCCTTGGAAGAATCCGAGGCATATGATCTTCCTTTATGCATATCTACATATGATGTGTAACCTTCATGTAAAGTTTGACCCAAATCCATTGAGCCGTTTAGGAGGAGTAGTGCTTACAAGAAATGTGGAGGTATGTGCACAGGAGTCCCTCGCAGGTAACCTCTAAGTTGAATTATCTGCCCTTGGAAGAATCCGAGGCATATGATCTTCCTTCATGCATATCTACATATGATGTGTAACCTTCATGTAAAGTTTGAACCAAATCCATTGAGCCGTTTAGAGGGAGTAGTGCTTACAAGAAATGTGGAGGTATGTGCACAGGAGTCCCTCGCAGGTAACCTCTAAGTTGAATTATCTGCCCTTGGAAGAATCCGAGGCATATGATCTTCCTTCATGCATATCTACATATGATGTGTAACCTTCATGTAAAGTTTGAACCAAATCCATTGAGCCGTTTAGGAGGAGTAGTGCTTACAAGAAATGTGGACATACGGACAGACGGACAGACGGACAGACGGACGGACAGACAGGGTGATTCCTATATACCCCCCCAAACTTTGTTTGCCGGGGGGTATAAAAAAACATTTCTGCCAACTGAACTTGAAATCAGACAAGCAGTTGCAGAGGAAAAACGTTTAGATTTTTTAATTTTACCGTTTTTCTGGTGCCACATTTCAGCATTGCTTTGAACTAATCAATATCCCTTGAACAATTTATGTAGAGGGTAAGGTTAATTAAAGAACGTTTTTTGCCAAACTATCTTGACATATTGATTGATTGATTGATTGATTGGGGTTTAACGCTGTTTTTAACAATTTCTCAGTTATATCACGGCGGCCAGTTCACCTACTCATGCATTTCCTGGTTTTCTCACACCAGTACTCCACACAACAATCTTCCCAAGCAACTGGCTGCTTTTCCACATAGACTTAGCCCATTGGTGGAAGACGAATGACGCATGTCGCATTGACTTTTGTCAATCGTCGGAAAGAAAGTTGGCCGAGCCGGGATTCAAACTCACAACCCCTGGATTGACAGCCCGCGTCGCTACCGACTGAGCTACCGGGGCTCGGCTATCTTGACATAAGACAAGCAGTTTAAGAGGAAAATTGTTATCTTACTCCCTTTTTGATACCACCTGGCATCATAATGGTTTTTTTAAGCCAAATTATCTTAAAACAAGACCGCAAACTCTGATGATGCCTGGCAACATTGTTTTTTAATTAATAAATATGACTTGAATAATCGTATGGATGGTCTCATAAGGAAAATTAATGCAACAGTCTTATAACTTTGAAATGATACCAGCAACTTCCTTCTTTTCTCATGCCACATGCAGATAATATTTTTCAACCAATCAATATGATTTGAATATTTTTAGGGTTGCTGGTGAATATTGCATGATGGATTGAGGATTATCACAAAATCTGTGCTGATATTGATTAAATTGTATGTATTTAGCTACAGTGTCATTTTGTCCCCACTGAGATTTGAACTCAGAACTCCTGGCTAGACCAGGTGTTTTACCAGTTAAAACTATAAGGTCTCAAAATGTAGCTAAACACATTTAATTTACGATCAAGATTGTCCTCAAAGAAAGTCACAAGTGGTAAATGCCTCATGTTCTTTACCAAAAAAGGGAATTCCTAATAAATCAGAGCTTGTGATAGTTTAATTGTAATTTAAAAAACCTTACAAATGATGTTTTTCTAAACATTGAATTGTTATCTTACCACACTATAATATTCTTATAACTGTTTAGACTGATGCAACCATGTCCCTTATATGGTCTCACCTATTTGCTATGTAAAACATGAGTATAAGAAGTATTTCAAATTCAATTACAAGTAGAATAAGCCATGCTTTTCAAGGATTGAAATAATTTAATCAATGTTGAAGAGAATAATCGAAGGAACATTTGGGCCAAATTATTTTCAAATAAGGCCACTATTTTTAAAAAAAAATGCATTTCCATTGCAAAGAGGATAAGAATTAAGGAACATTCTTATGAAGGTGGATTGCAATGGACAAAGTGGTTTAGAAGGAGACATTGTTTAACACTTTCCCACTTGTAGATGACTTTTGAAATCACTGTGGCAAAGAGAGATAACACTCATAGTGAATATTTTATCCTTTTGCAAAATTGTTATAAACTGTATTCCATAGTTTAGCTTTTATCCGAAGAGATTTTCAATATTTTGGCCTAGCTTTTTTTAATGTTGTCTGTGGGAAAGGAATAAAGAAAATGCAGATGAGGAATGTCACTCATTACATCACATGATGCAAACCGACAAGACCCTGGAAAGAAAGTTCAGAAGAAGCTTTAGACCCTTTTCCTCATATGGATGCTTTCTGATGCCTCTGCAGCAGATGGATTTTTGAAAACATAGTGATAAAAGAAGAAATTGCTCAAAACGAGCAATTTCTCTTTTTTCCACTATGTTTTCCACTTTTAGTCATAGGTTGTCCATTCAATTATAGAGATTTTTTTATTTTTTTACAAAATATGTTCAAAGTCGCCTGCTGCAGAATTATCGTATGAGGGAAAGGGTTAAACATATTGAGCAATTATTTCTTAGTCTTATCAATAATTTTACATTCATTTATAGAGATTTTCCATTTGTTTTGCTTAGATGTTTTCAAAATGGTCTGTTGCATATTTGTTTTATGTGAGAAAGGATTTAGGTTAATATTTTTAATTTAAACTGATATTCAATTCTCATTTGGGGCTACACCCCTGAACTCCTGCTTAATCATTAATGCAATTATACTGTGCAGAGACAAAAAAACAACAACTTTGTAACAAAGAACAATAGGTGACTAGGTCAAACTGAATACACTTTGTGGCAACATATCATAAACAATGTTTTTATGCCTGTTAGTAAAAATAACCATGTTCAAGAATGCAAATCTTTTAAGAGGACATGCACAGTACATTTCACCTATTTGAATCAATAAAATCTGTTCACAATTGTAGGTTATAATTTCATGCCAATCTAGTTTAAAATAATTTTAACAGACATCATCAATTAACCCTTTCCCTCATACAACAATGCTGCAGCAGACGACTTTTAACATGTTTTGTCAAAACATAGAAAATCTCCATAATTGAATGGATAACCTATGACAAAAAGTGGAAAACATTGTGGCAAAAGGAGAAATTGCACGTTTTGTGCAATTTCTTCTTTTGTCACTATGTTTTCAAAAAGCCGTCTGCTGCAGAGGCGTCAGAAAGCGTCTATATGAGGGAAAGGGTTAAACACTTTGAAGCTTTCCCACATTTGACAAATCTGCAATAGATGACTTTGAAAATGTCTACTAAAAATTAAGGAACATCTCTATAATCGTAGGTACAATTAGTGACTCAATTACTGAAAAAGGTTCAAAACATCGTGGCAAAAGGAGAAACTGTTTGTTTTGAGCAAGTTCTCCATTTGTCACGATGTTTTTAAAAGTTATCTGTGCCGGACACATCAAAATGCGTATTTAGGTGGGAAAGGGTTAATGATCAGTTCAGAGACCCATGTACAATATATATGTAATTACTAAAGTTATTTAAAATTCAAAAACAAACACACAAGTTTACAAACAAGTGAAAACTATAGCATAACATTCTTTTCATTTAACTCTTTCTGTGCCAAAGGCAATTTCTAGGTATCTTCAAACCATGCAGATTCAGTGTAGACAGCTGTCTCATTTGATTCTGCATTGTTCATCTGAATATTTTAACAAAATTTGTCAGTGTGCAGAAAATGTTGATTTAGACTGCTGACTGCTCTGTTTATTATAATGAATTTGATTATACAACAAAGGAACCATCATTCATTTATTCACACCTATATACACTATTTATCAAACAGGCAGTCAAAAAGATGCTTTACAATGACACTATGCACAAACAAAACAGGTCAGAATGCTCTTACCTAATCAACCTAATAACAACCCTGATCTCCTTGACATGTCCTTGAAAAATCCACCATCAACCATTTCAAATATTTACAAAATTGTTGTTACTGGAACATTTTGTACTTTAACTGTAAAAGTTTTAAATCAAAGCAACATTATACATGTATGTATAACAGAACTTTAAACTAACATAGATCTGACGAGACACCTGTACAGATTGAAGATAATTTGCCACACATTGATCACCATCAGGCATCAGCCATTTTGAAGTTTATTTCATATTGCCAGACGCATCTTAATTCTGATCAGGGGCTGATCCACCAAACCCCTGCAATTTCAATCTTTAAAAACCAAGTCAATTTGCACACATAATAAAAATTGTTTAGATCTTCTTAAAAATTTACATAGACATTTCAGCTCGCAAAAAATCATGATTTCAGGGGACTTGCATCTATAGATCTTTGCCGATTTAACATGTATCTGAATAAACCTGTACAGAATGAAGATAATTTGCCACACATGGGTCAACATCTGCCCTTTTGAATGAATGTTAGAATAGTTTATTTCATATTGCCAGACAAATTTAAAATCTGATCGGGGGCTGTGTCCCAAAACCCCTGCAATTTCAATTTGAAAAACCAAGTCTAGTTGCACAAATAATAACAATTGTTTAAATTTTCTCACAAACTTACATGCACATTCCAGCTCTCAAAAAGACATGATTTTTCAGGAGACTCGCATCTATAGATCATCTTTGCCATATATTTAACATCTGAATAAACCCATACAGAATGAAGATAATTTGCCACACATGGGTCATTATCTGCCCTTTTGAATGAATGTTAGATTAGTTTATTTCATATTGCCAGATGAATTTAAAATCTGATCAGGGGCTGTGCCCCCAAACCGCTGCAATTTCAATCTAAAAACCAAAGTTAAGCTGCACGCATAATACAAATTGTTTAGATCTTCTTAGAAACTTACACACATTCCAGCTCGCAAATTTTTTTTAATTCAGGTGACTTGCATCTATAGATCTTTGCCATGGATTTAACATCTAAATTATAAAATAAACCTATACAGAATGAAGATAATTTGCCACTGTACATTGGTCAACATCAGCCCTTTTGAATAAAAGTTAAAATAGGTTATTTTATGTTGCCAACCGCATCTAACTTTCTATCATCATCAGGGGCTGCGCCCCCGAACCCCTGCAATTTCAATCTGAAAGAACAAGTTTAGTTGCACACATAGAAAGAATATACTTGTTTACATCTTACTAAAAACCAGCATGTACATTCCAGCTTGCAGAATTCTTGATTTCATTGACTGTGTAGTGTACATGTACTTAAATAATAATTATTATATGTTAATTATGTTTAAACTTTAACCTATATGAATCCATAAAATCTTGTCATAATTGAAGGTAGTAACAGAGTTTAGTAAATGAACATTTTTAACCAGTGTGCCTAAAACATAGTGGACGAACTCGGCGGTGTTTTTCGTAGAACGTCTGCCTTTGGTGCTATTTGGACTTGGGTGTGGGAGGTTGCAAGTCCGATCCCCGGTTGGGTCATGCCAAAACCTTAAAAAATGGTAGTAATTCTTGATGCTCATGTTAGTCATGGTTGCGGGGTTGGCATTTCAACTGACTGGCTGGTGTCTGAATAAATGGACCAGTAGTACTGGTAACTTAACCAGAACACGCCTTCATATAACTAGAGAATTATTGAAAGCGGCAAATTTTTTTTAACAATGACACAGTTGAGAGACATAACAAGTAGTCGAGGTAGCAATGCCATAAAGCCAAAGTGTAACCATACAGTGTCAGGGCAAGGACCTAGTCTCAATATATGGCCGTTAAATATTGCATTGTAACTAATGATGCGAACAGTCAAAATAAAATATCGCATTCCTAGTACAGAAACCTGGACTAGGCAAGTAAAAAGCTGAAATAAAGAAAACCATAAAATTTACTACTTGTCATGATAATGACTGTTCATTGGTTTAAACCAATACAAATGGGCAACTTGGATAGGGAATTGTCTTTTCTACAGATCTGCCCAGGTTCATTAGATTCTACACATTCACACCGATGGACCCAACAATTGATCACTTATAATTAATAAGCTGATCCATTGGTTAAATAAATAAAAATCGGTATTAACTAAATATAAAGAAATGTTATCTTTATCCATAAAGAAGTAACAAGAACACAATCTAAACCATCACTATAATGTCTGCCTCAAGATTACAACATATATGAACAGAGAATATCATCAGTGGTTCTACTTATCAGAGAAGCAGATGAACACAAGACGATACATACTGTTCACAACTTGAACTTCACATTTGACTGAGTGCGTTAAACATTGGGTACGAAACAGAATCCTAGTTTCATTTTAAGCAATAAGAAGCATTGGCCATTGGACATGTCTGACATGGAAATAATGTTGCGATGTGCTTAAAAACTATTTATATAATCATATGCTTGTGGGGATGCAGCTCAATCTTACATTATGGCTCGGCAAAACACTCCCGAGTCTGCACAGTTTTGTTGTCTTTACAACTTCAAGCATGTCAAACATGAACGGTAGCTCTTAACCTGAACCGGAACAATGCAAATCGTTCTCATGTTTCGCTCTAATATGGTTTCGTGACACACAGATTAAACAAAACAACATGACTCCCTAAACATGTCATGTGCAACAATTTGCCTTCGAATAAACTAAGTAAACACAATTTGTGACAAATGGGCCATGATCAGCCGTTTTGAATGAATCACGATAGCACCAGCTTACCTGACGGTCGTTGACTTTCGATAGTTATGGACAGTTTAACACAATAAATCCATTGAAAAGTTGTCTAAATCATAGAATGACGGGTGTTTCCAGTATCCTGTTACCAACGAAACGCATATCGGATCTACTAGATCGAAAAATTAAATCGAGTCGAGCCGGGCCAGAGGTCAAGAATCGGCCATTTTTAACGCGGTTAATGAAAAGCTTGAAATTTGAATGCGCTTAGTGACACCGACGTCAATTTTTATGGAATTGTTCTCTGAACAGAATCTTCGATACACGTTCAATGATGTAAACATTTGATATACAGTCAGAAATCGGAAAGCGGATGTCCGAGTAGATCCCAAATGACCCATAGAGTTCGTTTTGTAACAAGGAAAAATAGCACCATAGTATATGTGACCTTTGACCCTGACCGTAAGAAAATTCTAACCGAAACTTTATTATTGAAGACAACAATTAAGCAGATAACACTAATTTAGCGTGCAAAGAGACAAAGTTCTCCAATACGATATGATAGTTGTTATTGGTTTATAGTTTAACCCTTTCCCATATACAAGAAATCCACAGCAGAAGACATTGAAAATATCTAATCAAAATCATGATTAGCAACTCCTCATGTTGCCACAGTGTTTTATAAAGTAAAAGAAGGGTAAAACTGTGTATACTTGTGGGAAGAATTTGCCGAATAAATCGTTTATCACCAGTAACCCGTATATAATATATCTATAGGTGCTACCTATTTACGAAAAAAAATACGCAAGATAATTATAGACAAAAATTAAAGAGCATACTTTGGCCATAAAAAAGGATTTATAAGTAATTGACTAGACAATAATAATGTTAATGTCATGTTTCTTGCATTATTAAAACATATTTGGAATTCATATTGATGTTGTCTGTTATTTGAACAGAAAATAATAAAGTAAAGACTTTCAGACAATCAAGGAATACATTTATAATGAACGAGGTTAAAACATGAGGGCCAAGACGATCCTTAATCGATCACCTGCATTATGGCAAAGAAGCAAATAGATCAGCCCTTTTCTGATGCCACCTGGCGACTGCCTTTTTCAACCAGTCAATATGACTGGAACAAATTATGTAAGGGATCACATTTCTGCTAAACCCTTTCCCTATTAGAGACGGTTTCTGAGGCCTATGCAACACACGATTTAGGAAAAAGATTGTCGCCACAAGAACAATTGCTTCTTATGGGAAAGTTATCCTTTTGCCACAATGTTTGATAAATAATTATACTTTGAATGAGTGAGTCAATAGCTCATGTATAGGAATTTGGGGTCTTTCATGTGGATACCACTTTTTTGCGGAAAACGACGTCGCTCCATTGACTCCTTCTTTGGCTACGATAGAGTCAAAATTTAGTTTCGGGCATAGAAGGCTAATGCTGTCGTTTTTTTGACGAACGGGAAAACATATTTCTTACAGATTTCCATTTATTTTTAACTTTTCGTACAAATGTTAATTGCCACATAACACAGCACTTAAATGATCTTAAATATCGATTTAAAAAAAAATGATTAAAAAGACGACAATAATAATTTTCAATCCGTGTTTTTCTGCTCATTTTATACATACCCAAAATACCGACTTAAAAAAAAAAAAAAAAAAGCCGACAATAATTTTCAATCCGTGTTTTACGTCTGCTTTTTATACATATCCAAAATGGCGGCCCCCGTGGATTTTTCCAGTTTCCTTTCAGAAAGCTTCATGGGTTATTGAAAAAAAAAAAAAAAAAAAAAAAATCTCACACCTGTTAACTATAAGCGAAAAAACCCATAATGGGTTTTTTCGTATAAGGCAGTTGATTTTGAAATCCACAAGGCAAAACACTGACAATTTCTAATATATCTATAGGTGCTACCTATTTACGAAAAAACGCAAGATAATTATAAACAAAAATTAAAGAACATACTTTGGCCATACAAAAAGGATTTATAAGGAATTGACTAGACAATAATAATGTTAATGTCATGTTTCTTGCATTATCAAAACATATTTGGAATTCGTATTGCTGTCGTCTATTATTACGAACAGAAAATAATAAAGTAAAAACTTTCAGAAAATCAAGGAATACATTTATAATGAACGAGGTTAAAACATGAGGGCCAAGATGATCCTTAATCGATCACCTGCATTATGGTAAAGAAGCAAATAGATCAGCCCTTTTCTGATGCCATCTGGCGACTACCTTTTTCAACCAGTCAATATGACTGGAACAAATTATGTAAGGGGTCACATTTCTGCTAAACCCTTTCCCTATTAGAGACAGTTTCTGAGGCCTATGCAACTGACGATTTAGGAAAAGATTGTCACCAAAAGAACAATTGCTCCTTATGAGAAAGTTATCCTTTTGCCACAATGTTTGATAAATAATTATACTTTGAATGAGTGTGGCAATAGCTCATGTATAGGAATTTGGGGTCTTTCATGTTGATACCACTTTTTTTGCGGGAAACGACCTCGCTCCATTGACGTTACGCCAAGATGAAGTGTAACGGAAATGACGTCACGTCCTTCTTTGGCAACGATACAGTCAAAATTTAGGTTCGGGCGTAGAAGGCTAATGCTGTCGGTTTTTTGACGAACGGGAAAACATATTTATGTTATTATGTTTTAACTTTTCGTACAAATGTTTATTCCCACATAACACAGCATTTTAATGATCTTAAATATCTTTTTAAAAAAAAAAATGATTAAAAAGACGACAATAATTTTCAATCCGTGTTTTTCCGCTCATTTTATACATACCCAAAATACCGATTTTAAAAAAAATGATTAAAAAGACGACAATAATTTTCTATCCGTGTTTTTCTGCTCATTTTATACATACCCAAAATACCGATTTAAAAAAATGATTAAAAAGACGACAATAATTTTCAATCTGTGTTTTACGTCTGCCTTTTATACATATCCAAAATGGCGGCCCCCATGGATTTTTCCAGTTTCATTCCAGAAAGCTTCATGGGTTATTGAAAAAAAAAAAAAAAAAAAATCTCACACCTGTTAACTATAAGCGAAAAAACCCATTCATGGGTTTTTTTCGTATAAATGAAAATAATATATCTATAGGTGCTACCTATTTACGAAAAAACGCAAGATAATTATAAACAAAAATTAAAGAGCATACTTTGGCCATAAAAAAGGATTTATAAGTAATTGACTAGACAATAATAATGTTAATGTCATGTTTTGTGCATTATCAAAAAATATTTGGAATTCGTATTGCTGTCGTCTATTATTACGAACAGAAAATAATAAAGTAAAGACTTTCAGAAAATCAAGGAATACATTTATAATGAACGAGGTTAAAACATGATGGCCAAGATGATCCTTAATCGATCACCTGCATTATGGTAAAGAAGCAAAAAGATCAGCTCTTTGCTGATGCCACCTGGCAACTGCCTTTTTCAACCAGTCAATATGACTGGAACAAATGATGTAAGGGGTCACATTTCTGCTAAACCCTTTCCCTATTAGAGACGGTTTCTGAGGCCTTTGCAACAGACGATTTAGGGAAAGATTGTCGCTAAAAGAACAATTGCTCCTTATGAGAAAGTTATCCTTTTGCCACAATGTTTGATAAATAGCTCATGTATAGGAATTTGGGGTATTTCATGTTGATACCACTTTATTGCGGGAAACGACGTCGCTCCATTGACGTTACGCCAAGATGAAGTGTTACGGAAATGACGTCACGTCCTTCTTTGGATACGATACAGTCAACATTTAGGTTCAGGGGTAGAAGTCTAATGCTGTCGTTTTTTTGACGAACGGGAAAACATATTTCTTACAGAGTTCCATTTATTTTTAATGTTAATTCCCCCAAAACACAGCACTTTAATAAATATCGATTTAAAAAAAAATAATATTAAAAAGACGACAATAATTTAAAAAATCCGTGTTTTCGTGTCATTTTATACATACCCAAATTATCGATTTAAAAAAAAATATTAAAAAGACGACAATAAATTTTTTTCAATCCGTGTTTCTCGGCTCATTTTATACATACCCAAAATGGCGGCCCCCATGGATTTGGCCAGTTTCATTTCAGAAAGCTTCATGGGTTATTGAAAAAAAAAAAAAAAAAAAAAAAAAAAATCTCACACCTGTTAACTATAAGCGAAAAAACCCATTCATGGGGTTTTTTCGTATTACCATCAACGTTCCTAGCTGTTAGTTGTTGTTCAACGTACATTGAAGATTCAATCTAAAATATTCGGATTCAATTCTCCTGGATACCTTTCAGCGATATATACTGTAAATAAACAAACACTTCATTCTCTTACGAAGAGACAAATCTAAGTGAAACAAAAACTACAAAATAGAAACAAAGCTGTATATATTGACGTGATCACTGCGACAGAGGGTTTTGAAATTCATACAATGATAAGATCGACACTTAACCCTTTTCCAAAAGATGAAACTTGAAAGCATCTTGGCAAAGGAAAATTAATAATTATATCCTCATGTTGTCAAATTTTTTCAACAACATTAAATTGATATACTTTTATTTTTAAAAATTACCATATATTATGAATCTAAATGTTGAATAAAACCTGAAATGTATAATCACAACTATGTACATTGGTATACTGATGTAATCACTACGAAGAAGGATTTGACGATTAATAATATGAATAGATTCAACCTCGCACCTTAATGCTCATAACAAGATTACTCTCAAAAATAGCTATTTTCATGTATGGCTAAAAAGGTAATTAGTTAATATTTAATTAAAAATTAATTATATTTAAAATAGTGAATACTGAATCCTGAATCTTAATGTAATGATTACAACCAAGTAAGAATTTTATTTTATTTCATGAATATATAGCCTTGACCCTTTGCCAAAGGGTACACTGAAAGTTAAATAAAACGAAATGCGTTTCAATCTATTTGTATTATCATTATTTTATATATAATATTTACTTCCGTGATAAGATAGCAACCAGTGTAAACACAACTATTCTGGACTTTTCTTACTGAATATAGATATTTCTTCATAGCATTGTTTTGGCCATTTTTAACAATTTCCAGTTATATCAAGGCGGCCAGCTCAATTACTCGCATGTGTTTCTTGCCTTCAAACACTAGTACTCCATATTCCATTATTTGCAAGTAACTGGCTACATTTCCACATATAATGTTAGCCAATTGGTGAAAGACGAACGACTCCGGTCGGAACAAATACTAGTGTGTGCATGTGTTCTATAGTGCTTTATACGAAAAAAAAACATAATGGGTTTTTTCGCTTATAGTTAACGGGCGTGAGATATTTTTTTTTTTTCTTTTTTTTTTTTTCAATAACCCATGAAGCTTACTGAAATGAAACTGAAAAAAAATCATGGGGGCCGCCATTTTGGATATGTATAAAAAGCAGACGTAAAACACAGATTGAAAATTATTGTCGACTTTTTAATCATTTTTTTTAAAATCGGTATTTTGGGTATGTATAAAATGAGCAGAAAAACACGGATTGAAAATTATGGTCGTCTTTTTAATCAATTTTTTTAAAATCGATATTTAAGATCATTAAAGTGCTGGAATTAACATTTGTACGAAAAGTTAAAAATAAATGGAAATCTAAGAAATATGTTTTCCCGTTCGTCAAAAAAACGACAGCATTAGCCTTCTACGCCCGAAACTAAATTTTGACTGTATCGTAGCCAAAGAAGGACGTGACGTCATTTCCGTTACACTTCATCTTGGCGTAACGTCAATGGAGTGACATCGTTTCCCGCAAAAAAGTGGTATCAACATGAAAGACCCCTAATTCCTAAGTGTAATTATTTATCAAACATTGTGGCAAAAGGATAACTTTCTCATAAGGAGCAATTGTTCTTGTTGCGACAATCTTTTCCTAAATCATAGGCCTCTGAAACCGTCTCTAATAGGGAAAGGGTTTAGCGGAAATGTGACCCCTTACATATTTTGTCATATTGACTGCTTGAAAAAGGCAGTCGCCTGGTGGCATCAGAAAAGGGCTGATCTATTTGCTTCTTTACCATAATGCAGGTGATCGATTAAGGATCATCTTGGCCCTCATGTTTTAACCGCGTTCATTATAAATGTATTCCTTGATTTTCTGAAAGTCTTTACTTTATTATTTTCTGTTCGTAATAATAGACGACAGCAATAAGAATTGCAAATATGTTTTGATAATGCAAGACACATGCCATTAACATTATTATTGTCTAGTCAATTACTTATAAATCCTTATTTATGGCCAAAGTATGCTCTTAAATTTTTGTTTATAATTATCTTGCGTTTTTTTCGTAAATAGGTAGCACCTATAGATATATTAAAGGTGTGAATTGATGATGTGAGACTTTATAAGCGTACCATTTTAAGTTTTGAATCGTTATTTTGTGTTTCAGCTATATTACAGTTGCATCTGGATAATTCGACGCGTGTTTTTAAACGAAAAATGAAAATTGATTTGTATCAATATTACTTTTTGATAAAACAACATCCATTTCCCAAAACAAATAAAACTGCAGCATCCAAATGTAAAACGTCTCTGAAAATCTAAAAGAAGTAAAATTATTGACAATAGTTGAGAAGCGCAGTAAGCGTCCACATATGGGAAACGATTCAAGGAAGAGACAACACAGGGATATGGTTCTCTAAACATTTACACTTTGATAAGCCCAAATAAGCAATGTGTTTGATGTCATGTTTAGCCACACACAAAAAAACAACTATTTGGCAGCATTTCTATATAGCCATGAACATAGAAAATATAAAACATGTTATATTATGCTGATGTAACGTTTTTCTCATACAAAAATAATCTGCATCATATGACTTTAAAAAGATCTATTGAATAAATGTAGTAAATATCCATAAATTAAAGTATAATTATTGAATGGAGTTTTACTTTTGTCACGATCATTCCACAAGTCGACAGCTACAAATTACTGCGGGAAAAAGAAAAAGGAACAATTTCAAAGCTCTTTTAATTATTTACAATGTTATTATAAAATACATAATGCCGTCCGATTTGATGTGTTTGAATGTGTCCGCAGTCATATCATGAATAGAAGTTACCTGTCGATATCAAGTCGCCCACTGAATGTTTGTTATGACGTTCGTGTAACTGAATACTTTGTCTCCTTTGCGCTCAGGGTTGCGGGTATAACACTAAGACTGACTGGCCGGTAAAAAGAATAAATGAACCAGTAGTACTGGTAACTTTCTCATAAAACACCGTGATATAACTGAATGGCTGGAGTCAGGATAAATGAACCAGTAGTACTGGTAACTTTCTCATAAAACGCCGTGATATAACTGACTGGCTGGTGTCAGTATAAATGAACCAGTAGTACTGGTAACTTTCTCATGAAACGCCGTGATATAACTGACTGGCTGGAGTCAGGATAAATGGACCAGTAGTACTGGTAACGTTCTCATGAAACTAAAGAATTGTTGAAAGTGGCGAAAACACCAAACAATCAATACCTCGATACTCTGTAGGTACAAACGGAACTCATCGACTAAACCCGGTATCTTAATTTTCGTAACCGGGGGTTTACGATTGTAGCCGAAGGTCTTCTTCCGTGTGTGTATTGTCGTCCATTCAAGTATTTTAAGAGAACACAAATGCTGCGTTTGACAAAAAATGTCGGATATAACGTATAAACAAACCGACTTACATTCGTTTCCCTTTCCAACATGAAGACGAGTGTTGACGCGTCTGCATTAGACAGTTTTTGACAACGGTAGAAATAGGTCATTTATAATCCTTTTTAATAATAATTCTAATTTATTTTATTTTCTAAAATTATGCCTAGATAACTTAAAAAACGTCTGCTGCAGATTTGTTTAATTTTTGAAAGGGTTATTTTATATGGGTTATTTAAGTGACACCGATATAAAGGTTGAAGTACGAAATTACCGATGGGTATTATTACAAAAACATATCGGTAAATCGGAGCTCTTCGGATACACTCTAAACTCAATTACGAAGTGTTCCGATTGAGCCAGTTGTGACGTGTGTCACCTCGTGACTAATTTTAGAAATGAAAGAGGAAGTTTAAAACTGTTTACAAGGAACACAAACGTAGATATAGATTAGATGTAATAACCGATTAATAAGGTAAGCAAACAAGTTCAAACATCATGTTTAAACCATCCGATTTATAAATAATAGCTGTAAACGATGATTGCATGTATTATAACGAAGTTAAAGTACTACAATAGCTTGACAAACATGTCTACCTACAATTAAGTGTTTTCTAAAACATCGTCAATACTTTATCTGTTCTTGCGAGCAAAAATAATTTGCTATTTGATCACCATTTACACGCTGTTTAAAATAGCATAGTGTATATAATTTCTTTATGTAGACCAATTAATTCATCCCGAAGTCTGATCTCAATAGACTATTCACTCTACCTAAGTCCTTTTATCTGATACATGTATGTGATCAAATGTTATTATTACAATTCGGCTGAAAAAAGCAAACAGGAAGTTTAACATAAACAGGTTGAAAGGGTTTTCTGGTTTTAAAAGTGTTTGCACTATTTAATACACATTCGAAAGAAGTGTGTTGAAGTGGCTTCAAAATAAGTTCGTTATAGAAACGGCAAAATACGTTGTGTCTGGGCAAGAGAGAGAGAGAGAGAGAGAGAGAGAGAGAGAGAGAGAGAGAGAGAGAGAGAGAGAGAGAGAGAGAGAGAGAGAGAGAGAGAGAGAGAGAGAGAGAGAGAGAGAGAGAGAGAGAAAAAGAGAGAGAGAGAGAGAGAGATAGAGAGAGAGAGAGATATAGAGATGTAGAAAGAGATAGAGAGAGAGAGAGAGAGAAAGAGAGAGATAGAGAGAGAGATAGAGATGTAGAGAGAGATAGAGAGAGAGAGATAGAGATGTAGAAAGAGATAGATATATATATATATATATATATATATAGAGAGAGAGAGAGAGAGAGATAGAGATGTAGAAAGAGATAGAGAGAGAGAGAAAAAGAGAGAGGGAGATATAGATATATATATATAGAGAGATAGAGATGTAGAAAGAGAGAGAGAGAGATAGAGAGATAGAGATGTAGAAAGAGAGAGAGAGATAGAGAGAGAGAGATAGAGGGAGAGATATATATATAGAGAGATATATATAGAGAGAGGGGGAGTGAGAGATAAATAGATAAAGAGGCAGAGAGATAGAAAGATAGAGAGAGATGGAGAGAGAGAGAGAGAGAAAAAGAGGGAGAAATATAGAGAGATAGAGAGAGAGGGAGATAGAGAGAGAAAAAGAGAGAGAGAGAGAAGAGAGAGATAGTGTGAGAGATAGAGATAAAGAGAGACAGCGAGAGAGATATAGAGAGATAGAGAGAGAGGGAGATAGAGAGAGAGGGAGATAGAGAGAGAGAAAGCGAGAGAGAGAGAGAGAGAGAGAGAGAGAGAGTGTGAGATATAGAGAAAGAGAGAGAGAGAGAGAGAGAGAGAAAGAGAGACAGAGAGAGAGGGAGAAAGAGGGAGAGAGATAGAGGGATAGAGAGAGAGGGAGAGAGAGAGAGATGGAGAAAGAGAGATATAGATATATATATAGAGAGAGAGGGAGAAAGAGAGCGTGAGAGATAGAAAAAGAGAGACGGAGAGAAAGACAGAGATATATATAGAGAGAGATAGAGAGAGAGAGACGGAGAGGGAGAGAGAGGGAGATAGAGAGATATATATATAGAGAGAGATAGAGAGAGAGGGGATATAGATATACAGAGAGAGAGAGAGAGAGAGAGAGAGAGAGAGGGAGTGATATAGAGAGAGGGGGAGAGAGAGAGGGGGAGCGAGAGTGATAGATATAGAGAGAGAAAGAGGGAGAAAGAGAGAGAGATAGAGAGGGAGAGAGATAGAGATAGAGGGAGAGAGAGATATATATATAGAGAGATAAAAAGAGAGAGGGGAGGGAGAGAGAGATAGAGAGAGACATATATAGATAGAGACAGAGGGAGATAGATAGAAAGATAGAGAGAGACGGAGAGAGAGAGAAAGAGAGAGGGATATAGAGAGATAGAGAGAGACGGACAGAGAGAGAGAGAGAGAGAGAGAGAGAGAGAGAGAGTGATAAATAGAGAAAGAGAGAGAGAGAGATAGAGAAAGAGGTTGAGAGATAGAGGGATTGAGAGAGAGGGAGAGAGATAAAGAGATAGGGAGAGAGATAGAGAGATGCAGAGATGGAGAGAGGGAGAAAGAGAGCGTGAGAGATAGAGAAATGGGGAGAGAGATAAAGAGAGAGAGGGGGAGAGAGAGAGAGAGAGAGAAAGTGAGAGAGAGTGAAAGAGAGAGAGGGAGAGAGAGAGGAGGGAGAAAGAGAGCGTGAGAGATAGAGAAAGAGAAAGGGAGAGAGAGCGAGTGATATAAAGAAAAAGAAAGGGAGAGGGAGAGAAAGAAAGATAGAGAGAGTGGGGGGATAGAGAGAGGGGGGAGAGGGAAAGAGAACGAAAGGGAGCGAGAGCGCGTAATAGATATAGACAGAGAGAGAGAGACATAGGGAGAGAGGTAAAGGGAGGGAGAAAGAGAGCGTGATAGATAGAAAAGGGAGATGGAGAGAGAGAGCGCGTGATAGATAGAGAGAGAGAGAAAACACAGAGATAGAGAGAGAGAGAGAGAAAGAAACAAATATAGAGAGAATGAGAGAGAGAAAGAGAGAGATAAATACAGAGAGAGAGAGAGATGCATGATTTAAGTAATCTCAAGGAGTTTTTTCCTTTTGCGCAGCTTGGTTGCGTTGCTTTTACCTTTCTCACATGCTGAAGGCACGTCTGCAGAAGATGGATTTTGAAAACATTGTGACAAAAAGAGAAATTGCGCATGAAGAGCATGTACTCCCTTTGTCACAATGCTATCAACATTATTAAATAATTTGATTTCAAATACATATATAGACATTTTTTTCAAATCTTCGCCTGCTGCTGCAGATTTGTTGTATGTGGAAAACGGTTAAGCATTGCCTTTAATTGAAAACAGACAACGTTTTAAGTGTTCAAAAGTGGATGGATACTTAATTGTAACGTTGGTTGCTCTTTTTTGGGGTGGGTCTGATTAGGTCTACACTATCCGCTACATAATCGATCAAGTTTACACAAACATCCCTGTAAAAGATTAATGGACCCACCCAAATCACAGAAGACTCTTTCCATTACGTGTGTATAGGATCGATAAAGTTTCTAATACAAACTTTAATTTTATATACATAAACAAATATATAAAATTAATATTGAATATTATTAATGAATCAAATCTTTACTTCGCATATCAGTTGAAGAACAATTTATGAAAACCACACTATTAATCATCTTTTTTACAACCAAATCACTACATAACCGTCAAATGTTAACCCTTTCCCACATACAAACGCTTTCTGACGACTCTGCAGTAGACGACTTTTGAAAAAAGAATGAACACTTTCGCCCTTTGCCAAAATGTATTCAACTACTTTAAGTAATTACACTTTCATTTTTAGAGGTTTTCCATAGTTCGTTCAGATGTTTACAAAATATTTTGATGTAGATTTGTGGGAAAAGATTTACCCTTAACCTGCTTTGCGCGAGTTGGATCCTGTTGCGAACAGGTTATATCAGATTAGACCGTACTGCTCGGGAACAAATTGATCCTTTAAAGATAACTGTATAAGGACAGGACAAATACGAAATAAGAAAAAATAATTCTAAAAATAGTAAGAGACCTTCTTAGTAACGTTAGTTTGAATGTGAAGTAAAAATAAATCCATTCAAAGTGACATGCTTAATAAATAATACATATAGATTATATCATCTAAACATGTCATAAAAGAATGGTCCAAAGTAGCAATTTAACAATATGTTTTCGTTTTCAATTTAGTTTGATGGCTTAACTTAAATGGTTATCGAACAAAAAGTAACAGGATAAAAAGCAACGAATAAAAAGTAACATTTATTTGCGCTGATTTGTGATCGTGGTCATGGTGGAGTTCTCTTGGGCAAGGCACATTTCCTAGCCTAGTGCTGGTTTGTATACCCAGGGATCATGAATAATTGAACTTCGCCGTTATCACTGAAATAATGTTGAAAACGGCGTGAAACTCCAATAAAACAAGCAATTTGCAATGACAGCAGGAAACTGGACAAAACGCACCAGTTCGTTTAATTTTTATTTCTATTTCAGGTTTTATTTGATTATGTTCTTCGATTTTATTCTTGGATGTTATACGCTGACATGTAATAGACCAATTTCAATTTAACTTATTTTTTTTCTGTCTTATTTTATGCGTATATATTTTACATGAAACTCAAAATAATTCAATGTTCAATTCATTTAATATTTGATTTGAACAATAAATGTTCCTCGTCATTTCAAATGTACACGAATTACAAAAATACAATACCATACAATAATCAACAAACAGAAAGAACAACAACTTCATAGAAATGGTCATTTAGGTGCTGCTATTTTAAAGTTGTTAAAATATTTAAATTATATTAAGAACTGTGGTAGCCTTGGCATTAGAAAAAGTGGGGAGGCGAAATTACCAATCTTTAAAATTCTTCACCCTTAAATATGCTTGTCGGATTTCATTATAATCTAATTAAAATGAACATTGGGTGACCCCCTGTCGTATAGTATAATGACCCCCGCGGGTCCGTTTTACCGCTATTGTAAAATGACCCGCCCTATTGTAAAATGCCCCCCCCCCCCCTATTTTTCCCGTGTTATTCCTTTTTAGCTCTACTGGCCAAAGGCCAGAAGGGTTTATGTCGTGGCGATTTGTCCGTCGTCGTCCGTGCGTGCGTGCGTGCGTGCGTGCGTGCGTGCGTGCGTGCGTCCGTAAACAATTTCTTGTTAACACGATACAGTCTTCACTTTTGATTGTATCTCAACCAAACTTATACAGTAGTTAGATATCCATGAGAGCTCGGTTCCTTTCGAAAACCAACCAGATCAGCTCATGCATGACTGGATTATGGTCCTTGAAATGGTCAAAATTGCTATAAAAGAGCTTGTTTAACACGATACAGCGTCTTCACTTTTGATTGTATCTCAACTGAACTTATACAGTAGTTAGATATCTATGAGAACTCGGTTCCTTTCGGTAAACCAGCCAGATTCGCCTATACAAGACTGGATTATGGCCCTTGAAATTGTTCAAATTGCTATAATTGAGCATGTGAACACAATAGAGGCTCTATTTACTATCTGATCTTCACCAAACTTAAGTAGTTAAATATTGATGAGAGCTTGGTTCCTTTTGAAAACCAGCCAGATCCGGCAAGACTGGATTATGGCCCATGAAATTGTAAAAATTGCTATAATACAGCTTGTGAACACAAAAGAGCCTCCATTTACTATCCGATCTTCACCATACATACATGCTCTGGATTGAAAATGAGCAAAGAACCATACCAGTAGAGCATAGGCCCTCATGGGCCTCTTGTTTAATGTAGTATTTTCAATAATTCAGTGCACAATAGCCTGTTTGAAACACAATATAGCGTGACCAGTCAATTATTATAAACTTAAAATAATTAAGATGTGTGTGTGTGTCGGGGTCACTTTACCATGGCCATAGTAAAATGACCCCCCCCTATTTGTTTCACTGTATACTATTTCATTGTACTTTTTATAATTACAAAGTCAATAATAAACTGTATTGATTTAAAATTTAGTTTTATCGGTGAATTATAATAAAAAAAAAAAGGAATTTGGAGGGGGGGTCACTTTACCCATGGCCATAGTAAAATGATCCCCCCCTCCCCCTATTTTTTTCATCTTATACCATTTCATTGTACTATTATAATTACAAAGTCAATAATAAACTGTATTAATTTAAAATTTAGTTTTATCGGTGAATTATAATAAAAAAAAAAAAGGAATTAGGAGGGGGGGGGGGGTCACTTTACCATGGCCATAGTAAAATGACCCCCCCCCCCCCCTATTTTTTTTTCATCTGATACTATTTCATTGTACTATTTATAATTACAAAGTCAATAATAAACTGTATTAATTTAAAATTTAGTTTTATCGGTGAATTATAATAAAAAAAAAGGAATTAGGAGGGGGTGGGGGGGGGGGGTCACTTTACCATGGCCATAGTAAAATGACCCAACCCCCCCCCCCCCCCCCCCTATTTATTTCATCTTATACTATTTCATTTTACTATTTATAATTACAAAGTCAATAATAAACTGTATTAATTTAAAATTTAGTTTTATCAGTGAATTATAATAAAAAAAATAAAGGAATTTGGAGGGGGGGTCTCACTTTACCATGGCCATATTTAAATGACCCCCCCACCCCCCCCCCCCCCCTATTTTTTTTCATCTTATACTATTTCATTGTACTATTTATAGTTACAAAGTAAATAATAAACTGTATTGATTTAAAATTTAGTTTTATCGGGGAATTATAATAAAAGGAATTTGGAGGGGGGGGTCACTTTACCATGTCCATAGTTACATGACCCAATTAATTTAGTTTTATCGGTGAATCTATAATAATAAAAAAAGGAATTAGGAGGGGGGTCACTTTACCATGGCCATAGTAAAAATGACCCCCCCCCCCCACCCTATTTATTTCATCTTATACTATTTCATTTTACTATTTATAATTACAAAGTCAATAATAAACTGTATTAATTTAAAATTTAGTTTTATCAGTAAATTATAATAAAAAAAATAAAGGAATTTTGAGGGGGGGGGGGGGGGGGTGGGGTCTCACTTTACCATGGCCATATTTAAATGATCCCCCCCCCCCCCCCCCCCCCCCCCCCCCCCCCCCCTATTTTTTTCATCTTATACTACTTATACTATTTCATTGTACTATTTATAGTTACAAAGTAAAATAATAAACTGTATTGATTTAAAATTTAGTTTTATCGGGGAATTATAATAAAAGGAATTTGGAGGGGGGGGGGGTCACTTTACCATGGCCATAGTAACATGACCCAATTAATTGGTAACACTGTATTTTGTTTCCATATAATAAACATCACTTAATAATGGCAACTAGCGCATTAAAAGTGAAGAAGATAAAAGTATGTGTGTGGGGTGTAAGGGGGGGGGGGGGGGGGGGGGTGTCATTTTACTATGGCCATGGTAAAATGACCCCCCCTCCTCAACCCAACACTTGTTTTTTTTTTACTTATCGTAATTCAATGGTCATACTTAATTTTGTTTCCTTTCAATCTATTCTGCACTTAATAATTTAATAATGACACTTAGTACATTAAAATGGGTTAAAATGTATAAAAAATAAATAAAATAAGGGGAGTCGTTTACAATGGCCATGGTAAAATGACCCCCCACTCCTAACCCCTTATTTTGTTTACTTGTTTTATTTCACTAGTCATTCTTAATTTTGATTCCATACAATCTATTCTGCACTTAATAATGGCAAATAAAACATTACAATGGGATAAGATGTATAAAACAATTAAATATAGGGAGTCATTTTACAGGGGGGGGGGGGTGGGTCATTTTAGTATGGCCATGGTAAAATGACCCCCGCCTCTCCCACCTAACACTTGTTTTTTTTTACTTATCGTAATTCACTGGTCATACTTAATTAAAGATGTATAAAAATAAATAAATATGGGGAGTCGTTTTACAATAGCCATGGTAATATGACCCCCTTTATCATATTTTTTATATTAGATCATATTTCATTGGTGACACTAGTTTTTCTTTCCATACCATCTATTATGCTTAGATAATTGCAAACAGTACATTAAAAAAGGATTCAGATGAAAATGTTAGGGGGGGGGTGGGGGGGGGTCATTTTACTATGGTGGGGTCATTTTACCATAGCGGTAAAATGACCCGCGGGTCATCTTACCATATAGTAAAATGACCCGCGGTTCATTTTACAGGCGGGTCAAAATAATATATGACACCTCCACTAAAAATTGTTCATGGTTGAAAAATATGGCAGCCAGGCAGCATCAGATAAGGAGGCAACATAAAAAAAAATCCATTATTATGAGAGTTTAAACTTAACCTCATAGGAATGTTCCTTTGGTTGGTCCTCTTTAAAAAGTGTTCAAAGACTTACCTTCTGTGTAGAACTATGTTGCTGCGGCATCAGCAAGTGAGAAAATGACAACAATTTAAATGTCTTCTCTTCCCAGAATCCGCTTGTCCGATTCAACGATAATTTGTTCGAAATGTTCCTTGAGTCAACCTCTACATAACCTGTCAAGGTTAAATTGATTTGTTTAAAATCCGGAAAGCAAGGGGGCATCGGAAAAGGGGAAAAATTACGAAAAATTTATAATTCCATTCTTATTAAAGTTCGTGCCAGATTTCAAGATAATTTAGCATAGATGTTCCTTTACTGGCCCTTTACATGATTTATGTTAAAAATTGCCCAATTGATTAGGATGAGATATCATTTGAATCTAAATGTTCAATTTACTCTTTTTCTGATACCGCCTGGTATCCATGTCTTTAAATCAATCAGTAGTGTTTAATGAATTATGAAGAGGTTCACCTGGAGAAACAAATTAGACAAGCACTTTCATAAGAATGGAGTTTTAAAATTGTGTAATTTTGCCCTTTTCTGATGCCGCTTTGCTGCCTTTTGTCAACCAATTAATATGGCTTAAAAATAAATTCATAGATAGTCAATGAAGGAACATTTCTTATAAATAACTTTTGAATCTGACAAGCTGATTTAAAGGAGAAGAATTTTAAATATTGGTCATTTTACTCCCTTTCTAATACCGCACAAGCAAGAGTTACACATATATGATATATACTTGCACATAATTAAGAACAGGACCGACGAAAGAACATTCCTGTGATATTTGCTTTAATTTGTTTGAGCCATATTGATTGGCTTGAACAAAAAGTTGCCATGCTGCATCAGAAAAGGGATAAAATGAACTTTTATCTTTAAACAAAACCTACTCCTAAACCAGTGGACTGATTTCATCCAAACTGCATAGGAATGTGTGGTCCTCTTACAAACTATTCAAACCTAGCAGTGTCCTTCAGGCTCTTGATTAAATAAATTCTCGAATATTAGCAGTTACACATATGCTACTTAGATATCATTCAGGGGATCTATACAGGGCCCACGCTTGCCCTCTGTTT